>VWZW01002015.1:2246716-2259458 GCA_013397115.1 Edolisoma coerulescens
GGCGGGACTTCCCGGGGACGGGAGCGAGTGGTGGAGCAGGCTGGGGGCGGTGGGGCCTGCGGAGCCCCGGGGTGCCCGACGGGAGAGCGGGAGAACGGCTGGGGAGCGGAGCGCTGTCCTTCTGCCTCCCCGCGGGGACCCGCCCAGCTCGCTGCCCGCGCCCCGGCCCCAGGAGTTCCCCTATGCAGTGAGGGGCAGCAGTGCTTTGTGTCATCCTCGGCTCCTAGTACGAATGAGAGTCGGTGGCTGTGAACATCCTGCCTTTGTGCGTACCCCCTCTTTACACAGGGAGGAGGCTGGAATCCACTGAGTCGTTTGAGGGGGCGCGGGGGCGTCGCGGGGTGGGAATTTGTGCTGAGTGCTTGGGCTTGCAAGAGGCTGTATTTTCTAATCTGCCTTGCAATGTAAGTAGGAAGGTTGAAGAGGCACTGCCCAGTATCTACAAACAGGATGGCAACGTCTGATTCTGAAAGAAAGTGCAGGTCCAGAGTATGAAATGAAAACACAGCTCACGCCAACTTAGAATCATAGAATCATTAAGGTTGCAAAAGACTACCAAGATCATCGAGTCCAGCCTTTGAACACCACCACGTCAACAAAATCGTAGCACTAAGTGCTATGCCACTTCCCTGGGCAGCCCATTCCAATGCTTTTTAACCCTTTCAGTAAAGAAATTTTTCCAATGAAGAATTCACCTTCAGAATCCTTTACCGAGGATCTCAAAAGTGTCTTATTTCCCTAAGGCTCACGGCATCCAGTGTGGTACTAGTCCATTTTATAGAAGGGTAAACATGCTGGCAACATGACTAGCAAAGGCACAGGGGACAGAACTTCTCTAGCCCCCACACAGAGCCAAAGCTGCAGCAAAGTCACCCAGTGCATTGTGGAGATATATAACCTGAAGTCAGGAAGTGGACCTCAAGCTTTTCTGGGAGAAGAACTTCGTGTTTTCATTGCTATGTGTTCTACTTGACTCTTCCTTGTTACCCTTTGTAGCAGACTGGGGCCAGCACTGCAGCATGATGCCTGCAGATGGATTCTTGTGTGCCTGCCTTTAATATGGCCTGGGGGAGATGGATCCTAGGTTTTATTCAGATCCCAGATAATCCTGTGATGCAGAAAGTGAGTGGGCAAAACTGGGAATGAAAGCCAATGCATGCTGATGCAAGGGCCGTTTATCATCTATCTTACAGTGAAGGACAAAAGTGGAGGTATTGGATGAAAAATGAGGAGGGTGCCGAAGTAAACAACTTTAGAGAGGTAGGAGGTAAGAGAAAGTTGTTCTTTTATGAAAGTGATGGAGAAATTAAATTTTAGCTTAAAAAAGAAAAAAGAAGGAGAAAAAAGGTATTTTGAGAATACTAGACCTGAGGATTAGAACCCACAATGGCTGCTGATACTGGTGTGGGGAGGGCTCAACCTTTGGGATCTCAACTAAAGGGAAATTACTGCCCAGTGAGTAAAGATGAAGACAGTGACATGAGTGAAATGCTTGGGATCATTTGAATTAGCATCCGTTTACCAGGAGTATGCAGTAGTGATTAATGCATATGGGTGGCTGGAGCTAAGCTGCTGGGATGGTTCCAGTTGTCCACATCATTTGTTTTTATTTGCGTCTCATATGAAGTCAAGTGAGTAGGGGTCCTGCAAAGATTAAGTGGAGAAATGAAGACCTGTCATTTCTAATGCCTTGTATTTCAATATGTTCATATTGCTGGGCAGTCAATGCAGGAGAAATTATGTATGAGAGCTATGTTTAAAATAGTCATGCAATGCTTTATGGGACATCATTTGTCACTGGCCATATCCAACCTGTTTTGAAGATTTGTGATGAATTTTACATAAGACCTGCACTTCTAAATCTTTTGTGTTTTAAAATATACAAGCAGTATTAAAACTTGGGTAGGTACAAAGTAAAACCATATTCAATCTGCATTTTTACACATGCAGAATGAGCTTCTCTTTAAAGCAATCTTCACTATGTCCAAAGCAAAGTAAGATACTATATTTTTGATTTTTATGTCCTTGACTTCAACCTGCTACAAAACAGAGGCTTGTAAACATAAAGTAATGAGACTGCCTCATTCAGACCAAATGCATAGTGAACAGTGAAAACAAGTCAGCAGCTGGCAGAGCCTATACATATGACACTGTGTTCACAATTTAGGTGATATACAACCGTATGTAATGTATCTGGCATTTGTATCCACTTTCCAAGTCTGAAAACCAGGATGTGGGCTTTCTAGAAGTATTGAATTGGTTGCCAGGTTAAATGGTTCATGAAATTGGGGGATCAATCCACCACCCTTGTCCCCCAAAGTCTCTCAGCTATACAAATAGCAGTGACAACTGTCAGTAACATCACAAGCTAAAATATCCAATTTGCATAGTTCAGAAACAAGAAGTAGTTTACTATAAAAAAAAAAAAGGTGTTCTTTATTTTGCCAGGTCTGCACTAAAGCAAAGCTTGATGTTAGTAGCTTTTGTAGAGGTTAGAGTTTGCTCAGGGTTAAATCACGCCTGTGCTTTTGTCCACCTCAGTCATGGCATGATCAGAAGGAACACTGAAGCCAATGTTTCTTTTCCATTTGGGACACCGTTGTAAACTCTGTCCACTGTTTAACCGTAGACACAAAATAAGGACCAAATACTTGCAGTGCTTGATCTCCAGTAGCATTTCTTCTCTTTCCAAAGGTGCATGAAGAAGAGAGCAGACCAATAGTTGCAACGTCAGGCCAGGGCGACCCAGGGGAAAGTGCTCTCAAGGGTCCATACCCGCAGGGTGCATAGGTCCCAAAACCAGGTGGGTTTTCCCAGAGCAGAGAGGCTGTGAGAGCCACTGCCACCTGGGTAGCTATGGAAACAGCTGAGCCACTGCACTGGGACCCCGGGGAGCAGGACCCCTGAGACTGAGTGATCTCTTCCAGACTGAAACCTTCTGCTCAGGGCTCAATTACTCAGGTGATATAGAAGACAGAAAAACCATGCCATGTTTTAGTTTTACTCAGAAAACAACTGGTAATGTTTACACTAGCTTAAATGCAAAATTTTTCTTCTTTTATACAAGTCTCTTTTGAGGGGACTGTGATAACAGTAAAACATTATAGCCTTCATTAGGCCAGCTGGGCTGCCCGGGGAAGTTGTGGAGTTACCATGCCTGCAGGTATGTGAAAGACGTGTAGATGTGGTGCTTAGGGACATGGTTTAGTGGTGGGCTTGCCAGTGTTAGGTTACTGGTTGGACTCAATGACCTTAGAGGTCTCCTCCAATCCAAAAATTCTGTGGTTCTATGATTCTAATGTAACTGGAAAACCGGACAAAATTTCAGATACAAACAAGCACTTCTTCAATATCATGCTGTATATGAGTTTTTCTTCAGGTATGACTTGAAAACAGAAAGTTGCAGTTTGCTATAATAAAACTTAGTGACCGAAGGCCCCAGATTACTCTTACTCCTTCTTCAGAAAGACAGTAAGCACAGAAAGGAAAAAGAGGCAGAATGTAATTTAGGCAGTACTTGTGCAAGGGCCATTGCAAACATAAGCATTTGCACATGCTGTTGAGAAATGGGAAGTGAGAGTATCATTTGCACACATGCACAGTATAATCCACAAGTTGGTAGGATGAATAAATAGGAACTCCAGAGCATGAAAAATACTGCTGAGATAATTCATTCAGCAAGGGTAAAATAAGAAAAATTTAATCCTCCAGGGAAACCCTTTATTGATCATGCTCTTTCCAAAGGGATTCCATGAATTTAGAAGGTTAGAAAGAATAATTTTCCTGTCAATCTGGTGTATGCCTATTGCTCTTAAATGACAGAACAACAGACAGGACTCCTATGCATGCAGGACATGAATTATATGGTAAATAGGGTTTTTAAATCAACCATGACTGTTTGGAAGGGGCTTCAGGTATGACTTTTTCTTTAGGAAATTGAGGTTTTTTGATTAAGTGTTACTCAATGATGACAGTGACTTTTTTTGAAAAATTCAGAGGTACTGAAGATGTAGGTACCAGTCTGAGTGTAAAATTGCAGGTGCTCCAAGGAGCAAATAAAAATTGGAAGAAGTAGGCAATACATAATATTTAAATAGAAATAACACAAAGCTATTCATTAACAGCAAAAGTAAATATGTCTCTGGAGGCAAAAGGCAGAACAATGTTGACTTTGACTAAAGGCTTACTTAATCCTACATTCTTAGTTATTACTTGGGTTAGTGGAGGGTATTTAGAAAAAGCCAAGCTAGGCTGATCATTAAGAAAGTTTGTAGAATTCAGCTTAATGTTATTTCAGAATACTATTGAATTCAATTCTCTTAGCACCTTCATCTGTTTTTCTTTTGACTAGGCTAGAAACTCTAAGCAGCTTGTATGATGGTACCTCTCCTGTTATTTTGTTGATTAATATTTTAGGAGGTAAGTATTTTCAAGCTTTTGTTTGATCCGAAAAAGATTTTTTTTCCCAGAGAGGAGTATGCAGACAAGTATTCCTGGGAGTCTGTAAGCTTCTGAGGTGTTTTCAGCAAAAAGTGCATGTTCACCTTCTGTGTTAAGAGACATTTTTTCAAAGGCATGTACATAAGTTTACTGGATCTGGATGACAAGTGACTACACAGACTTTTTTTTGAAAATGACAGGTTTAAAATCATATATCATCTTAAACTGCAGATGTCTTACTGTTGATGATGACACAGTAGAAGAGCAGAAGAAGGAGAGGAATGAAAAGGAACAGAGGAGAGAAAATGTTCACTGGCAGAGTGGAAGATGGGCTGATGGGGCAATTTGCATATTTTGTAAGGGGCTGCTGGTCAACAGCAAAAGATTCCCAAATAAACATTTCCAGCTCTTTTCAATAAACATTTTTTTTACAATGCAACAAAAAAAATAGAGTAAATTTTGCTGTTTCACTCACTGTTACTGATTTGAACATCATTTGATAGTACTATGTGGGGGAAATTTCGAAACAACTGCTGCTTTGTTTCCAGCTCAGTGCTAGGATGACTTCATTCAGTAGCACAAAATTCAAGCTTATTTCTGCTGGTGATCAGTGATAACACACATGAGTAAACCAAGAGTTGTCACTTCAGACTGCCACTTTACCTTCATTTTTTTGATAAATCCCAAGAGCTGCAGATAAATGACTTTGATACCATCTGTACTTGCAATTAGTACCAAAGTTACAAATATGTTCATGTGGATGTAATTGAGGGCAAAACTTGAGGCTGCTAGATTTCAATTCACTGTACAAACACAATTTCTTCCAGTTATTTGACACCTTTTAAACTTTATGTCTTTAATGAGAGAAACTGAGAATGAGAAAACTCCTTAATGAGGGGAATTGAAATGGAGACGGCTCTACAGGCTCAAAGTAAGACATAAAGGGAGGCTAGACTGTTTTGTTTTCCTGCTAACTCACTGGATCAAATCCTATCTCCTTAAATCAGTTCCCTGCCTCCCATTTCTTTATTGGAAACACGATTTGTTCTTTATTTGCCTCAAATTTCCATTGCTTAGGAAAAGGGCTCTGAAGGTCACAGGACTGCTTATATTTAACAAAAGATAAAATGTGGCTTACAAGCCTTTGGTTTGTTTGCTTAAAGCACATTTTTTTGTTGCTTAAATGTTTCACTGTTAATTTGGGAACAGAAAGATGCTATAAGTAGTGTTCTTTAAACCTAGGAGTGAATTTAGGGGCATGAGATCAGGTCTTCTATGCCCCACTCTCTAAGCAGGCTTTTTGAAACTAGTGAGAACACTGCCCTTGTTCTTTCCAGATGGTTATTGAATTATGAACATTATTTAATAGAAGATACAACTGATGGCAATTTAGAAGCGTATGAAGTTAACATGAGACATTCAGGCTGCAATCCAAAGTAGAACAGATGGATCTGAAATTGGTTAATGCTAGATCAAGGAAAGCTCAAGTATTTGTACTTATTAATGCTATCTGGGCTACCCCTGGTGATCATGATGCACCCATGCATGATTTAGCTTGCCTGGACTTTGCACTAAGGTACCCTGATCCAAGGAACTACACCTTCAGCAGAGGAGTTACCACACAATGCCTTTAATCATTTCCCTGTTGAGTAAAACTTTTGTAGTTCTGACTCCAGCCATCCACATACTGAAAGTTTTATTTGTGAGGGCTTCTTTTTGTAAACTTAGGTTATTTGTCTATTTTTTTCAGAAGTAGAGTTTCTTTATTTTCCCTTCTTGCAGCATGGCCACCTGCTATCACTTCAGCTTTAACTGCAACTTCTTGATCTTTTATTCTCTCTTGTTCACTTACTTGTTGTTTTCACCTGTCTCTCTAAGTAATAATAAGCATACATCTTTCCATGCTTCAGTGTCCAGCTTCTTGCTCTGCTCTATCTTCTCAGTTTTTGCTCTCTGTCATGGCTCATGAGACACATAGTTCAAAACTTTCTTTTAGAGAAATGAAAGATATTGTATTTTCTCCAGTCTTCCTCTAACTCCTCACTTTAACCTTGAGCTTTTCTCTGATTTTTTAAAATAAATCAGTGCCTGCCACTAGACCAAATAATTCCCTCCCCGCACAATGTAATATATTATTATTTCATATTTTATTAAAAAAATTATATTAGTTTGTGCTTACAGCAAAAATGTAATACAGCTTTAGGCGTTACAGAATCATGTTTGGGAGATTATGGAACAATTGTTCTGATCCATGAAATTAACTACTGAACACTAATCACAATCAGATTTAGCACACTAAAAGGGGATTCAATTAAAAATTTAAATGCCTGAGAGTTTTGCTTTCTGATTTGCAGAACTGAAGCTTACTCTTACCAACCCTGACTATATTGCTTTCCCTCACATATGCATCGAGGACAGTGATTTACACGGGAATCCTCTCTTTGCTGCCTCTCTTTCTGGACAACATCAGTTTATTTGAAGGGACAGTCTCTCCCACGCCTACTCTGTTGTCATATTTTCCGTCAGTAATGGTGCTGTGATGGTAGGTCTGTAAGTGATCTGGAAGGTCCCCTGGGATCAGATTGCTGTTTAAGAATTGAGCCCTGTCAGTTTGCCTGCCCCGACAGGAACTTGCTTCTATCTGTGGTAATTGCTTTTAGAGCTGGATAGCAAAGAGGCTCTTCTCTGAGATTCCCATGCTTCATCCTTGCTTGTGGCAGACTAGTTTCACAGCTGCTCCAGCCCATTTAGGAGTCATTTTTCTTTCACCTAGTGGATATAAATCTGCTGCATTCTGCCTACAATTGACTGTCCCTCTGCTTTGCTTTAGGACTTGTCCATTCAGCACTGCTTAATGATCCTGGTCCTGGAGTCCCTTGGTGTTGACCATAAGTTGGGTGGGAGAGGGGTCAAGTTTGAGGCCGGCTGATAGAAGTAGAAATGACTGCCCCTTTCAAGTCAAACTAGGGTGAGCAATTTCTGCTGGCTTGCTCAATCTAGGATGCAGCTGCAGCCCATGCTATTTAAAAGCAAATGTTTACAGGAGAGAAACAGTTTTCACAAGGCAAACAATTTTCTCTGGTTCTAACAGATTTTCTAGTTATTGATCAGCACAGCTACTCCTTGAAAGGGAAAGAAAGAGCTCACTGGGGTGAGCAGCAAAGTGGCAGAATTTACACTGTGTTAATTTGTATGATACCAACTGTATACTTGATGGTATTGCTTCCAGTCATATTACATAGCTGTAGAAATTTCAAGGTTGACTACTGTCACTTCCAGGGGCTACAGCAGCTGCTGGGGATTGCCAGAGTGAGGATGACCTGGATTTACCGTTTTCTTGCATAATTCCTCAGTTGCAAATTTCTAATAGGGACAAGAATCCTGCTTGGAAATAAGTCCCTTCTGTGTTGTGCACACCATGCAGGAATTGATGTAGCCATGGGAAAAGGGGAAAACTGACAGCTCTTCAAGAGTGACTAACTGGAGATCAGGCAAACAAGTAAAAGGGATTTTCTCATATTGAATGTTTGTGGGAGAACAGAACAAAGAAAAACATTTTTGTTTTTATTTTGCATTTACAAGGAGCTCCTTGAGTTTTTAGATCTATGTAGTTTTTTACTCTTTAGTCGTGTGCCTGCTTTGGACAATATTTCGTACCGTTTATTCCCCTGATCCTGCAGGCTGCTGCATGTGGGAAGCCCTGTGCTCCCATGTGGAGCCTCACCATTTTTAATGGTGTGGTGTATGGGCAAAGGCAGTTCTCCCTAGAGAGAAACTTTCAGCGTGAGATGCATTAGTCAGTCTTCCCTTGTTTGTGTTGATCTTACAAGCAAAAAAAAAAAGGAAGATAAGAGGTAGCAAAGAGCTGAACGCGGAAGTACTCATGCACAAAAATGGAACAAACATCAAAAGAAGCTTTTCTGGTTAATTTTTGTGTTGTCTAAATGATGAGCTGACAGTATCCCCTTGTATCCTGAAACAGCATTATCAATTGCAACATCTTACAGGGAGAGATTTCTCATTTTCCCATGTTTTGATTTCTGAGGTTAGAGCTACAGTTATTGTGTATGTGCATTTTAATTTTTTATTCATATTTGCTGTTGAATCATAGTTTTACATCCACACGAAGAAAGTCAAGGACAGTTCTCTTTCAGCTGAAAACATTCTTTCTTTAAAAATTTGGCTGCTGTGTTCTTTGATTTATTGCCTTGTTGGACAAGATACCAAGTCTCATGCCACAATATTCCTATTATGAACGGGAGTGTTTTTTTCTCCTCTCTCAGTGAGAGATAAATCAGAAGAGCTTGCATTTTAGGAGGCAAAGTTACAGTTTCTGAATATTATATTAATTATCTCAGACAGTGCACTTGTGACACTGTCCCTGCCTACTTAATTGCCTTGCACAAGCTGTAAGTCTAAGTTGTGATATTGTCAATGCAGATTGTATCATCTCCTGGGCAAAGGAATGTGAAAATTGTACTTAGTGAAATTCCACCTCTTATTTGTACCAGTGACAGCAATCATACATGGAAGCCCATGTTTATAGAGAGATTGTTTTCTGAGGAAAACAGATGGGACAAACTAATCAGAGATAATAGGCACATTTTATAAATTTGGGGTATGTTTTTGTTTCCCGTTTGAAAATCTATCAATTCAGAAATATTAACTTGGTATATTTAATATAATTGTCTGTAACATGGGTGCCAGTTAGCTAGAAATATTCAGAGCCAGTTCCAGCTACTTGTGTTCTAACAATTTGTGGCTTCTTCTATTAAATTTAGGAGAATACTTACAACTCAGAAATAGTTACATGCCAGAGTTTTGGACTCACCCAGACTCAATGTGATTTTCCAGCCAGTGGCCCTCAAAACATGATCCAGATGATGAAGATCCTGGCAAAACCTTCCTTTCAGTCATATCATTTACCCCAGGGACCATGAGAAATGGATGCCTCCTTTTACAAGAACACCTTTAATTGCTGGAAAATACGATGTTCTGTAAAACAGCAAGGGATTTGTTGCTAATTTCTCTAAATTGCCTTAAATAGTTACTTTGTCTAGAGAAGAAGGAATTCAGGGACTGTCCACTGCTCTATCAGTTTTTCTATTGGGAGTGCAACAGAAGCAATACACGATAGGTCAGCTCCAAACTATGTCTGCACAGAAAATAGAGTGGAGAGCAAACAGCCATAAAAAACCTGAAAAAAAGCTTTGTCATTGCTTGCATCTGAACTTGATGAAAAATTTTTAAAAATCTGCTAATATTTAATAGAATGAAGACTGAGATGATCAAACAAGGACTAAGCAAATGTTCTGAGCCAGATAAATAACTCTATGACCGGTATCATGAAAGCAGCTGATCTTACGAAGCATCGAAGAAAGGTATGAATATATCTTTAGGACTGTTATACCCCTAGCCATCCTCCCACAGAAAGACCCTATTAAGTTAAGGTAAATTGTACCAACTGCCTTCAAGTGGTGCCTGTCTGTTCTAATTTTTTTGATACAGCAAGCTGAAGTTTAGTGTGATAGTGATTGTACTGACCTATTAAGGCTGAAACTGATAGGAAAATGCAGTTGTCACCCACAGCTTTGTTATTGTGGTGCAACAGAAATATTCTTTTCTTGAACCATTCTTGCTTGAAAGAAAGGCAGTGGGCCCCTCCTTTCACTGTCCAATTAGATAACATTGTCTTTGCTCTAAGGATGCATTTTAAGTGGGGTTCTTTTTAAAATGCATTTTGCAGCCTGAAGACACTACCAGAACAGATTAGTTATGCTTAGTGCTGCATTTGAACAGTACCTTTTCAATTGCTTTGAAAATAGAGTCACTCCACACTTTTAGTGGTTTATCAGTACAACTTTGCAGTCATTTTGCTGAAAGTGGCTTGGTTACTCACTTCTTAATTTTTTTTTGTGTGAATTTTGTGTTCATGAAAGATGCCAAATTAACAGCCCTGGATATTTTTCTTTTTTTTTTTTCTTTTTTCTTTTTTTTTTTCTCCAGTGGAGATTCCAAGTAACAGCAGTGAGAATTCAGTGTTTGCTGCCCCAGTAATGTGACATTTACTCAACCAGACAACGGAAGGGGAATGTAGTTCAGGCTCATGCAGGCTGGGTCTTTGCTTGTCCTGCTCACGCTGCCTTAGAAGGAGCACTGCAGTGCTCTGTGGCATTCAGTGCTGAAATCATAGATTTTCTCCTGTCTACCATATCTTCCTTCATAACAAGTCATTGGCTTTTCCTCACACAAGTGTGCCCGGTCTGTCACTTGATATGGGAAAGTCTTTTGCAGAGTTTGATTAAAAGTGCTGTTGATGGCTATGTAGGAATGAGTTAAAAAAAGCAGTTGAATGTGATCTTGAAGAAGACAATGGCTACCTGTCTTAAGCGTTTACTTAAGCACTCTACTGATCTTGCATTCTCAATGTCCATTATATTTATTTTACTAAAAGCTCTTTACTAATATTGTCTTTTGCTTCATATCAAAAGTTGTTGGGTGGTGATCAGCTCCTCCTGTGACACTTTATGAAGCCAGGTAAATTCAGAACACGGCTTCTGTTTTATGTCTCAGAACATGCAGATATCTGAGGGTACCGGGTATTTCCATGTGTGTTTGAGTGACTTAGGATCTAGCATCTCGACTGATAGGGACATGTCGTTCTAGTACTGGCAGGACTTCAGGTTCAAAGAGGTATATTTTTGCAACCATGATACAGCAGGTGTCAAGCTTTGCTTCCCTCATCCACTTAGAATTCAATTGTGTAAACTTTACACCTGAGTACTTGGACCATGAACAATTTATTTGAAGATGTCAGTCAAAGAGTCAGCAGTACAAATACTCCCAAATGCACCTGCAATTGATTTTGCAGATACAGAAGGAAAAATGGCTTTCAGTGCAGTTGAAAGCACCCAAATTTTGTTCCTTAATTAAAACTTCAGGGATTTTGTTGTTTCAGGGGTTTGGGGGTTTTTTTTACATATGCATAAGGCTGGAAGAGGGGCAACGGAAGATTTTTAAAACTACAGTTTTGGTGAAACATCCAGAAAGGAATTATGACATAACATTATCAGTAGATTAACAATAGGTTTTTCTCAAGATTTGAGAGTTAGATTCCCAGTCTAGTGATACAATTTGCTCCTATACTTAGTTGACCCAGTAAGAACCAGGTGAGGCTTACAGCGGATTTTTTTTTTGCACAGAAGTGTTAGTGAAAGCAGTGGTAACTCCTCTACCAGCTGGCTTGTGAGCCAGGGAAACCATGCATCAAGTCCAGGGAGGGGGCAAGGCAAAGCAGAGGTCAGAGCTCAGCTATTTCGTCCTTCAGTATATGAGTGGTTGCATCAGGAAAACATTCATTTTTCTCAGGCCATCAGTATGTTAGCATTGAATCTTGGTGCACTGAAGCACCCAGGAATGTGCCTTCCTTCGCTAGGAAACCAGATTGATGCAAACCTACAGAATATACCGGATCTGCATTAAAGCAGCCAAAAGTAATTTGTGCAGTTCAATATGTTCAGGGGAGTTTGCTTTTGTGTAGCTATCTGAGAGATGAGGTCTTTGGTCCAGGCTGCTGGTAGTCCTACAGCTCTGAGTATGTAAGCATGTGCTATAAAATGTGGCGGGTACGTGTTATGCTGTCCAAAACCCTGCTAATGGATTTGGATAAAATGTTCTTATCATCAAGGGTTGGAGTATAGTTTAGTATTGCTGTGCACTGTTAAATAGCTCTCACGTTTCAGATTAGAGCTGTCTGTATTTTGCCATGAGGCATGTGTTGCAAGAGCATGTAAATCAATCTGGCGTCTCACTGTAAGAAAGGTGCTTCATTTAGATTAAACCTATGCCCCTAGCGTCTTTTAATGGCAGACTAATGAAACAGAGATGGTTTGTGTAACTGGGGGAGCAAATACAAGCAAATGGTCTCATTTGTGATGTAAAAATATAGACACAATTTACTAATAGTAGCTGAAATATTAAATATCTCAAGAAACTTCCTCTCCTGAAAACAAATTGGCATTTTGGGTGCAATCCAGCTCATTCTAATGTGGATTTTCAAGACAAGGCTGTTTCCTCATCCTGCCAGAATATTCTCATTTTCTATTTCTTTGTATAAAATGTCTGCATTTCAGATGTCTGAGAATCAGTGGATGCTGACAAAGAGGATTTCCTGGGTACCTTAGACCAAAAGTTTAGGTTTTCCCCCCTAGTAGACTGAACAAAATATTTACCTTTTCTAAATCTCTTGTTTTTAAATGAATTTACAAAAAAGGGAAGGGAAGGGAAGGGAAGGGAAGGGAAG
>VWZW01002015.1:2259493-2401108 GCA_013397115.1 Edolisoma coerulescens
GGAGGGAGAGGGAGAGGGAAAGGGAAAGTATGAAACCTTGTTTAAAGCAAGAAATCTCCAGAAAATAATCTTACTTGCAATGTGCATCATACAAAATTACTTTATATTTTTGAAGCCTTATTCATCATGCTTCGAAGTGCAGCCTTTAATGACAACATAGTAAATAAATAGTGGTAATTGCATGCTGAAATAGTCCTATGTATGCATTAACGTGAATCTGTTTAGGCCAAAGACCAACAGACTTTATAATGGCTGTATTACAAAGTTATAGTCAAAGTTATGAATTATACTTAGTTGCTGATATTAAGATATTTTTCAATAGCTGTAGTCCCTGAACATAGGCTGAACATTTCCAAAAACAGATGAATATTCCATAGTTACATTAAAAAAAACAAAACAACTGAGTGCCCTGTATTTACTAGATTCATCACAGAAGATGGGTTTTAGAGATTAATGAGTTTTCCAGAGTAATGCTTTTCTTCATAAATTTTTGGTATTTTTTTAAGAGAAAAATTCTTTACTTTTCACAAATAAAAATATCAACTTTCACAATTGACCACTTCTCATAGTGGTTTCTTAGAAATTAACTTTTAAACTTGAAAAATAAACTGAGAAGGCAAGATTGATGTTGCCTGTATTACGTAGAACTTGTACACTTAATCTCACAGAATGGGAAAATAATTATCAGGCAGAAAGAAGATATCTGTTCTTGGGTTGTTGCTGTTCAATTGTCTTGCTAACTATTTTTGAATCATCATGCTAAAATTTACAGATAGGTACAAAATTCCGAGTGGGATAAATTCTATATGCTATGCTTACCTCAAGAACATATTTTTTAGTTCATCTTCAAATGAAGACCTGTATCTGGACTCAGAGAAAGTATTGATAAGGTGAGGGTGTTAATTCAGTAATTCTGAAAATGACATAGGAATCACAGCAAACAATCAAAAGAAGCCAAGATCCCAATCTGATGCTGAATGCAAGACAGCAATGTAATCCCTGCATGCTTACATCTGCCATAATCAAAGAGAAGTGGGCAGATGGAATTATCTCAAATCTATGGTGACATTGACTCAAGTATTATTTGACCATTCCTTCCCATCTTGTCTCTTCACAAAGGGTATTAAAAAACACAAAACAGCTCTGAGAACAAGGAAGGTTGAAGGAAAATAGAAAGAGAGCCATGCTTAATCCATTAGTTTTCCAAATATTGTTTATTACGGGTAAGATTAAAATATATGATCTTTATACATTAAGTAGCAGTAGCTGGTTGTACATGGCTCTTCATCTGAAAAGGCAAAAATAGTGAACTTGAACGAGACAAACTCAGATTAGAAAGAATACTCTGTCATTTAACAAGTGAGAGTAATTCATCCCTCGAATATTTTTTTAAGGGAAGAGCAAAGTATCCATGTCTTGATTTTAAATCAAAGGATGCATTTATACGTGATCTAGTCATTCAATCCAGACTTTTGATTGTGATGTTACAGTGTTGAGACAAAATTCTCAGCTCCATAAGGCCCACACTCTTGGAGTCCGTTCATTGTTTTTGGTTGCTCTGCTTCAATGACAACACTCAACACTTCTCTAGTACTCTCTACTAAGAGCTCTTAATATCTCTGCAAGACAGCAATGTATCAAGTGCTAGATACTACATTAGGAAAACCAGAATCCATGTGGACAGTGAGCTAGTTGTTTCAGCTTTCTGTACCTGAGATAGCCTTGGGATGGGGACACACATCCGTCCAAGGAGAGTGATTTTGCCATGATTGCTGATTCAACAGCAGAACATCTTCCTTAATCTCCCTTGGTTTTCAGCTGCTGTGCAGTTTATCAGCTAGAAAGAACCACTGAGTTCCCTCCTCTGCAAGGGTTTTGACAGAGCCCGGCTGCTCTGGGTGTCTCGCTCCTCTCCAGCCTCTGTTTAGTCCCCCTTAGGTTGTGTTGTGTGTGGAAGGTTGGGTATGCTGACCACGTGCCATCCAGGGAGCAGCAACCATATTTTCCCTATAATTTCCATACTATTATCTTTTTTACCCTCAGTCATCTTCCCAGGAAAGCCTTCAGATATGTTTGTTGGTTTACAATTGCACTTTCAATGGTGCCCACAGTAATAACTGTTCACATTGTTAATGCCTCTGAATATCATATGTGTATGAACGCTGCTCAGACGGTCTGGGTGGTGAAGAGACGNGGAAAGCCTTCAGATATGTTTGTTGGTTTACAATTGCACTTTCAATGGTGCCCACAGTAATAACTGTTCACATTGTTAATGCCTCTGAATATCATATGTGTAAGAACGCTGCTCGGACGGTCTGTGCGGTGAAGAGACGGACGGGGACGAGAGATCTCCAGAGTCACGGCTGGTCTTGGAGCACGCGGTTTATTGCTCAGGGCGCGGGTGAAAAACAGGGAGCTGCAGAGAGCTGCAGGTCGCAGCTCTTGGCAGCCCCAGGAGAGAGCAAGAGAGAGAGAGAGAGAGCAGGAGAGCACGCGTGCAAGAGGGCGAGCCCACCAGGTTCCTCAATTCTTGAATCTTTCCCTCCTGAATATTCTAATTTACACTAACTAATCTTAGTACATGATGCAAATCTTAAAGCATTTACATACAGCCAGTAAGAATGCTTACATTACCATACTAGGTGACCTTTGATCATTGATGAGGGGAGAGGGGCACTGTTTAATCAAGAGTAGAAGATCTTTGGCTGGCCATGCTATTGTTTCCTAGTTGTTCAGCAACTAGGTCATGGCATCTTAGACATCAAATTGTGCTTTTAGTTCTACTTCACTTACAGGTTTCATATTCTCAAAATCCAAGCAGTCATATTTATAAGATTTTCCTGTTTCATCTTCCCCAACACATATGACTGCTGGTATTACCACTGTGAAAAATTCCAGTTGTAAAAGAGAATTAAATTTCAGAGGTGACTTGAAAAAATTGCGTGAAATACCTTAAAATGCCTTGTTTTCATTATGTATGTGCATCACTGTGCCAGAACTTGTATGCAGTTCACTAGCAAGCCATTGGCTGTAAGAGGTGGCTTCATACAGCTGGCAGATTAACATTTGCTACAACTGAATTTGAAACATATTTAGCCACAGCTTTGCTGATGTTTTTAATTGCGGAGAGAGCTATCTTGCTGTCAAGCTTTTTATTTCACTTAGCCATGAAAGGAAACTTTCTTTTAACTCCTTTTTAAGACTCTGAAAGTGCTCTTCAGCCACTAGTAATATTAATAAAGTCCAAATACGAAATGTTTTTCAGCCTCCTTGGAAAAGTTTTCTTGATTGCCTTTTCCACATGGGGATTAACCCAAGCATATTCACCTGTTTTCAAACTGGAAAAATGAGAAAATCAGATGGACTGGTTCTCATTCAGGACAGACATAGATGTTATGTGAATGGGGTCATGAAAGGGGAAGCTTATTCCCTGTCTCAGGTTGAAGGGTGAAAGTCACACCATACAACATAAGGGGAGCCCAACCTATCCTGCCCTTGTTATTCTGTTTCTGGTCATGCTCACCTCAGAATGACTGAAAATACAGTATTTTGGACAGTGATCTGAGAGAAAACGGTTGGGATGCAAATATTTCCTCTGAATGTATTTTTTTTTGTTTCCCTCCAGCTTCCCCCCCAGCAGAGAGGAGCTCATCTTTATGGAAGCAGATCTATATTTTGCACAAACTTTTGGCTTTGAGCAGTTGACGTATTTGTGACAGAAATCTATTTTACCAGAAAAATTCCCACCAACTCAAATGTTGATCTTTTGGAGGATAGCAACAGGACTCTAGTTCTATCAGGAATTCCATCAAAAAATATAAAAGTAGAGAGTTTAAAGCATATATTTTCAAATATTTTCTCTAATTTGAGAAAGAGAATTCGCATCTCCATTGCCTTTTGTCTTGCTTCTACAAAAAAGCCAGATTTCTTCTTCTTCCTTCGAAATGTCATTGTTTTTCTTCCTTCAGCTGTTCTAAGCCAGAAGAGTGAAACATCTCCATATTTTGTAAAAGAATATATAAACTTTGTTATTTGAATCTTCCTGTCTGGTTCAAAATAGTCTTTATATATGATTAAGTATCATAACTGTTCTTTTCTTGCATAAAGATGAAATGGCAACTTTTATATGTAATAGGCCAGATGAATCTTTCCATTTAAGCTTTCCCAACTGTTACTATAGAGCATGAGAGCTAAGATAAAATTATAAACATGAGAGAGAAGTGCATTACTGTGCTATTGTATTTGGAGTGCAGGAGGACTGACAGGATGGGTAGCACTGGTACAATGTAGGGATAGCCATCAAAATATTCACCACTGCATATCTTCAGCTGTGCACTCACCTTCTGAAATGAGAATAGAAATTGTCATGTAAATAGATTTATTTTCTTTCTGAATAATTTAATTTTAACTCATGATTTCTTAGCATCCATTGCTCTAAATTCCTACAGCTGTAGTTATGCAGTTTATAAAACTCTACTCTGCTCAGAAACATAACTTTAAAAAGAGAACAAATTGTTCTTCCCAATCACCAAGATAGATTTTTCCAGTAGAAAAACTGTCTTCCTTCCCTTTATCTAGGCTCTGTTTCTCTTTCCTGTTTGGTGCCCATTGTCAGCAATAAAACTTGAGTAAAATTGCAATGCCAACAACTGGCTCAGTAAGAAATGTTGGTGTCTAATATTGAAAAGTTTGACCCTGTTCAGCTAAGGGATTCGTGAGTGAGATTTGGAAAATGGTGTGTGTAATGAGTAGGAAATTGGAAGAAACAGTGTAGTTACTAGATAAGAGGAAGAAATAATAAAATTTTAACCTTGTTTTCTTCTGAAACTAAATTGTATGGCATCTATGTGCGTGCATGTGTGAACAGATGTCTGAATGTTGCCCTGTGTGGCTATAACTGCTTGGCTTGCTACATCTGCCAGTTCTTGTGACTGTATTTCTGATGTTGTAAAGAGTTTGAAAGTCTTAACAGGGTTTGGGGGGTTTTTTTGAGAAGGAGAAAGTGGATAAATTTACACCAGGTCTCTGTGTTAAGAGGTTAAGAGGTATTTTAATGAAGAAAGGATGTCAACTGAAAATTGTGCTCTGGAGTCTCTGCGTCCCTAAGGTGGCAGGATTCCAAACAGTTTTCCCTGGGCTCACAAGAAAGAGCTCTGTAGAGGCCTTTTTGGCAAGACTTTGGGATGCCATATTCCCTGACAGGTCATGTGTACTTTGGCTGATGACTTTTGTCTGCCTACCTGGGCTAGAGCTGGGCATTTTCTGGTTTTGGATGATATTTTAAGAAAGTACAAAACATAGCTTTATCACAAAACTTGTTAGGAAAAAATAATTTCAAACTCTAAACCTAATTATTTTAATGATTTTGCTTTTAAAATGTTTTAGACTTCAGATTTTCAACAAAATTCTTTATTGCATAAAATAGGTGGGGTTATTTCTTGAAGGTATCTCATGCAATTAATTAGAATTTCTAGCTATCTCCAGCATACACATCTGTGGATTAAATCACATTCCTAGAAGGCTGTTCACTATGCTTTTTCACACTGATCTGGCATATTTACTTGTTCAGATTATTCTTAAATGGTGCTATACATTCAAATGAAACCATCATGATTTCAATGAATACCAAAGCAATTAATAATGATTAAACACTTACATTAAATGTCATTCTCTCGCATGTATTTCAGTTAGAAAAAAATTCTGGCATCTATTTTTATTTGAAGAGAGTCACATTGCCCACAGAAAATTTCAAGTACACACTCAAAGTTTAGCAATTAGCATAGATCAGAAGGCCAGAAACAGAACAGACAGCGAGAAGCAGTTTGGAATTTTGGTTATTTCATATGAGGCATGTGCTTTCTCAAGCTGTTTCTTTCCTGGAATCAAGATGAAAATCAACATGTAAAAAAAATCTTTTCCAGCTTTTTGAAGAAGAGAAGAGATGAGAGAGGTTTCTTTGTTGCTGTTGCCACATTTGGTTATGAAAACCAAGAATGGCAGTTTGAGTGCAATCACTCCCTGGGTCTTTTGGCAGTTATGAGGTGTCAGAAGAGTTTTTTTCTATTTAGCTTGTCATAGTGGGTGTTTCAGCTGTCACTTCTGAACCAGACTGCAGGGCTAGTGGAGGCCCCCCTACTTTCCCTTGCCTGATTTCTTTTGTGACCACACATATTTTTATATACACAGACAGTAATGGTGGGGAGGGAAACAGGAGACAACCAGAGCAGTTTCATGTATCTCTGCTCATATAAAATATAATAAGCCTTATGATGGGATTGAAAAGAAGATGGGGATATACCTGTCCTCCAGGGACAGTTTGTCATTTATTTATGACAAAATCTTCTCCAAAAAATCAAACAGAAATGGTTTCTCTTTTGCATTTTGCAGGCCCCACCATAAGAGCGGCCTGGGCAACTTTAAAAGGACAAAAGGTAAAAGAATGGTAAGTTCAATACTTGTACAGCAGTTCAATATATTTAACCACAAGACTATTGAAATTGTTTCCCTTTTTTTGGCATGATTGTGGACTAGAAAGACATACAATTGCTGAACTTGCAATAAGATTCATTAATTCTGATAAAAGTAAATTATTTATCATTTTCTGCTCCATTTGCAGGCTTGATGGTTTTTATAACTCTATTACCCAGAGTCTTTTACTGCTCAGGATAGTCTCCCTTGCTAAAGAATTAATTACAGCACCTGATGGAGAAGGTGCAGGGCAGATGGGCAAGTGGATAGTGCAACTTCGTCATGGTCCCTCCTGGCATGGCAGTCTTTATGAAAAAAGAAAGACACAGGTTTTTTCCTCCTTTTTTTCTCAGGGTACAGCAGAGTGACATTAATCTGCCATGATTGAGATATCAGTTTGCTTAGCAGGCACAAAGCAACCTTAAGCAAAAGGGCAGAGCAGCTTGAGAAATGTTGGCTGTTAGTGTTTGGTAGCAAGCCGATCGAGAAGCCCTGAAGTGGTTCGAATCACAGCCTGCCTGCTAAGTGGTCTTTGGGGAGCCTGCTCTGCGTCTAATCCCAACGAGAGAAATGTGAACGGGAGTAGACTGGAGATCAATGTAGGTGCCTTGCTGGGGATATTAACTACCCCACTTTCACTTCTGGCTCCTGCAGCATGACAACTCTATTCCCAGAGGGCCAGAGGATCCTGTTGGGGTCTGTGGCAAAGTCTGTTGAAAGCAGGAGAATTGACATTTTGCTGATTGTCTCGACTGCTTTGACATCTCACAAGCAGTACAAATGATCACTTATGTAAAGGTTATTTGAATAAAGGTAAGATCCCTTGGTGTGACTTAACTGTGAAACTGTTCCAGTTTCCTTCAGATGTCCCTCTGGGATTTCTAGTCTCCTAAAATGGGCATGTATTTCTAATTTGCCTGTAGGCTAGGAAAAAGCTGGAATCTGAAGTCTGCAGAGCAGACTGAGATTGCAGAGTACACTGAAACTAGGCTTATTCAAAAAGGCTCTTCCAGGGCTTTAAACAAGACATGAAAACACATTTGAACCATTTGTGTCTCGGGGAGCTGAGGTGGGAGCAGCCAGGGAGCTGCTGGAATGGGTTCTCCTGCCCACAGAGTTACAGGGTAAGTGAAGGATTTGCTCTGCAGCAGGAGTTTTGCTGCACAGCCCCAGGGAGTTTCGCTGCCCACTCCCCAGTGTCATGGGGAGGGTTCCTCCAGCAGCTGGGGAAGGGGTGCTTTCGGTAGACGAAGTCATGCAGCTTGAGCTCTCACTTAGCTTCTCAGTCTTTGGAATCACTTGGATTATGTTCATAGGGTTTTCTCAGCAAGTCCTCTTAGGGCTAGAGGTGTTGGGGAGGGAGAGGTGTGCTGGTTTGTTTTGGTTTTCAAACCAACATGAAATATTTTTAGATTAAACTACTTAAGTTGAGGAGATGAAGTTTTAAGAATCACCATGAAACATTGCAAAGGGCTAGTGATATTTCAACAGCAGAATTGTGTATTAGAGAGGCCTGGACACTCGTTCTTCACAGTTCCTGTTGTGGGGTATGGCAGGGACACTTGTGCAGAATCCCTCTGAAAGGGAAAAGCCCATGTCCTGATGCCCTAAACCAAACGTGCCATGTACTGTCAGAGCACATCTGGAGATTTGTGCAATTAGACCCTGCATCTGCATGCCCATATAGGCATTTTTTCATTTACTATATGGTTAACTATATCCAATTAGCATACACCGACATACCTGAAACATGCAAAAACCTGTTATGGAAAATTGTAAGCACAGTTTTAGATATTACTCTCCTTCATGTCTGAAAGATTCTCAGATACCTTGCTGCACTGATAGATACTGTTAGATCATAAGAAAAAATGAAGTTACCCTAGGTTGGTGGGAATAGTTTGCATCTGTGGATGAATAAGAAGTTTGGCTTCTCTGAGTACTGGTCCTGAGCTCTGATTTAACCTGATGCAAAATCATTTTGAAAAGATCCCACCTGAGATTAAACCCACTACTGCTGCATTATGCCATATTGGGGAAACTGTGATCAGAAGCATTTGAAACTCCTCTGTATCTCAGGAACTCCCTTAGTTATGCTCCTGAGATAGACTGGAACTAAGGGAAGGAGGTTCTAGCCACTTTATTTGCAGAAATGTGCTGACAACCTTTGTAATTATCCTCTGTTCCTACTTCTAGGCTCCTGAGGGATCATGTGTTGATTACAAAATAGCCTATGAAATTGTATCATATGAAAACTGTGAGAGCCACATCATAGCTAGGTGAACAGATTTCTTATTGCTCCTTCAAAACAGTTTCTCCTATTATATCGAGGTCTCACCAATACGTGATAAAAAAACCCACATTTATACATTCCATGCAGTGTAGCTGAAAAGCTTCGTACCCGAGTCATAATACTCCTTAGGAGGCTTTTCTTACAAGGCCGTGGGCCAGAAATCCTGATTTGCTTTAAATACAGTAAAACTTTAGCCTACTGCTGTTGCACAGAAAAATTTTCATTGCTCTGGATGTGGTGGCAAGGTTTCCACCAGAAAGGTACAACGTTTCTGTCAGAAGATTTACACTCTCTACTGACACAGAAAAGCCCAGCGTGGGGAAGAGAGCTGGTGATTTTTTCCTGTGTATTTTAGTTGTAAAGGTTTGCTAGAACTCTTTCTTAAAATGAAAATGCTGTACCATACGTACATGAAGAACATGAGTTGATGCCAAGCTATAGCCGTCATCTGGAATTGCCTGTTGGATTCATACATGCAGTAAATTAGTGTATGATGATTTTTATAACAAATTATTAAATGCCAAGTAATTATTAATTATTGGACACTTGTTATACAGTATTGCCTATCAGTGAGTGACTCCATCTGGTCTGAAACTATTGCAAATACTCTAAAGCAAGACTGTTTAAGAGTAGGAAGGACTTCATAAAATGGAAAGTAAAAGGATGGAAAATTAGAAAAGAAGAACTATTTCCAACTTTTTTATTTTAAATTTGCTTGGCACTGAGGTTCAGTGAAATTCTTGTTAGACTTTTCAGAGTCCTGTAAGAGACCAGCCTTCCATGCAGAGCTGACTACATGAAGTTCTCGTGTGTTGCAGACTGCCTGCCAACCCATGTTCTCACCAACATAGAGGTCCATCTGCATCTGCAAAAGGAGTGGACTAGCAATGAGAGAAGAAATTATTTCGCTCTCCTCTTTGTCATTAACAGACTTTTGTTAGACCTTCTGTACTGAGGAAACGTAATTGTTCTTAACACTGTGAGGAACACTGAATAGCAACATTGACTGGGGCTGAAGTCACATTTGATGACTTTGCTTTGGCATAATCTTTACAGGAGCTTTACATCAGGCCAGATTTGTTTCTAAGTGTCCCCAAAATCAGTGTGCTTGATCAACCCTCACCTTTCTCACTGCAACTTTCTTGCTTATTGCCAAATTTCACCATTTGCCCTCCAGTAAGAGCAGGGGGATTCCTTTGCTGGATATGTTGGCTGACCTCCCACATGCCATCTTAATTTCCTTCTAACAAGGCTTTTCAAATGTAAAGTTGCAATTTAATTGCTGAGAGACATTTGAGCATGCACAGTGATAACAGAAACAAGGGACTCTGGATGTCACCATAATCCCACCATTCAAGTGGAGATGATCAGCTGGTCCAGCTTCATGTAAGTATTGCTTACACTCAAAGCTATAAGTCTTCTCAAGTTGAGAGTGCAAATATCTTTCTGTCCAACCTGAAAAACAGGATTCCATGACCAAGTTGGATCTCTCAAACCTCACTGAGTCGGCATGGCCGAGTCCTCCACTTTTTGGGTTTCATTGTGATTTGTGTTTGATGATGCACTTGCAGCTTCACTTAAGGAAGGATTTTACTTCAGTTACACATCTGCTATCGACAGCCAGCTAATCACAAACATTTGAAATCTTTGGGCCAGGAACTCCATTAGTGTCATTTCAGTTGACATGTACTGATTTCCTGAAGGCAGTTAAGGATGTGGCAAGTTACACAGACCTGTCTTGCTACTTCTTTTACCTATGGATGGTTTGATTGAGCAGCTTCTACTAAAAGTCCAGTTATTTTCTTCTCCTGGACCCCAGGTAAATTTGTGGGTAGGTCCTTTCCCATTTTGTTGGTATCTCCCCTCTTTCTTCTTAATCATTAGTAGTTTTGGTGTTGTTTTTTTTCTTTTTGTTTGTGATCTGTTTTCTTAACCTTCCCTTTAATTCCCTGTTTGACTCATTTCTCTGTTCTTTCTGCAAAAAGCATTTTGTTTTTATTCCTAGGCAACATCTGACCACCTGTTCTGTCTTTCCTGCTTGTCACCATGCTCCCTGCCAGAGTCAGCACAATAAGTCAGGGAGAAACAAATGTTTTGCTTGTCAGTGCCTTTTCTGCTTCCTGCTGTCCAAGACTTCAAGGGTTAGTTCTCACTCATGTTTAAATCACAGGAATCCTAAAGAGGGATTTTTTTTCCCACTCGTCTAAACATCCTTCCTTCATTAGGACCCTTTTCCAAATAAAATTATGAGGTTTAAGTCTGACCTTGCCCAGGGGAGTAATCAAAAGAATTTTCTTTGTTACACCCCAGAAGGGCTTTTTTTTCCCACTGAACAAAAATAATTTCTTTCTTGCTGACCTTCAGCTGCCTCAGAAGCAAATCACAGCAATTAACAGGTAAGACTCATATTCTGCAGCTTGGTTGCCACTTGACAGCAGGATTTTGTCAGCACTTAGCTGCTTTTTTCCCTTCCTTGGGGTAGTGTTTCTGGTGGCAATAACCTCATTTATCAATTACAGTGGGTGTCTTCTCAACCAGGGTTGAGACTCTGCAGACTCCTGTCACTGTGAATAGTCACACTCATACCAAGGGAAGGTATTTCTGGTATTTTAGGAGAGTAACAGGTGCAGAAATCTGGTACGGAGCATTTCTACCACCAAAAGAATGACAGACAGAAGAACTGAATGGGGAAACATGCATAGGGTTCAGGGAAATGGCAAGTTTACTCAGTGCTTTTTGAGGCCACTTCCAACAACTCTGGCCCTTGCCCAGGATAAGCCACCCACTTGCAGTTTTCCACATGTAATTTCTCATGCTGCAAACTGATTGGGAAGTTGGATGTGGCCAAGTGCAGCTCATTTAGATGAGTACAGCTAATTTAAATAAACTGAGTGATTGTCTGTACACCAGAAGGACAAGTCATTCTATTGCTGGCAGTTTTCTGGCAGTAGGACTAATATTTTGCAGTGTTGTAGCTGCACACGGCTGGCTCAGCTGTCCTGAGCACCTGTGGCCATTTTCACCCTCTCAGCAGACACAAGCTCACAGTCCCAGAGAAGCCCCTTGGTTCAGTTTGTGGCTTGAAGCTGAGATGACAGATTCCAGGGAACGATCCAGACTTTCAGCAGATGCAACCAGTGAGTAATATCTATTCTAGAGCCTATCAAGCACGAATCCTGGCTTCCTGCTAGAAGTAACTGTCTGTTTTTATGTATGTATTTTTTATTTGAATCCTTGGCACACAGGGACTGACTGGAGTCTTTCATATTCCAGAAAGCGAGCAGCAAAGGCAGAATGTAGCAGTTTTCTCTCAACTAACAAACTATGCTTTTGTTGATTTATTGTTTATTTTGCTTCTGCGTTAAAATGTGGTGCTTAAGAACTCTATTTTAATTGCAAATGAAAGAAACATAGCGTTCTTGCTTCCGCGGGACGAATGCCGGTCTTCCAAGAATGACTGAGAGAAGAAGGCTCTTTTGGCTTTCTCCTCGGCAGCTCTGGGGAAGATGAGGAATACGGAGGAGCTCAGTAGTGCCGGGACGAGCGGGCAGCTCGGCTGGGCTCGTGGGGAGCGCTGTGACTCAGCGGGCGCGGGAGGCTCCCTGCCACGGGCGCGGCGGCTGCGTGGGGCGGCGGAGCGGGGGCTGCGAGCGCCGCGCCGCCTGGGAGCCCCAGCGGCTCCTCGGGGCTGGGGCGGCTCAAGCAGCCGGAGAGGCAGGCTCAGGGCCCTTGTCCTGTGCACGTGATTGCTCCATAACCTGTTTTCCCTTCCCCTCTCTAAGACCTGTGTTTGTTGCCATAGTGAGAGGACGCAGCTCAGACAGAGAATGCTTGCTTTTATTTGACAGAAGTCTAAATAAAAATAAGGGCAAAACAGTTCTGCATAGTCCTAGAGAGAATCCTTCTCTGTCTTCGGTGTTTGCCTCTCACCCAGTGAAAACTGACACTCTTAGATAGAAATGTGCTCAGGATGGCACATTGTAACCCGCCCGGGGGAACTGCACAAGGGACTGGAGCTATTGGGACATGACAGAGAGAGGGAATACAAAAAGAAGATGCAGAAATAGAGAAAATTTAGTTCATTTCCTGGCTGAGAAGGGTAAATGGTGTGGGAAGGAAGAGAAGAGAAACATGCCCGTACTGCCCGCAATAGCATGCTGTGACCTCTCCGAGGCAGAGGGGAGTGATGCCACAGCCAGGAAGGAAGGACACGCTTCTCTCAGAACTTGAGCTAGCAGTGATGGGTTTGTGGACCTCTGGAGTGTTCTAACATAGAAATTGTGGTGCTTTTGTATCCTAGGGGTCTAAGAAAAGGCTTGTGTTTGATTCATGTGCCCTGCAAATCAGCAACTAGGCTTTCCTATCTACCAAGGTCTTTCTACATAGTTTTTAATCTAAATACAAGTAGAAATGCACACTATGACCTGTCTAGCTATCTCCTTTTCTGGTCTTACCACCTAGAAAGAGGCAAGATGTTGCTCACCTCTGTTAAATCACCATCTTCATTTGTGACAGTGCCGTGAAGGGAAGCCCACATAGGCAGAACAAGTGAGCTAGTAAGAAGAAAAACAGTCAAATATCTCCTAAAAAGGAAGACAAACATCCAGGTACAGAAGGCATTGATCATGCTGCCTGCACGATCAATGGGAGTTTTGCCAATGACACAAATGGGAGTGAATTGGCAGGAAAGAGAATGGAAAATATTTGCAAAGAAGTGCATCAGCTTTGCATGCATAGAAGAAAAAGCAGCTGCATTAGCAACTGTCCCATTAGAAAGTGCTCAAGGAAATCGAGATTCATTGCTTCTATCTTCCAGGCATTAATTGTACATTTTTACTCTAACTTCCAATTAGAACATTTAATCGGTCCACACCCCTTTTGTCCTTACCCTCTATGCAATGCAGTAAGGATAGAAGTTAAGTTTAGAAGAAATGAGAGAAGTCTCACACAGCAGAGTGTATGAGGGTGTTCTTTCTTCAGAGACTGACCAGGACTCCAGCAGTCCCTCCCCTGCTAGTGCTGACCTGTGCCATGGGCAGACCAAGAAGTGATGTTGTTGTCAGTGTCTCCACTACACATGCAGGGAGACCCCATTTAGACCCGACCTTCACTACTCCATATACACCAGGGGAGGGGTATCAGTCCCCAGCCATCTCACTCAACCACATCTCTGCCACTACCAGATTTGCAAAAGTTTTCTGAAGGCTTACCAAACACAACAGGTGGGATGTTAAACTCAATTTGCGAATTTGGAGGCCCCTTCCGAAAACATGGTTCCTGATGGTAAAAATTTGTGTTGGAAGACACAGCAGTGTAAGTGGTCCATGACTTCTTGCATTGGCAAATGAGCAGTGACTGCTCTGGAGTACCCTGCATGACCTACAACTGGTGACTTGAAAGAGTGGCTTGGCAATTACAGCTGAAGGCAAAACTTATCAAAACACCAGATACTGTGTTAGATTTGAACTTTCTGCATCACCAGAAAGTTTTCCTGATGAAATAGAAGCATGTTCCATGACTCTACTAATCAGCTAAGTTTCCATATGTGATACGATCGTCTTCATTAACCAGATTTGTTCCTTCATCTCAGTTCTCTAAAATACCAGTTTTGCTGAACTACTAATTCTTACTCTCCAGCAGTCAGTTATGAAAAACTGTGGTTTTGAAAATACTGCTTTCCTGTGAGCTGACTCAGCCTTTTGCAGTAGTGATATCCTAAAATACTTCTGGAGGTAAATTTCTACCCTTTATTTACAGAAGCAGATGCTCCTTTTAGTAGTGAAGGGACAGCTACTTCCATGGCACCCTCTTTGTCAGCAACATGGGAAAACAAAGCAATACTAAAATACAGTTGCAGCAAAGATGTCTGGTGTGTAATCTTCCCCTCCTTCATGTAAACAGTATGTTTGTAGGTTTTTATATGAAATACATTCTGCATATAGAAAATGGAATTGTTGCACCAGAAGAGAGCAAAAAATCAGAATATTATGAAGAACTGGATAACCAGAGGATTAAAATAGATTAGGCAATAGAAAATTGGGTAAAATGTAATTGCACTTAAGGAAGAGTGATACGATCTTTTCATGTAAACTAGGAATTCATAGGTTTGAAATGAAAAAGGAGAAGAAAACTGAAGTGTGTTACTCAATGGCAGAGTCCCTGTAAGCAATAATTATCATGCGATTGTGAAAGAATCAGATTTGGTACTAATGTAGCATATGAAGCATAATCAGAAAAAAAAGAGGAAAGTATAAAAGCCATTGTACAATATAGATTATTTGAAGTAATTCTGGCTCTCTGTGTGCTAGAAACATTAAATAAAATTAGAATCGGTGCGGGGGGTGAGGATGACCAGAGGAATAGATGTTAAAACAGTTGGTCGGTACAGCTTAGCAGACTGGCTGGGTGGAAACTGGGAGAGCATATGATAGCGCTCTATAAATGCATAAAGGACATATGTAGTCAGAATAAGAAGAGATATTTAAGCAGAAGAATCATATAAGCACAGAACAAATAAATACATATTTTAAAATGGAAATCAGGGGAAAAGTGTTTCTAATTGTTGGTGAGATTCTGGAACTGCCTCACATAAGAGGTAATTTCAGCAGCCTGAGTGTGATGAGTTTATGAGAAGAAGTGTATAGTACGACTACCTGAAGTTGCAGAATAAAGGACCCCAGACTCTCCTATTCAAGTTCACATACTGTGTTTTCTCACTTTCACATACAAATCAGTGAAGAGGAGACAACAAAGATGTACAAATGAACAGCAACCTCGAACCAACAGTCCAGTTGTACTCCACACCCATCCCTGCTCTGGCAAGATGAACAGCCATAGCCAAATAACCATGTTCATGGCCGTGGCTTTTCTTCAGACAGCGTGTAAAGAGTCACCATCTGTCACCAGGGAGTAAATTGTGTGAATCACTGTCTTCCAGTTAAATGTCACCACTGCTGCAATATCTCAGACAGCCACTTATAGGAGGCATCCTTGGTTGGGGCCCAGCAGCAGAAGCCTGTGCAGCAAAAAATAGACACAGTGTCCTCCCTCTGCTTTACACCAAACTGCTACAAATGCAACACTCAGCTGCTAATGTGACAAATGACAAATTCAAACTGTGTTTAACTGATTCAAGCCTGTTCCATAAAGTTTCTTGTCAAGGCAGCGAGTTCCCTCCCTGCAACAATTTCTGTCACAGAAGAATCTAAGCAGCAAAGGGTCTGGAATAGTAGTAATAGAAAATTATTGGTTTATACTAAAATACTCAAAATATTTGCATTGACTCTGCTGCTGGCTGTCTGAATAATCATTCCCTGCCTTAAAACAGGTAATTATTTTCTTCTGTGTCACATGAAAAGTGCCCTTTCTTGTCTTGCATCACAGATTTTCAGTTCCGATTAAGTTGCAACCACAATTCCATGTGAGGAATTGTGCTTTCTCAGAACAAAGCAGTTTTCTACTGTACACTGTAAATGTGTTCTCCATGGCTGAGTTGCAAAAGCTGCAATTCACCCTCAGCACTCAGTTATGCATAGCGTGTGGGGAAAAGCACTGAATTAAAATGACAGAATTGTCCTCAGGTTCTGAATATTATACTAAGCATGCTTTGGCATCTTATATTTAGAGTGAGTTATTTTATGCTCGTTTCCTCTTGACGCAATTTAGTTAATAGCCAAATTCAGTCACAAAACCACTTGTAAATAAACACCTTGTTACAGATTACAGTGTTTTCAGTCTCATGGCTCTTTGGCTCAGTCTATCAGACAATAAAGCCTGCCAATACAGTATATTAACTTCTGTCATGTTTAAGTGTTTTTATACATTAATGGACCATCTTGTAATTTCACCATATAGGCTACGCACTCCTGGATATACAGCATATATGAGATAAATAAGCTGTCCAAAGAAGACATTTGTATTGGATGTTCACTGTTGGTTTCTTCCCATACTGCCCTCAGATGCAGAAGCTGCCCTGGGAGATGAATGTGCCAGGATAAGTTATCTGGGGCTCATAAAATCTTTTTTAGAAGATTGAAATAAAGTCAGTGCTTGCAAAAGACAAATCAATTGTGACATTTCTGAATAGAGTGCGATGCATTTAATTAGCACAAGACATACTGGCAAATGCTGAATTACCCAATAAATCACTGAATGCTGGAACCCATACAGAGCTGGGAATCAGCTGTCTTGTGAGATGTACAGCAAGTGATAATAGGAAGATCTGGCCATTTCTCCTCCATTTTCTGCTAAATTTCTTCCATTTTGACATTTGCATGCCAGACCATTTTAATTATTTTGAAGTATCAAAGAATTTCTCCAGCCTAATCTGAGAAATCTGTGCCATTATCTGCATCTGCTGAAGAAGGAAACATGTATTTTATGATATGCTAGGGGTTTGCTATTCAGTTGGAGGCAAATGGTGGAAATTTAGCCTCCAGGAATAAAGTATTTATAAGAAAATGTACAAAGCTGGTCTCGAGGGAAAATGTTGTAGGACCAGGCCCTGTAGTGACAACTGACATTGGCCTTGATGTCTTGGGGTCTCCCTGTGTGATGAGCAGAGGGGGCTCCAGGCTTTTTACATCTGTGAGAAAGGGGAGCAGAGGAGAGGCTGAGCTGCAAGGTCTACATGTGCTGTCGTGCTTGAATGTCCTGGCCAGCAGCTCTGTGTCCCCTCCAGCAGAGTTACAGCCCTGGCTGGGTGCATGGAGGCAGAAGTGCTGTCCTTAATGCGCCGTCCCCGTGCACTCACTGTGCCCTCGCAGAGCTGCTGATCCACCTGGGGTGTGACAGGAATGCTTTGGCAGCCGTTTAACAAAACTTCTATTAATGTATAAGAAATCTTTCCAAGCATTTACAGTGCTCTCACCACCTCCCTACCTGAACTCCTTCCTTTCATCTCACTTCCCTCTGCTTCACTTCTGAACATTACAAAAAATCCAGTAGCCAGGGTAGTTTTCCGGAGACTTGAGCACCTGAGGTACTTAAGAAACAAGCCAAAAAACCAAACCAAACCAAAAAAAAAACCCCAAAACAACGCAACAACAAAACCAAACCCCAAAGAAATTCTTAAGATCCTAATATGTAAATATGTGCTTTTGGTTTTTGTATTTTGCACTTAGTATATTTGTATTTACATCAGATTCTTGTTTGCTTGTTGCTATAAAGCTTAATCACAACTTAAAAATAGAGTTGTTTAATGGAAAGTGATTTTACTATTTCAAAAAACTTAGCTCCAGGTTAGACTGAGCTATCTTTAGGAACAAAATACAAAAGACTTGCACAACAGTACTGCTAATATTGTGCCTACAGTGAAAGAAAATTGCATATGCAACTACAGCCATGAGATAAGGATTTTGTACTCATTAGATGGCCCGTGATTTTTAAAATTTGGCATTTCATGATATTTCACCAAGCAGGAGTGGCCTACAGTCTCTGCCCAGCATCCTCTATTAGGCAAAAGACCAGAACACAGCCTCTTGTTTAGAAGAAACACAATTGTTTTGTGTGTTGCTTGTATTTGATATTCATTTAAACCTTTATTTATCACCAGTGCAAAACTAAATATAAATTTAGCCTTGCTGCCTAATTTCTCTATTTCTTCTGGCTGAATATATTCAGTTCAACATTGACATAGAATATTTTGTAAAGGAGCCTTCTTCTGTAGAGAGTTTATTCTCTTTTCAGTTTTACATGGTCCCATGTTTATTTTCAACCTAGTAGTTATCACTGCCCTGCAACAGATGATCTAAGCCACTCTACTAGTCTTACAAATGAGAGGTACAACTCAGGTGTCACTTGAGGCTTCTTCCTATCCTCAAGGAGTCAGCAGGGTGTTCATTGGTGCTGGTTGAGGTTGCCCAGGAGCAGAATTGTAAAAAAAATAGACTGGGGGTCTTTTGTTTCCACTCTGTTCTTATAACATCAGCAGCCTCCAGCTTTTGAAAATGATTTTAATTGTTAAGAGTAGCCTGGAGAGGAGAAGGCTCAGAGGAGACCTTATCACTCTCTACAACACTGTGAAAGGAGATTGTAGCCAGGTGGGGGTCGGTCTCTTCTCCCAGGCAACCAGTGACAGGACAAAAGGACACAGCCTTAAGCTGCACCAGGGGAGGTTTAAGTTGGACATTAGGAAGAAGTTCTTCACAGAAAAGGTGATTGGACATTGGAATGGGCTCCCCAAGGAGGTGGTGGAGTCACTGTCCCTGGAGGTGTTTAAGAAAAGCCTGGATGTGGCACTCAGTGCCATGGTCTATTTGTCATGGTGGTGTTGTGTCAGAGGTTGGACTCAATGATCTCAAAGGTCTTTTCCAACCTAGTTTTTTCTGTGATACTGTGAGCAATTAGTCTTTGAAATTATTGTTGTAAATAATGGTAATTAGCAAATATATAGAATCATTCTTACTTGCTGAAAATTGAAGCAGAGTAAATCACAAGGCTTTAAAATCACATCCTAGTACTTTATAAGTAAGAAAACCAAGATCAAAGCAGCAATCTGGTAGATGGGTAAACATAAGAGAGGCAAAATCCTTCTATGCCCTCTCTACCCTCTTGTGCCTAATCCTACAGAAGGCTGAGTTCCCTCAAGCTCCAGGGGCTTCAAAGATTTTTCTTGCTCTAAATTTCACTAGCTCTCCTGAATGTTATGGTCTTTGAAGGTAATGAAGAGCACTGATTACTCTATTAACCATTAAGCAATACACTGCCTTCCCTTTCCTGTAATGAGTGGGTGATACCTTTGCTTTGTCTGTTTATGAAGTTTTATAAGGCCACAGAGTTGGAAACAGATGTAATTTGCATTCCTCTGCTTCTCTGTGTCTTTCCTTAAGTTCAGAGTGGGAGAAGAGCAAAGCAAAGATGAGTCCTTTCTATTACTTATAAAGATGATTGTATCGTCACTTCCCGAGGTATTGAGGTGTTCCTCACAAACAGTCTGTGAAAGGCCAAGGACCCATTACTGTACTCTTGTTCTTAGTGTGCTTGCAAAACAATGTTTCCTGCAAAGGAATAAATGGTTAGAAATGCTCAAGCTTCTTAAAGTGGAAGGACATGTGAATTAATGTGTGTAAACTAAGTTGATATGCATAACGTATCACCAGAGGGCCTTCTGGGCTGGGGTGTTGCTCAGGTCAGGGCTGTCCAAATAAGGGATACTACTCTTTTCAAGCACATCCTCACCTATGTGTCTTCCAAACAGCAATTGTTATGTTGTGTCCCATAAACCTTTATACTGGGGTGACAAAATGTACCCATGCAGTCTCAGATTCCTTGGTCATCAGCATGAACAAAATTGGAGTTTCTGTCCCAACTCTCCAGTCTTTTGCTTCCAGTGTAATTCTGTATTATTTTATTGGTAGGCACTACAATTCTTTTTTAACGTTGATTTCAAACCAGCACCTAAAACCCTTTGTGAGCCTCTGTGTCCAAAACCACCCGTTCATAATTGCAGAGCACTGTCAAAGCAAGCGTGGCATCCAGCAAGACCATGTCCCTCTGCATCCCCTTCATTCCCCATTGCAGTGCATGCTGGGGAGGTGACCCAGTAAATCCCACTGGGAACTGGTGCTGGAAGTGCTCTGAGAGGGAAGGGGCTTTTGATGTGAGTGCTGCCCGAATCCTTCCTCCCAGCTCTCGGGCCCTAGGGCTTTCAGATCAAAGCTGAAGCATTGCTGCAGAGAGAACAGTTTGCCAAAATAAAAGGGAAAGTCTGCCAAAAAGAAAGCTCACTGAACATTCAGGCTGTGTTTAAGTATCAACCTTCAGTTCTCACTGGAAGCAGCTCAGTAGCCTGTGCAGACCTGCTTGTCATGGGAGCACCAGCACCTTCTCCCCTCCCAGTGTTTCCTACAGCTCCTGCAGCCTGGCCTTAGAATAGAGAAGCTGCCCCAACCCAGAAAGGGAGTCAGCTGTCAGCTTCTGATCCTGATGAAACTCAGGACAGAACAGCAGACTTCTCCACTGAGCATTTTTTGTCACTTTGATTTAAAAATTAATAGCGGTGAGATAAGGTGTGGGTGATGATTGCTAAAAATTTACTACAGAATTTAGACTGCTATCTTGGAGTAGCCAAAACAAATTTTTTTTGCCCTTTCCTACTAAATCCTGATAAACCTTTCGTGCCAATTGTGTTACTATTCTGTTCCCCTCCCCTCTGTCTTTAAGTCATTTGTTTTTTTCCTTTGTGCTGTTAAGCATCCTCATCATGATGTTGGTACTTCCCAGTTGGGTGTCAGAAGCGCCCAGATGATTTTGTGCATTCTTGTTTGTGTCTGTGCCATTAGCAAAAATTTTAAGCATGCTACATCCTAAGACTTGTGTTTCGGGATTTCCACCAGTAACTTTCCTGTTCCCTTTCTCATTACTATCACAGTCAGTTTCTGAGCAAATCTATGATTCTTACACAAAAGATGATCTCTTCCAGCTTAACTGTTCCTCATATGGCACCATACGTAGATTATCTTAAATTTAGGTAAATTAAATTTAGGACATTTCATCAGCAATTAGCATACAAGCCCCCAAAATATCAAGACAGTCTAGCTTTATCTATTCTGGAAAAAAAAGTATTTCTATCTTATTTCCTACATGTTTCCATATCTTCCACTTTTCTTTCCTTAAGAATTCTTTCTCAAGTCTTGCACACTGCTGATGAGCCTCATAATTATAGATATTCAATTAATTGATGCTTGATGTGTGATACATCACTTGCTTGACTAGTTCACTGGAGTCTCTTCATGGGGAAATTCCAGTCCCTTCTTTTACATATTTGGAGCTGTAGGGATTTGGCTTCTACTTTAAATGTGCTGTTTTCTATCTCCCTTCCTTCACTGGTGCCAGTGAGAATTGAATCTGGCCTTTTGTTGGAAGCAGCAAGCGACAGCGTGTACACAAAGCTGGGAATTCAGAGAGGGGCAGATGGGATTTCAGAGGCTGTTTTTGATAATTTGTCCTTACACATTTGTCCTAGTACACATGGGCCATAACTGTAAGCACAAGAAGGGAAAATTAATCATCAATTCGTCTCCTGGATGCTCCCTAATGAGGGGGGTCCCTTACAGGCTGTTTTCTTTGTAGAACTCAAGCCCTGTGTGTCACGGTATATATTTCACTCTGTAATGTGTGCGTTTCCTTTTAGAGAAGCTAATTGCAAGCTTCATTGAGTATTTTCTGGATCATAGATATCTGACCTACCTGGGTTGGGGCAACTGTCTGGTATCAACACAGGCTGGGGGATGAAGGGATGTGGAGCAGCCCTGCCCAGAAGGACCTGGGCATGGTGGGGGATGAGGCTGGACATGACCTCGCCATGTGCACTCACAGCCCAGAAAGCCAAACGTGTCCTGGGCTGCATCCAAAGCAGTGTGGGAAGCAGAGCAGGGAGGGGATTCTGCCCCTCTGCTCTGCTCTGGTGAGAGAGATCCTACCTGGAACACTGCATCCAGCTCCGGGATGCCCAGAACAGGAAGGGCATGGATGGGATGGAGCAGGCCCAGAGGAGGGCCACAAAAGATACCAGAGGGGTGGAGCACCTCACTTGCGAGGAAAGGTTGAGAGAATTGGGGCTGTTCAGCCTGGGGAAGAGAACACTTTGAGAAAACCTTCTAGCAGTCTCCATATACCTAAAGACACCTTATAAGACAGATGATGACAAACTTTTTAGCAGATCCTGTTGTGACAGGACAAGGTATAATGGTTTTAAAGTGAAAGGGGGTAAATTTTAATTAGATCTAAGGTAGACATTTTTACAATGAGGGTGGAAGGACCCTGGAACAGACTGCCCAGAGAGTTGGCAGATACCCCAGCCCTAGAAACATTTAAGGTTACACTAGACAGGATTCTGAGCAATCTGATGTAGTTGCAGATATCCCTGCTCATTGCAGGGGCTGTTGGACCAATGACCTTTAAAAGTCCCTTCCAACCCAAACTGTTCTGTGATTCTGTGATCTTCATAGTCAAGAATATTAATTGCTAGTTCTCTTTCTGCAATTCCTTGCACTAACAAATAAAAGTAAATTTTAAATTGGTTATATCAAGACTCAAGTATTTTATATCTTATATTTATTGCATCTATTGTATCTTCAAAATACCTTTATCCTTAGCATTCCGAATGAGTTGGCATTTGACAGTATATATATTTTGGCAGAGATGAGAGCAAGTTAACAGGCTGATGGCATTTTAATTATTTTATTGAGATGGCATTGGCCCAGCATGCTTGCTGGAATTTACAAATGTGCGTTGATTTATATTTTATTTTGTAAACCAGGCCCAAGAGGCTGACTAATTAGAAACATGACTCAAAGCTATAACGGGTACTTATTGATTCAGATCATGAAAAGACCAGAATGATCAAAAGCAAACATCTATCTCCCTCTTAATCTAGGGTTCAGGAGGTTAAGTGCCATTTGTCTCAAATCCCTGGCATCAGCTCTCTCTCTGTAATGGAGAAGACAATGAGAATCTACATCTACTTGGTTTTAGAAGGTACTGTATTATTTAAAACAATGTGCTTTTCATGATTAAACTATGCATAATAATCTATGATCAGCTCATTTCATTAGCTGATATTTTGGTTTTTTCTTCCCTTAATTTATAATTTTCATTCTGTTTATTTGAAGTTTGAAATATATGTCTTCATTTTAGAAGAAATAGCATGAGTGGCTAAATAGGCAGGTTTTGTGCTGCACATCTATTTAACATACCATGGCAGCATCTAATCACTTCATTAGTTACTTGGGACCAATTTTAAATGGTATCAATGTTGCCATAATGCAGAAAAATGCTAAAATGTTAATGCATTCATGGGGTAGTGACAGAAAAGGCAAATCAGAAGTGTTTTATACTGTCTGTGCTGCTCCAGGTCTTCTCTGGAGCCTGGCTTCAGTTTTGAAAAGGAAAGCAATATGCATGTTGAAAACAGACATTGAATTCAAACTCTTCCTGAATGCAGCTGAGAGAGAATTTGTTTTCTGGGGAAGAGAGCATGAAGCATCCGTACCTGCCTCCTTCTGCCAGGGTGGGACCAGCTTTGAGCTTATCTAGGTGCATTCTTCTGTGCCACCAAACTACTGCAGAGGGACATTCTGTTTTTGTGGGTGTCGCAGATTTTTCGACACCCTTTTCAGACTGAAGAGCCTAATGTAAGAAACGTGATTTACTTTTTAGTATGTAAAAAAAGCAAGATAAATGTCAGGGTCTTTTGAGTATTCTTCTGTTGCTCTGCCTGTGTCGTCTCACCATGGTGCACATGGAAAGCAAAGCTAATTGCATTAGCACTGGGATGCAGCGAGAAGCATATTGGAGCTGGGCTTGGAAAGCGGAGCTCGCAGGCCTCTGCCTGCTGCAACTGCCTGTGCCAAAGCATTCATTACTATGAGCTGGAAATATTCACACCCTCCCACACACAAGGACTGGATTGAGAAAGTTTCATATTGCAGAGTTACTGAAATTGTTAAATAGAAAAACAAAGGATGTCTCATACAGGAGACTGATTGAGGTTTAGCAGTGCTAAAGGGAAGCAGGACTTTCCGCTCCAGGTCAATGGGCTTCAGTAACAACTGCCACCAAATCACTGCAATCTCATTGCTGCTCAGTGCAAGTGGCTTAATACACTTCTACCTGCAGAAGGAAAAAATTTTTTTTTCCAGTATTTTTTCCAATGACAACGTTTATAGCCTCAAATATGAGACCAAGCACTGAGTAACCTCAGCTTTCCTTGCTGCTGTGGGGACCTGAAGGTGCTCAGCGTGGGCTGCAGTTGTGCTCTCTGTGCAGCACTCCACTTTCTTCCTCAAAGGTGAGTTTCCAGTTGGAGTTCCAGCAGTCACAGGGTGTCAGGCAAAACCTCACTGGATGTCTGCCTGCTTTTCCCTGCCCAGTGGGTGGCCACGCTGAACCGGAGTGGGAGCAGCGGAGGCTGAAGACAAGGTACCGAGGGGTAATCCGCAGGTTACAGACAGAGCTAAAAGGTTTCTGCCTCCCCCTAGTTACTCCATCCCAGCTTGTGACCAGTCATGTAAAAGGCTAAGTCAGGTCAACTCCAGTTTGCTCTGACTCAGCCTGTTCCATGGCAGGGCTGTAAACCACACTTACACAGCATCTATTTACAACAAAATGAAAAAATATCTGCAGACAGGGTTTAAAAAACAGGCTTCTGTAACCAAATCTGATTTAGAGTGCAGCCTACGAGACAGCTGATTTAATTAAGATAATCTAGCAATTACCTCCAGGAAAAAAGAGTTCGTGCATAGGGGATTTTAAAAAAGCTTCCCACAGTGAAAAAGAATGGGGAACCACTGCTTGAGGTTTTGTCAAGCAGAAATTTCATTTACAAAGGACTTAAAAGAGATATTGTCATGTGGCTAGAATAGTAGGTTGGAATCATCTAACTAAATATAGCCATCCACATCTGAGTTGGTCAGCTTGACTAAGTTACAGTCAATGGAGGAATGCTTGATATGATTAGTAGAGCATAAAGCATGATTCCTTTCTTCCTAAAGGTGTCCAAATTAGATGAATCTCAGCGCTTAAAACACTTGTTTCTCACCAGAAAGGAACCTCCAGTGACTAGCTCAGACACGGATCCTTGCATTATAGATGTGTGAAGTTAAGTGAACAAACCCTTCTCAATGTGACAAATACTTTTGCTTTTTCAAACATTCATGCCATTACTTTTGTTCCATGAAATATTTGAACTGCAGTCACCTTGCCTCCTTACTCTTACTGTTTTGGTCTGTACCTTATTAATTTCTTTGTGCTGCAAAGGCTGTCAAGAGGACATTGTTCTTTGCCTGACATACCTACTTACTGCAAAGCACTGTGTACACTGCTGTATAAATAACATCTCTGGGAAAAAAATGAATAATTGAAAGGGATGGAAAACTTTGTTCAGTTGACTGAAATAATCTAGTAGAAGCTATATGAGAACAGAGTCTACTGGGACAAAATTTCCCAAGCATATATCCTGGGAATTAATTTTGACAGTTCTGAACAGAGTTCTGGAAAGAGACAAACAATTCAACATAGAGATTTAGGGAACACAAGTAGTTAACAACAAACCAGGGAGACCTGCTCCAGCTGGAGATAACTTATTGATGTCTGTTTCTAAAAATCTTCCATATCTGGAATTACCAATAAGAGAACTGGTTCATAGCCTGAGAGGAAGAAGAAGCCCATTTCCTTATGGACCAAAGTTTTTTATTTTCCATCTAGACTGTGAAGTGTTTGGCAGCACCCTTTTACATCTCCTGATTGGTGCTGCTGAAACTGCAACTATTTCCATGGTATAGCATTTACAGTCCTACTGCCTGCATTGCCACAAAGACTGGATCACAAGGATTTTCCAGGAAGACCCTTTGGGTGAAGGGCTAGTCAGGTTTAGATTGCACTAGGTGAGGGATCTGTGGTGAAGGATTCATGAGGAGTGGATGGCTTTTGAACATTACTATAGATTTCTTCTCTGGTCATGAAAAAAGTGATATCATTTTTCTTTTCCTTTGTTTCCTGTTAAAGATTTTGGTATGAGACTTCCTTCGGTGTTTTCACTTGTCTTATTTAGGTGAAAAACTTGGTGTGCTTTTTCCTGCAGTGGTGGGATGACTATGACTGGATTCCTTACACTCTCCTCCTGCTCCAGCATGGGGTCCCTTCCATCAGAGACAGTCCTCCATGTACATCTCCAGCATGAGTCCTTCTCACAGTCTGCAAGAACTGTTCCAGTGAGGGACTCTTCCATGGGGTGCAGTCCTTCAGGAACAGGCTATTCCAGCGTGGGTGTCTCATGGGGTTACCAGTCCTGCCAGCAAACCTGCTCCAGTGTGGGCTCCTCTCTCCATGGGGTCACAGATCCTGCTAGGAACCTGCTCCAGCATGGGTTTTCCATGGGGTCACATATGCCTTTGCCTTTTGGCATCCACGTGCTCTGGTGTGGGGTCCTCCATGGGCTCCTGTGTGGACATCCAGGGGCTGCAGGGGAAACTCTGTTCCAGTGCCTGGAACACCACCTCCCCTCCTTCAGCACTGATGTTTGTGTCTTCAGAGTTTTTTCTCACATATTCTCACTCCTCCCTCTGCCTGCCGATTCAGTTCAGGGTATTTTTTCCCTTCCTTACATGTGTTATCCCAGAGGTGCTATCACCATCACTGATGGGCTCAGCCCTGGCCAGCAACAGGTCCATCCTGGAGCCAGCTGGAGTTTGCTCTGCCAGACATGGGGAAAGCTTCTGGCAGCTTCTCACAGAAGCCACCCCTGTAGCCCCCCCTCAGCTACCTCAGGGACCATCTGAAGGAGGTGTCGTTCCATTGCATGCGCAGGGCAGCGCTCTGGAGGTGGAGAGCTGGTGTGCCCGTGAGCAGCAGCGGCACCCCAGACCCGGGCACACCTGGGTCAGGTGCAACCAGGCAGGGTCTCGGCAGAGAAGAACGAGCTCTGCAGCAACAAAGTCTTAAGAAGAGGAGCAGAGGCCATCCGTTTGGAGAGACCAAGTAGTAGTGTGCTGGGTAACTGGCAAATGCAGGCTTTCAGCCTCCCCCTCTCGTGAATGTGCTTACCCCTGTGGATAACCCCATTTTATCATCTTCATATGTTTGTGTCATTTTTGTCTCACAGATAGACAGGGTGTTAGCAAGGCAAATGCTTCCCTGAAAAGTAGCATCTTCTGTATGCCCACATCAGTACTGTCTTTTTTTAGACTAGAGCTGAGCATTTTATTTTGTTTGAAATAATAACATTTTGGTTTTTTAATATTTTCCTGCTTTGCATTGAATATAGTGTTTGTGGGGGTGAGGCTAAAAGAGAATTTTCTTTTGTTCTAGTGACTGGCATTTTCTGTTACTATTTTCTGCCTATGGCTGTCTTGTTGCTAACAATCAGGCTTGGCCCTCCTGTATTTGCTGTTAACTGGACTGTGAGATCACCCAGTTGATAAAGCCCTTCATTCTTTGCAGTCTGTGCTGGTTGCCACTCAATGATAGACCTTAAATTGTAGCTTCTCACTGAACGTATGTCCTTAAGAAAAAAATATATGTATTTAACTTGTATCTTTTATATACTTTTGAGCCACTCATAAGGAATTAAGAGAGCCAGTATAAACTTGTAGAGTATCTATTATGACACATGAGCTCCCTCTCCAACAAAACCCCCACATATTTACATAAAAATGCAGCCGGCAAGAAAAAACTGTTTGGAAAATAAATTGCCCAGGATCAGACTACTACTGATCAGTTCTCTGCCCTTCCTTTCCTCTGCTTCAGGTTCCCCCCACTCCTGGTTAAAAGGGCAGGGCCCAGGAGGGCAGCTGGTCCCTGGATCGGTCAGAGCGATGCACTGAGCCCTGGGGGCTGCTGCCGCCACCCCTGAGGCATCTCTGGAGGATGGCAGGCACGAAGTGGCCTTGGTGGCCATCTGCTCCTTGGCACCTCCCAGCCCTGGGGAAAAGCACCACATGGAGAGACAAGCCTGGGGTCGTGGTTCTGTGCAGGGCAGCATCCCCTGAACCTCAGCTGCTGCAAAAGGCACGTGCACCACAGTCAAGCATGTTGTCCTCAACTGCGCTATCTACTTGAAAATGCATTTATTTAGGTATCAAGATTAAACATGCAATAAAGACAGAGCAGTCACACTTCTTATTTTCTGCAATTTTCTTGTAATAAAGATAATGGTAAAATATCAGCAAAATATGAAATCTAGTGCTTTTTAAAAGCTTATAGCTGTTGACTGGTGTTCATTATAATTCTTAATGCTAGATGTGTAGGGAGATGGTCACTCCTGACCTAGAGTTACAGGAGAGTTCTTACAAGAAAATAAACTCAAAATCTTGTAGCAATAAAAAGCCAGGTTCTTATTGGGAATATTATTACTTTTACATTTCATATAGCTGCTTCATCATGTTCCTTATATTGGCCAGTGATCCCCTAAAGACATCTCTCATGCCAAGGCACCTCAAATGCATTTGAGGTCAGTCTGACCTTGTTGAACTGCCTGCCAGCAGTTTTTCTTGCCAAGATCAAGGTAATCAGCATCTGGAGGTGCCTCTCTCATGATTGCAAGAAGATACTGTATAGCCTATTGTTAAGGTGACAAATAGATAAATCATCCTGATGGATCACTGAGCTAAAGTATCAGTATTGCAGCTGATTTGGATATCTTTATGTGGCACGGTGGTGCCCTGTGTACATCCACTAAGCTGTGATTATGTACCACAGGATGACCACAGTAAGAACACACACTAATGATCCCTCCCATGCACATAGGCCTGCTGGTTTCAGCAGCAGTTTCCACACATGCAAAGGGTGGTGGGTGGCTCCTACTTTAAAATGACAGAGCTCCCAGATCCTAGTACCCAGAGGTGGTACTACAGTTCAGATTCATGGAGAGGGCTGTCTAGCAAAATTTGGACCTTCATAGCCTGTAAATGACTCTGAATATGTGGAAGAAGTAGTTAAAAAAATTGTACAAACAAATGACCTGGGAATGCTGAATGATGACAAATTGTAAGTTAGGTGCTAGTGGCAATATTGGAGAATGTTACTAATTAGCTCAAATGGTAAAAGTTTTTATGTATGATATGATGCCAAAGTGAGTGGGTGACAACGGAGGTCCAAATACCAACAGGAATTATTAATGTTAATACTGCCTTGAAAAGTACTTACCAAACATTTAAAATCATGTTTTCACATTCCCCACTTAACTGCAATCCCTGACAGCTGATTTCCATTTCAGATAAGTTGGCAGACAAAATTATGGATTTCCCCAGTATTGGATGTTAGTTTGTGTTATTTGTAGATGTTTTCCTTTACTGTCTGATGGCCTTCATGGCTATGGAACCTGTAGCCTTCAAATACAGTTAATCTGTCTCACTCTGTGTGTGCCTAGTTTTCAGCTGGGAAAGATGATGACATGATCCTAGACAAGGCTAAATGCTTCTGGCAGTGGGTAATTGCTCACACAATATAGATGCTCCTGTTGTCTCCAGGTTCACCAAGGAGACATGATACCTAAGCTGCCTCAGGGTGGTTCGTCACACGGGATGTGTGAGGCAGACTCAGAAGTAGCATCTAGACCTTATGAATCCATTGGCCTCCAAGGACTTACACCACCTTACATCCCCCAAAACATCTGTCTCTTCCCCTACAACATCACAGAATGGTTTAGGTTGGAGGGGACCCTGGACGTCACATGCTTCAGTGCCTGGCTCAGAGCAGGATTAACTTCAAACCTCAACCCTGTTGCTTTACTGCCCAGTTGCATTTTGAGCGTCTTCAAGGGTGGGAATTCCAGAAGCTTGCTGAGTTGCTTGTTCCAGAATTTGTTTAGTTTCTCTGTTACGATACTTTTCCACATGTCAAATTTCTCTTGCTGCAAGTTGCATCTATTTCCCAGTTCATCACTGGAAAGAGTCAGGCTCCATGTTCTCCATATTCTCCCATCAGCTGGTTGAAGAAGGCAGTAAGATCTTCCCTTAGCCTGATCATCTTCAAACTGAACAAATCAAATTCTTCACTCTCTTTACAAATTTATACTCCTGATTTGTGCTACCACCCTGTAATCTTCTTGATGTCCCTCCTGCAGAATCTCCCATTTGTAATGTTTTTACTGTACCAGGGAACCCAGATCTAGACACAGCATGCCAGATTTGGCCTCACAAGTTCCAGAAAGAGGGGAATAAACACATGCCTCCATCTGCTGGGTGTGCTGTTCACAGGCAGCCCAGCACAGGGCTGCTCTTCCCAGCCCCAAGAGCCCACTGCAGACTTGAGTTCAGCTGCCCCTCTGCCAGTACCCACAGCTGGCCCTGGCCTGTGCTGTTGCAGAGGGTTATTTCATCCCAGGTGTACGGCAATACAGTGATTTGTGAACTAGCTGAGGTACCAGAGAGGGGATGAGCTGCCTTTTGAGTAAAATTTGGTGTGGTTAAATTTGTTAAAGGGCATACAAGGTGTTTGTAGTACCTCTTCCACCAAACATGATGAGATGCAGTGTACTTAAAATTTTTCTTTTTAGTGATCTAGGATTAAATGGAAGCCTGCTTTACTAAGACAGACAAGAATTAATTACAGCTTAGAGAGGGTTTATGTTTATCGGTTAAACCAGGTTCACAGTCTTTTACCAGTGAAATGAATACACAGGGGGGAAAAAAGGCAAACAGAAAGGAGGAATCACATGGACTACAAAGCTCCTTTCCTTTCTGATTTTCATGAGGACGTGAAGACACAAGGTGGCTTTACCTCTGTTATTCTCCATCACAGAGCAGAACATGGCACAAGGCAGCAGTGAGGTAGCATCACCATCACAGCAGTGGGGCAACATCTCTGTGACATGATGGGCCCTCTGTGCCACACTGACAAGGCTCTGTGCAAAGGTCAGTGGGTGGCAGGGGACAAGTCTGTGGCTCTCCACTGCTCAAAGGCAGTGATATAATGTCAGGCAGGAGACATCTGGTCTTGAAAAATTAAAATAAGAGGAAACTTTATGGTCTGAAGAGTGCTGGGACCAGTCCTGGTCCAGAACTGAATAATATGGGGCTTATGTGTGCAGATTGATGCTGCATAACAAGGATCATGAATTGCATATTAAGGAGACATTCAAATCTCTCCAGCTTGGTAGGGAACACTTTTACAATGAGTGGAAAGCAGATCAAATATTAGACCAGCCTATAATTTCTCGGAAAGGTCTTTTATTTCTGAGTTGGGTTCTTTTTTTCTGTTTTCGTTTGGGAGTCTGTGTTTACGTTTCTATAATTGAAATGAATGGCAGATGACTAGCTAAATTCCTTTAAGAGAGTGTTCCCAGAGACACGGTGTCAATAAACAGAAGAATGCAGGATTATAATTATCTGTGATCTGTCTAATAGAATAATAATTTAATATGGGTAGGCACAGAGGGTCAGCTCTTTAGTTCAAATTAGCATGTCTCCATTGAATTAAGTGGATCTCTGACAGACTTCAGCAGCTGAAGAACTAGATCAGTATTTTCAAGCAAATTGTGATTTCAAATAGACAGTTCACCTTAAAAAGTGTATTCAGCACTGATACACTCAGACTGCATCACAGAAGAATAAATGTCACTCTCTGTAGAGTGATTTGCTACTTCTTTCTGTACAGCAGTCTGGAAGCATGTGGGAACTCGTCATGTTGTTGAAAAGGGAATTCAACAGTGCCAGAAAGTAAATGCTGGTCTTTACCATCAGCAAGACACTAAGTGAGGCACAATTTAGTAGAAGGAATTAGTAAAATGGGACTAAACGTCTTCTCTCCCATGAATGCAAAAGTATTTTTTTCAGATTCCCAGAACACAACCTGCGTTGGTTGGATGACATGACATTAAAACTGCTGACACACTCAGAGATGGGCTGCTTGTTTACAGAGAATTGAAATTCAGATCCATATGTCTGAGCAAGGCTGGCTGCAGACAATTTCAAATTGTTTTCCTTTCTCTGAACCATTTACCCAACAACGTTTTCCCCCAAGAAGTACTGGCTTCTGCTAATCACACAAAATATGTCTGTGCAGCAAATTCAGAAGCATGTGATGGCTCAGGGGCTTTTTCATCTCTATGATCCATTAAAAACTTCATGTTTTTACATTTTTTATTTTCAGAAGATAAATCTCTAATAGACTGATCATCTGGAGAGGCCTATGGGCTATGAGCTAGGCCAGGCCATGCTGAAGCCTCACGACTCCACCTCCTGGCTATTGGGAGCTGAACAGAAAATCCCTCTCTGATGTTGCTGTGGTCAGGGAAGAAGCAAAGATTGGTGGTTGAAGGCATTGCAGATAGTTTGGAGAGAAACCCCTGAGCTATGGCACTCACTGCTGTACTGATTTGTTCTCAAGTTATACTTGGTTATTGAACATCATAGTCCTGTGTTAGTCAAAGGAGACAGGCTTGAAAAGACAGCAATAATTTTGAAACAGGCTCAAAATAAATGAGCAGGCTTAGAAACTTCCTAATTGTCAATTTCCTGTAAATGATGGAAATGGAAGATAGTTCTGAGTCAGTATGAATTGAAGACTTGTGTGACTTAAGACTTTTCTTCTTTTGAAAGTTCCCATACTACTTGCTGCAGTGTGGTAGTTATTCCACCATCCCAACAAACACAACTGATTTATGCAAGCGCAGAGAAACCTCTAAAGCATTGCCTCGACATGAAACCATGTTGTGTAATTCCTTATTATTATAATACATATGGATCTGTGGAGACCATTTATGCTCTGGACTTTGTGTATGGGAGAGTAGGATGGGATGATACCCTCTGAGGACTGGCCTGTTTGCACATGGCTGCAGAACACAGTTTGGATGAAGAATGGTGTTGCATCACTTAGGATATGATCTTTTGGAATAAAAGTTTTGTCTTGGAGTGAGACATAAAAACTGTTGAGGTGTTTTATGGCTAATGTGCATTTTGTTGTGATGTCTGAAGAGGGTGATGGTTTCTCCCTATCCTGTTAGAAGGCTAGAGCTTACAATGTGTTCTGTTTGCAAGCTAAGTTTATTTTAAAGAAGATCTAAATGCTTTATGACATGATAGTTTCAGGGCATATGAGATCTATGAAATAAGGAGCAGCTCAGAAAAGGTTAGTGGGGAATGAATGTGGGCTCCGACACATCCAGTTAAAAGATCTAAGTGATATCTAATTTTAACAGCAGGCAGAAAGTTCAAAACAAACAAAGGTGATGGTTTTTGCGCACTACACGGGTAATCTGTGTGGCCCCTTGAGTCTGGATGCTGGGAATACTAAGAATTTGAATGGCTTTAAAAACACGAGTAGATAAAATTCATTGAAAAGAACCCATCAGTATCCATTAAATGAAAAGGCAACAGCTCTTGTTCAGAAAGTCTCTGAGCTACAATGTTTTTTGGAGCCAGGGACTGCACTTGGAGGAAATAGAAGTGCCTGCTTCCCTTGCATTAGTATTCCTCCATTGACCACAGACAGGAACAGGATGCAGTGATCAACAAACCCATGGTCTGCCTCAGTAACACCAGTCTTGTGTTCTTATGTTGTGCTCCTTTATTGGACTGGATCTCAAAACTATTGTAAAGACCCATTATAACTGAGAATGGCAAAGGGCTGGAGGACCTCTTCTGAGACCCATCTCTTGATGTTAGTTTGGTTGTTCACTGAAGTGCTATTTTATGCCATAAGAAGTTACGGATCTAGACTACAATGTATTCATTCTATTTATCTTCATTGAAATCCTAAGATACTTTCAAAGAGTTGGTAACAGCTGAATAGGGACCTCATAGTTACCCTAGGGCTGCTTCAAATAAAGATCCCAGGACATTAATGTGAGTTTTGAAATTGAGTATCCATTTGTAAGATCCTTCGTCCCTACACTCCAAACCAACAAGATAGAGGCGTGTCAAATGTCAGATCAAGCTGAACCACTTTGCATTTTCTGAGGTTTGCATATATGCAATCTTGTCAAATGAAAGCCATAACAAGCTTGATATAAGAAAGGACAGAGTGAGCTCCTTATGCTGTTTGTAGTGGGAGCAGCTAAAGCCTCATGCCTCCTATAAAGGCAGTATGTTTTAAGAGACTGGGAAAGATGCCCATGTTCTAGCAATTTTTTTAGTTGCCAATGTTAAACAGAAAACAAGTTATTGCCACAGTAAGAAGTCAGACTTTAAAAATGGTAGAAACATGCATCCTGGACCTGTTATATATACATATATTCATCAGCCTCTACAGGAGAAGAAAGCATATTATAATGTGATTACCCACAGCGAGGAGCTGCTGGAGTGCTAATAGCAATCTGTCCTCTTGAGCTTGCAGAGCTCTCCACTGCAGCCTGGAGACTCTTCTCACTTTAAATTCAAGCTTATTGTCTCAAACAGGAGTTATGTTGCAAAGCACTAAAAGATATTTTAATAAAATGGTCCAGACTAAATTGCTGACTACAGGACAATTCTGCAGCTTCACAATAGGAATTGTAGGGTTCCTGCTGCCTTCTTAACTGCATGATGAATTGCAAGCCTCTTGCTTCTATGCCACAGGCTCAGAGAGCATTGTGTGATCACCATTGCTTTTCTGATTTACTTTTCATGCCTACTGGTACCTATATAATAATATCTCTGTTTATGCTCAGGCTCCTGCAACTTTTCTCATTGGTTGTATAGTGGAACAATCAGATTGGCAGTTAATGTAAACATACATCATGGATGTAATGTTAATTACATTTTAATTCTCTGTGTCCATCACATCTGTCAACTCAGTCTGTGCACTTGCTATGAGGCTATTAACCCATTGTCAGGGCTCTGGAGATCAGTTTAATCAGGTGTGCACAAGGCCTGGTTCTACAGTTTTATACAGATAGCAATACCAAAGTCTTCTGTTTTCACACAGAGTTTGCAGACTATTTTGCTGAGCAGTTCAAGGTGTATGTACCTGTTCTACTGTTGTGTTTTATGGCTGGAAGCTACCCCTGGGCAGGAGTAGTACCTGGAGGTTTGTTTTCACCCAAATCTCTGTGACTAGTGTTTTTCTTTGTCCTCAAGGGAATCAGGGAGTTGGCTTTCACCACTGTTTAGGTACAAGTAATTGGTGGAATTTTGTTTGTTTGAATATCTCACTGAGGACCTTAGCCAAAGTCAACTGAACTTGACAGAAAGCCTGGTATTGGCTACAAGAAGATTTTGTTACAGCTCAGGTTTGAGGCTTTGCCCCAAGCACTGTGAAACCTGAGTGGGTCAGATGGGAAAAATGCCACAGTAAGGAAAGCAAGAGAGCAGATGTGAATGTGTTACTAAAAACATAGGGGCCTTCCTGAGACGCTTTCTGTGCTAGTGAGAAACCGAGCTAGCTGGTCTTCTCCTAAGCCTTGGTCTTGATGGGTTGTAGGTGTAATCTGATGGCTTCTGCTCCTCAGTAAAGAGACTGAACACATTTGAGCCTAAACAGAGACCCCACCTATGAGTTCTTTCTGAGATCCACCAAACAGACAGTTTTAAATCTTTTTTAGTTTGTGCTTCAGTGGTTCAGTTATATGTTTTTAATCAGGATGTCATACTGTATTAAGGGAAAGAACCTTTGGAAATCTAAGTGTATTATGTCAGCTGTCACTTTTTATTAACTAAACTTGTCAAAAATGCTAGCAATATTTCAGTGTTAAATGCTAACATTTAAATTTACATTTAAATGGGATGCTATTGTTTTCATTAAAGTGTGTTGTCAGTGTTCCTTACATTTGCATCTTACATTGTACTTAAACCAGTCTTTAACAATAATATTTATGTCAGGCTCAGTCTTTCCCATGATTTTGCTTGTGATGAGTGCCAAGCTGAGAAGCCTGCAGTCAGCCCTGCAGTTTGCCCACCATTAACACTTTACCTGTTCTTATGTCTGCATCTGTCATCGTGCAGAATCAAACACAGACAACTATTTTTAAAAACATTGATTTTGGTGTAGGTTAAATATATATTCTGTATGCAAAAATGTCAGGTCTACCAAAAGCAGCTACAAGTGCTTGTACAGATACAGCAAAGATAATCACAGCATAACCTCTAAATTGTGAAGCAGCCTCTGGCTCTAGCTCCTGCAGTTAACACAAGTATCATTGGGTGAAGTTACCGTATATGTACATTGGTTAATATTTACACAGTGCTTTGGAGACACAAAATATTGAAGTCCTAAATGGTATTCAAACCTACAAATGCTTGCTGCTTTAGGAAAAGGATTAGAAATATAGGCCACCTGAGGTGATACAAAACCTCGGTGAGCAAGAGTGTAGTTCAAAGCTGATGTTCTGGTGTGACAGACGGGGTTCTGCTTTGTTGAAAAACCCAGAAACACCTTACAATTAGCTGACCATTTTGAAACACTGTAATGTTCTAAGTTGTGACATGGTTACAAGGAAAGGACATACAATGACAGTGAATTGAATCAAATATGCTATAAAATAACAGCCCTAAAATAGTAAATGTTGCAATGAATTATTAAAGTTGCTTATTTTAACATTTTATTTACTGAATTTTGCATTATTAAAATTACAAATCATCAACTCACATTGTGCTGTCATTGAATCTGGCCTCCCTGAGATTTCCTTTGTTCCCAGTCAGTCTATCCAGTTGGCTAATATGAACTTGGTACCTGAGTCATTACACCCTTGTGATTCATGCCACTGACTCCTTGTTGCCCATTCTGTCTCATTTGAATTTTCTTGGCTGTGCCAGGTAAGCTTTGCAAAGCTCCAGCACACCATGAATCTCTCATCATGTGTTTTCCCATGTGCGACACCTCTTGTCCTCCATGTCCCAGGGTGCTAAGCTACTGCCTTCTTTCATTTAATTTTATCCCTGGCACTCATCTTTTTTGCAGTACTCAAATGAAAAAAAAAGTTAGAATTGCTTGGTAAAATGAAATCCCTCATGAGATGCCCAGCATATGCCAACTTTCCTGTGATTGTTTTTATACTGTGTAAATTTTCATATATTTTTGCTAAATATGTAGGATGGTTTCATGTACAGGTCAATCAATGGATTCTTTAGCATGGTAACAAGGAGAGACTACTCCTGTGACATGCCCCAAATGGACCAAGGCTTTGAGATAATATTCCCTACAGGGAAGGGAGGAATCTGTAATGCTAAAAAAAGGAACACATCAAATAGAAAACTTTTTAGACAGAATGAAAGCAAAAAGGTATAGAAACAGCTCTACCTATACTCTTCTGTGTTGCTGAGAAAAGCCTGGATCTCTCTGTCCCATCCAAGGAAATAATGCTGGCCCAGGTGTGGAACAACATCCCAGTCTGTTCCCGTTCGTGTGTCTCTCCTCCTCCATGTCTTCTCTGACGACCACCTACAGCCCTTCATGGAAAACATGATGTAATAGACAGGCAAAAAAAGGAGAATCACCCATCACGATTTAAAGAGACCCTGAGAAGGCAGGTCCAATGGACAATTTTTATATTGTCTTCAACATCGTTTCTGTTCTTTGAGGTCAGAGAAACTTTATAAGGCTGATTCCTTCTGGGCAAAGCTGCAGCACAGATAATCCCGGCAGCAACAGCATAAAGCAGGGTCTGTCTTCTCCTGTGGCTTGGATGCTTTATGTTCAAAACTACCTATTTATAACATTTCTCATATGAATGCTAAAATGGTATCTGCCATTTTTAAAACAACACTTATCTGTTCTGGTGAAATCGTTTTATTTTTGAAACTACCTACCTTGTGCACGTAGTCATACTGCTGGCAATGACAGCTGAGCTTTGACTCAAGTCCCACTAGAAACAGTGTTTTGCCATTACACGTCATTTGCCTTTTTCTCTTTGAAACTTCTCTCGATAGATGAACTTCTGAATATTTTCAAAATATCAGTTCAGTGGCAAGGTAATTTTGAGACTGTCACCGATATCTGCCTAATGTTTGAACGAGGATGCTAAGTCAGCTGTATCTAAGCACAGTGCTCACTGCCCTTACATGTCCTTAGAGCAGTCTGTGTGGGAGGAGAGGCTGCCCTGCCCATCAGACAGGGTAAGGCATGTGTTTAGCTTTAATTATGGATGGATGGTTGACAAGTGACACTGTTAAACCTGCTACCCATCACTACCTGAGTCTGAGCTTCTCACCTTGCTCCAGGGAGATGCAGGCAGTGCTGGCCAAGGAGCGGAGTAGGAGCTGCACCTTGGCCTCCTACAGGTATTTAAAACCTGGGCTTAACCACCTGGAGGACAGACATGGAAGTGGGATGTGATTGCTGTCCTCAGCTACCTGCCAGGGTTTAGAGAGAGGGCAGTCAGACTCCTCACAGAGGTAAGCACTGAAAAGAAAGTTTCCCATGTTGCAGCAAGAGAAATTCAGATTAGAATCAGAGAATCATTTAGGATGGAAAAGACTTCTAAGATCATCTTGTCCAGCCGTAAACATAACACTGCCAAGTTCACCACGAAACCATGTCCTTAAGTGCCACATCTTTTAAATACCTCCAGGGATGGTGTCTCAGTCACTTCCCCACAGCAGCTTTTTTCAATGCTTGAATTTTGATGCTCTAATTTTGACTGTACAAGAGGTTGGGTGAGTCATGCCGTAAGAGTGTTTTGGGTGTCATGCCTTCCTCTCCACTGACCCTGCAGGGAGCCGGAGCGAGAAGTTCAGCTGGAGGTGGTTGCAGTGCAAACACCAGCTGCACCACAAGAGCTTCTTGTCTACCCTGCTTGGAATCACCCATCTGTTTGCCCTTTGGTCCTTTAAGATATTTTAAGAATAATTGCCTCCTTGGTAGTCACTGAACTCTTTTTAAGGACAGATAAAGTTCAATCCATGCATTCTAGCTTATTGTTATAAATGAACATGCATTTGATATACAGCAAATGTTTCTGTATGTATTTTTCCTTTTCCTCAAAATGCCATTGCTTTTCTTGGTCTTAAGCTGCCTTTGTCATTAAAAGTAAATCTACGGGATCAAGTAATCATTCCCGGAATATTTCCATTTCAGGCTAATGACAGGGAGGAACAACCCCTGAGGTAGAGGGCAAGTTAATACTGCTGTCAATTTTTTCAGGTTTCCCATTTAGAATTATTTATGTTTTCTCATGAATGATTCCCTGGAAGGTTAATCAAAATAATATCAGTGCATATTTCCTTCTTTGGTCCAGCTATCTGTTCCAGAGTGGTATGTTTATGTGGAAAAGCCAAGATACTTTTCCAAATGTAATACCTTGCACCAAGGCTTTCCCTATCTGACAGCAATAGGAAGAGGACTTGCAGATGCTGGCCTCTGCAACGTACTCTGTTAACTTGGCACAGTCTTATTTTGGTAGGATTCCACTCTTGCTGGGATTCTTGCAAAATCTGTCAACATAGACGACTGTTCAATGCTGAATCAGCTTTGTTTACTATTTGTGCCAGGAGTGAGCCAAAAAGCTCTATGATCACCTTCTGGCCAAAAGGCAATGCTAGAGTTTTCTGTGGAAAGATCATTTGGAATCTTAACATTTTCAGAATCATGTAGAAAAAAAAAAAATACTGAAATCCCATAGATACTGAAGAACATGTGAAATACAGTTTATGTGAGTGTGCCAAAGACTTCTGTCCAAGCTGGAACAAGGGAATGCCTTCTGATCCTTTTGTTTCCAAAGCAATTTTTTTTGCACAGCCTCAACCAGTCCTCTAGACAGAATGTAAATCCAAGAAAGTTCTCTTTATAGTATTTGGAATTAAGTACTGCACAGATATTTTGCTAACATCTGTCTGCCTCAGTTTAGGGAACAGAAACTGATTCATCTGAGGAAGCTGCTGGCAACTGACATACAGAAAAGCTGAATCACAGCCAGCACCAGAATCTTAAAAATGCACTGTTTTGTTCAAAGGGAAGAATTTTGTCATCAGCCATGCCAAAACCTGCCTTCATTGACAGAAATGGATGAGAGAGCATTACCTTATCTCAACATCCAGTTTACCAGGTCACACGCTGGCAGAGTCCTAATTGCATCCATGATCTCGCAGAGGTGACAAAGCCAAGCTTGTTCCTGGCTCTGGAGAAGCCCCTCTGTATGTATGTATTTGAAAATGGGTTATGTGCCCAGGCAACAGGCAGCCCTTGCAGGGAAGTCCCTCTATGATACTGCTTTGTTCTCTTCTTTATCCCCTTTTCGGACAGCTCTGTTGTGAAGGAGGTGATATCTGGAGACAGCAGCAACCACTGATACCATGGCCGCTCACCAGCCTCACAGTGGTCCCCTCAGTGAAGTAGTCCCTAAATAAATGGGTTGCCACCTCAAAAAGCCCATCAGGTGAAAAATACTCCATCAGGAACAGGAGAGGTCAGGCCTGCCCAAACTCTCTTTTGCTGAGGATGGGAATTTTGGGGAGCAATACTTTCAAGGAAGAGGCTGATGGAAAGTATTGCTCTCTTCTCCAGTAGAACAGTCATTAGAGAAATTGCTGGAGATGGCACAGCCTAGGATTTTGCAAAACATACGTTTCTTCTGAACATTTCTTGATTATTTTAAGAGTTTTACTTCCTGACTCATTGCTTCTGAGGCCTTACTAAGGAACAGTGCAAATACTGAAACAAGAAAAAGAGAAGGAAAGTCATGTCTCTCCTAACTTTTTGTGCTTTGTCATCTTGGAAGGTGCCTTGAGTGCTTTTTTTTCCTCTCTGCAAGTTGTTTATACCTCCTGGGAGAGACTCTTAACAGAGGAAACACAATTAGATAGCTCTAGGAATGTCATCAGGAAAATACTGCCTTCTCTTGACTCCATGAGAGCAAATGTGCAGCTGAGCCTGCTAATGCGGACAGATGCTTGTGCAGTACCTTTAAGCGCATGTGATAAAAAATGAAAGACTGCAGCAATTCAAAAGCCCAAACTTCTATTCAAACAAAGGCATTTGGTATATATAATAGCACAGTTAAAAGCCATTTGGAACTGATAGGCAAATAGCTTAAGCTGAGAAATAAAAAAGCAATGTTAATAATACAAGTAATATCAGGCTATCTAAAGAGAACTTACTCTTTCTCATTTCAGCTGATTACATCTGCCTTTGTTACTTTATTACATCACTTTTATCCAAAAAGTGCAAATATTAAAGACCTTTTCAAGTCTTTCAAGGAAAATTTGAAGACAACAGGGGCTTTAGGAACCTATCAGCCTATGTGGCAAGGATGTGTTCACAATGATCCATTGAGTATTTATTTTAGCAACAAAGGTTGAGGAGACAGAATTATACACCTCTGCTCATGTATTTAACAGTTCATTAGATTGTACAACAAAGGGATATCAGGCTGTTTGCATATTCATTTTCAGGAGTTCTCTAAGAAATAATCTAAGAATTTGAGGAAGGACTGCAGTAATTCATTGTGCTTTAAATTTTTGAAAACGAAAAACTGACATTTATATGAGAAAGCTGGTTTTTACTGCTGTTACACATATCAGTGAAGTTTAGTGTTGTAATGAATTACCATGTACTTCTGGAAACATTTTTAGGAGACATTTTATATCCCAGGACATCCTGCATCAACAGAATTTCTTAATCTGCATTATGCTTCTGTTATTGCATTGCTGATTTAATTTGATCTAAAGCTAGAAATGCAATGGCTGACATCAAACACCTTCCTCACTGATCTCATTGTAAGTGTCCTGAAGATATAGGTGGATAAAAGAAACATTCTTTATTAAATTATACTCCCATACATTCCATATATGCAGGTGTGACAAACAAGAAAATATTTGTAGTAATACCTTATCCATCCACATCTTTTAGAAGCTCTAAAAAAAAAAGAAAATAGAAAACCCAACCAAATCTGTATTCCTCTTTTCCCAAGCATTTCAGGGAGGTTATTGTAATAGAAGTTACATTAGGCTGTCTCATAATGCAAAAATAGCAACATTGTCAAAATATGCTACCAAATATGTGCCGGCATATATTAGGAACAGGACAAAATATGTTCCTAAATTGCTGCAGCTGAATCACTGAGCCAGAGCTGGGGTAACGCACAGAGGTCCTGCAGTGTACTGGGTGCCTCCTCAAAAGGTGGTACATAAGGGAAGGCCATGAGCACAGTGCAGGTCATGCCCAGCAGCTTGCAGGATAAATCCTCCTTGAAATGGATTGACCATCTCTAGATGGTTTCATCTATTTTATAAAAAACTTCCCAAATAAACTGAATCCCAAAGAAACCTCCTGTTTTCACAGGGCTGAGAAATGGTAAGTTTCTGCTCTAATGAGGAAAATATAAAGAAATTAAAAGGACATAGCGTAAAGTGAAGGGTCAAATGCATGCTGCTCAAAAATCTCTTACCAGAAAGTAGGGCCAGACTCACAGCTGCTGTAAATTACTGACTTCCCTGTTAATGATCTGAAACTCGCTTGTTGCGAAGTGCCCTGTGACATTTTTCCAAAGGATGCTGTGTGTCAGTATTGTGCAGTAACTAAAGAGTTTTGTGCGATAAGGAATAAAACCATAGGGTTGTGTTCCTGGAAAAGATTAGCCTTTGAGTAATAATTTCATAAATGAACCATTAAGACTATGAGTGAGAAGATCTGTAAAATCATATAGAGAGGATCTGTGATCAGGCAATGGATGCTACTGTCCTGAGGACAAGTAGTGACCTTACAAAAATCAATGTAAGCACACAAAAATTTGGCACTTTGATCCAAAACTACACTTTGACCTCTGTCTTCCATGGTTTTTATTAAGATTATTTCAGTACACATTAACCTATAGGTGGCATTCAAGGATAGCAAATTACTCTGATTTTCACACAGGTATAGTGCTGCCACACTTGGTCACACGGGAAGGTTATGAAGGTGCTAATTTTTTCATAAGTGAGAGTTGCAGTGTCATTCTCAGTGGTACAGACCAGAATGGGAAATGTGCTTGTCCTGCCATGGCTCTGAGAGCTGTCAGCTGCCTTTCTCCACAAAGCTCTGTGCCACACTACAGACCCTCCTTTTTTACTTTAGGTGCTGAATTGCTAAATGGGCTGGGTAGCAATGTGTCCTGGGCTGTGGCGTGAGCTGAGCTCCAGCCAAGTCTGCCTGTCCCTGGTCAGGGGCAGCCTGAGCCGTGTCCATCTGCTGCCTGCTGCTGGGAGGGGAAGGTCCCAGCACACTGAGAGCTCCAGCTGCCAAACCTGGATGTGGCTGGTAGGGCTGTGCTGAGCTGGCATTGAGCGGAAAACTCAGGAGTGCTTCCACAAAGTGCCCAAAGCCAACCCTGGCTATGCTGGTGCAGATGGATCTGGACTGCAAATAAAATCCCAAGAAACTTTATTTCCTGTCAGAGATCAAATCCTGACAACCCACTGCCTGGAGTCTCTGTGAGGGGCCAGTGGATGTCTCCTCTTTAGATCATACCTGGGGAGGATGACCAGCCTGCCAAAGGCAGAGAAAAAATAAAGTGCTTGAAAAACATAAAGAAAGTAATAGCAGTATCACCAGGTGCTTTCCTCCAAACACTGGTGCAGCAGAACTTGAGACTAGATGTAAACGAGGAAACACCTGGGAAGGCTCAGGGACAGTCTGGAACCTCAAGCATGTGCTGAAACAGGGTGCTGGCTTGCAGATAAGAACAATCCTGCATGACTTGTATATTCCAGACATCCAAACACTGTCCAAGCAGGCCCCACTGTACCTGCACGAACACCCACCCTGCCACCTGCCACAATGGGATTTCCCTCCTGCCCCGTTGTCAGATGGCATTTGGCACAACTCACACTGCAACCATGTCCTGGTGCTCAGGCTGCCCTCAATAATGAGAGATTTGCATCTCTTTGAAGCAGCATGGCAAGCCATCACCTTGGTCCTCAGCCCAGAATAACCAGGCAGCAGGGCATGCAGTCAGGATAAAACAGCATAGCACCATTTGTTTGCTGAGACATAAACCACATAGGAGTGTCATGGCCTGTGCAGGAGCAACTTGTTCTCTAAATTGCACCTATATTCTACCCATCAGCAAAGGCCAGTCCTTCAGAGCAGCTTCACGTGCTTGAATCACCCTGGGATTTTATCCCCCAATACTTTCCCCACACCATTCCTCACCCCAACTGGCACCAGGGGATGCTGCTCTGCACCTATTTCCATTCATATCTTTGTGGCTGAAGACCTCCATTCAGAGTAAAAATCAGACACAGATTTTTTATCTCCTAAACATAACTATTAAACTTCTCAAGTGTCCTATACCCTTATGTGGTCAGTGCAGTCAGTGGCCCTGGGCAGACAGTCTGTGAGCACAGCCGGGCACTGCCCTTGTCACAAGGCAAAGCAGCCAGTTGCTACCAGTGTTGCCTGCCTTCACTAAATTCAGAGGTCTGCAAGGCATGCAATCCCTAATTCTTCACTTAGAAGGTTTTCTTAATAAATCTATGGTGCATCTAAGGTAAAAACCTCTTTTGCTGTTGTTGTGACATTCTCCTTTGCAACCTGTCCACAAAGGACTTTTCCTCTGCAAATTCTGCAAAGCATTGTTCGGGGGTTAATTAAAGCAGTCTGTTTATACAGCACGTTCTGTCTGTTTCTTCTTTTCATTATTAGATGTGATGACACATTTGCCTGTGTGGCTTCCCGCAGATGGCACGGAAATTTTGTGATCAAATGTTAAGAGTAAACCAACTGTCAGATCCGATCACAGCTTCCTGTATTGCTCTGCTGGTGTAGGAATACTGTTTTAATAAAGGGCTCCTTCTTTTTAAAGTGATAGGGTTCGCAGCAAGGATGAAGTCTGAGAGTAAGATGTCTAGTTCAATGTTCACAGATTCAGGGCTCTATTGAGAAGCTTTATGTTCTAACTATAGATTTTATTTGCAAACACTTTTTAAAAATCAATAATACGAAGTGAACCACAAGAGAGATTGTGGTTTAATTCACAGGCAATTTTCATGGTAAACTGAATAAAATACAAAATAGTGTAGGTGGTGAATAATTCAAATGCTTTGAAAATTTTCACTTCACAATAATCAAGTGTGATGTAATGCACACATGCACACACACAAAGAAGAAAAATCAGATGTTGCACAGTTCAGTTTGGTGTAAAACAGAAAGCTGGTTTATAGGGAAGAGATTTTTCCTAGAGATGGCCGTTGTAGTGCTCATAGAAGGCATATACATGCCTAGCACTGATCAGCTCACCTCAGCCTCCTCTGAACAGATCAGACTTGTCTTGGAGGCAGTAAATTTGGATCTGACATTGAAGAATCTGAGTAGGTGTTCTGGTTGATAATTCAGATGTTGACAGAACAGCATAAACTATGCAGATCAAACATTTATTTTGCTGTTTTAGCTTTTTCTGCTATTCACGAATTATCTATGAACAGAATTTGATTTTGACAGACTTGTTCAATATTCAAAGTACTCAGAACCTATTCCAGGTTATATCTTGTTTGCAAATTGTTTGTTTTCAGTGTGGGTGTGTATTCAATGGTTTGCTGAGCATCATCCTCTGCTGCTGGTTGGAGAAGTAAAAGATTTTACAACAGAGGAAGGCGAAATCTAACTTCCTCACACTAACAGGCATCAGCATGAGCAGCAGGCTCTGCCTGCATGGTCAAGTTGTGATTTTCTTGCAGAGAACTGATGGAAGCATCTGGTACTTTTGGGCCTCTTCCCTGCTTCACCCAAAACCCTGAGCCACCTGGACACCTTTCCCAACCTTGGTTCTTTCCCTAAATGTCCCATAGGCCATTTCACACTAAATCACTTTAAAATGTCCCATAAGTTTTGCACAGCTCTTCCCCTGTACAGTCCAAAACAAGTCCCATGTCCCTGCATGCAGTCAGCCCATGGTTTGCTGGAGCTGTCTGGGGAGGGAGTGATCTCTCCTTGACCCACCTCAGTGGGTTTCATCCCAGAGACAGTGGTCTTCTTGGCCTCCTTGGATGGCTTTGGAGTGACTGATTTGGGGGCTTTGGCTTTGTTCTCTTCACTGGGACCTGGTGTGTCATTTGCTGAGTCTTTGGTCAGGAAACCTAATCAAAAGATTTGGGCATCCTCTGGGTTTTTTCCATTGGCAATGTACAGGGAGGGAACTCTGCTTCAGTGGGGCAGGTGGTAAATCCACCAGCAGTCCAGGTTTGTGCGTGGAGAGGGAAAGCCCTCGGTATGAAAGCTGGGTGCCTAAAGCTGATCCCTGGCTGACACCTCCACACTAATCAGATACTCTTCCATCTTCCTGGTGTTCTCAAGAGACTGATTAAATAGAGGGATCAATGGATGGCTTCACAGTAATTTCACACTCAGAGAAGATTCCTTTCACCTCCTGTTATAATTAAAATAACTGACATTTTTCTATGTTAATAAGCTACTTTATCTCTTGGTGGGGCTTGGTGGGGCATAACGAGCTCCAGCACGGACTGGTTTGCTAATGTATATTGTCCTTTTAGTTCTATAGATACAGATGGCTTCGCAATGCCTCGTGAAAGACCAATTTGACTAAGATATGGTATTTAGTATTAGAATTTCTCATGCACATATTAAATAGCATACTTAAAGGTCATAGCAATTTAAATTGTGATCTGATGAACCTTGTGGTTTAGTGCATTATGCATTAGATGTAAGCATTTTCAGATTTTTAAATCAAAGACATTAAAAACCATTATTTTATAATTTTATTCTGGAATTGTTGTTTTCTCTACTAGTGACCTTTAGTGTTTTTACCTTGCGCAGAAGCCATAGGATTTACTTTTACACCAGTTCCTAAAATCCTCTCGGCAGGGGGAAATGTCCAGCACAGAGAAGAGCGAGATCACAAAAAATATTTGTAAAATAATCCAGACTTGAAAATATGGTACAGCAGTCTTGTTTCAGCAACACAGAAATAAAGTGTCTGGTTTTCAGAAAAATCAGATCAACTTCCTAAGGGTCTGGTTAAACTGCTGAGTGTAAATTGCTATTGGAATTGACTGTTAAAGATCTTGGTTGAGCAGGTTAAACATCTGCTGGATTTATTACAGTTTTATTTGTACTTCATCTGTAACTGGTATAATTAAGCCAATCAAAGTAAGTGAATCAAATCTAATTTAGTCTCTAATGGACCAAAAAGGAACGAATAAACACAGCACTATTAGATCCAAATGATTAAACATGTCTCTGAGGTATTTTTTTTCTATTTCAGTATAGAAGAATCATGGTGTTTATGCTGTAATTAATCACTAAGGAGTGATGTAAACTGAAGTTTGAGCATTCATTCATTTTTCATGTGGTTTCATAAAAATGCTAAACAAAACATGTGAATGTAATGAAAAAAATTCCATTGGAATTGGGTACATTTATTCATATAACCGTTTACATTCTATCTAAAATCATTAAAGGATTGACACAGAGAGGCGTATTTATCAAATTGGATGAAAATTTGTTGTAATAATGTTTTCCACATTACTAGGCCTTTTAAAGACAAAATTCAGCCCATGTGTAAATAGCTGTCTAAGGTATACATATCATGTTCAGGTTCATTAGGTAAGCATAAAAGTTAAAGTTACATAATCAGGATTAATTTGATATTTTAAAATTATGCAAAATGGAACTGCATCTACTCTGCATTAGCTAGAAACTGCACACTGTAAGTCTGGAGTCCTTCCTACATCCCAGCACCAGGAAGGAAACCTCAGCTTACAGCTGTTTACTTACACTGCCAACTGGAAACAGGATTTAATCTGAAACAGGTAACCTAAATAAGAAAACCATTTGGAGCATGAATAAACACAGTACACAGCATCATTTAACCATATAATATGAAAACCATCCTTTCCTTTGGAATTACTTCCTTTTTTGTGCCCATGTGATGCCTTTAGATTTTCATAGTCCAGGAGGGCCCATTTATGAAAGTTTCCTTCGGTGTCTGTGGAGATGTTTTGTCACAGCAGGAGGCAGCTGCAGTCCCCACAGGGTTGCTTTGCACCCCTTGTTTCTCATTGCACTTTTTCTGTCACCCTTAGCCTACATGATCTTACATGAAGTTATATTTTGGCTCTTCCACTATAGGAGAGAAAGCACAGTGTCATGTATGAATAGGCTGGAAATAACAACTATTTGGTAAATGTGAATGTGTTTTATTCCATGTGAAATATCTTTGCAAATATCAATATTCTGCAATGACTGAGGGTTTCCACAACTTCCTGAAGTTCTTTTCTGTCAGGACTTCGTAAGGGTACCTCTAGGGCAGAGTTAAAAGGAAAGTCAGAAATTACCCAAAATATTTTGTGAGAAAGCATGTTGCTCTGGAACTTGAAAGTTTACTTGGATGTTTAGCAAACAACTGAAGATGAAAATAGCAGAATTTGTACTCTGAAACCAGTACTTTTGACAACAGAGGCTATCATCATTCATCAAATCACTTACTTTAAAAAGCAAATTCACAGTGACAGTTTTCAGTCTGGGCTTGTACAGTATCTAGTGTGAAGGAGTCCTGGCCCACAGCTGAGGCTTCAGAATAACATACCCATCAGACATACTATGTTGCTATAGCAAATTTACCACTGCCTTGGCATAGACTATAGTGCATATTTTTATCAGTCAGTGCCATTCCCAAAAATATTTTTGCAAGTGGGGCCACCAAGTTGGGGGAATCATTTCCACAACCTGTGTCAACGTGTGATTCCTGACACAACTGGGATGTGAGCTGCCCTGGTGGCGTGGGGAGCTCCTGGCTACCTTGGGGAGCAGAGGCATTGCACTCTGGCCAGGGTAGGCACACTGTGGTGTGAAATGCACACCAGCACTAAGCCTCAGCACTTACCCTTTGGAATGCTAAGAGGGACAACAGGGCAGGTGCTGCAGCTCCGAAGCAATTTCAGCAGACTCTGTGCCCTGCATCCAAAGAGACGGGTGACCACATCACCCACATGCCCCCAGACCCTCCCCAGCCAAACCACTGGGCTCCAACATCACACAGCCTGTGAGCCCAGCCCAGCTGTGTGGAGATGACAGGTTCTAAAATCACCTTGTGGCTGTCCCTAATTGTATGAGTTTTCTTACCAGAGCAAAATCAGCTTTAAATCACAACTGACCTGTGTAATTTTGGCCTGAAATGGCATGGGAAAACCTGGATAGTCAGTGAGAGCTGAGATGGCTGGAAAAACAAAATCGATGTAAATATACGGAAAGATTCAGCCTGTACTAAATGTCAAATATAGATGAAAGTTTGATTTTTAGCAGGCACAAAATGAATGAACTCAGCACTAATGCTCAGTCACCTATCTGTGTAAACACGCTCTTCACACACATCCTGCCTTTGCTTGGCTTGCTGTGCTCATGTGACACAATCCCAATGACAAGGAGCAGACTCCCAGGGCATTTGTACCATGCATATTTTATATCAGGAGTGAGATGCACACCACAAACCTGCTGGACAATCTGTAGATCTTTTGTGATAGTCTTTTCTTCGTAATGTTTTATTTAAGGAGTTGAATCAATAAACCTGTTCTTGGAATACTGTCTAACCACTTGTTGCCTTCAATGACTTTTGGGATCAATGATCCATGGAGTCAGTTCAAAGGACGCATGTACTCTGCCTTGCTGCCCTGATGTAATTGCTGATGCCAATGGTTAGGAACTGGATCATCTCGAGGAAAGTGAAATCTGCACACAAGATTTTCTGAGCTGAGTGTGAGAATGGGTGTTGGAATGCAACATCTGCCTACAGATTTCTGTTTCTGTGATTTTTACTCAAGCTTACAGCTAGGTGTTAAGTAATGCAGTTCTAAAACATATGTAATAGCCAAACAAGCTGTTTATTTTCAAAGTGGCAGACAAATTCATAATTACAATGAATAATTTAACTAGCATGATTAATAATTACTTCCTCTTAAAAATATAAAGAGTATGACTTTGATGGGAGAATTTAATGCACTGTACCTAGCAAATATAATTTTTGAAAACCACTTTAAAATACCCTAACTAATAACCTGGAAAATAGCTGTGTGCCAAATGAAAGGGACAGGAGTCTCCTGGGGCTGTGGATCAGAGCCCTCAGCAAGCTAGTTTTAATTAGCAGCAAAACAGGGAGAAAACATCTTTCCAGAGTCACAGTGCCAAAGCTAAAATTCAAAGTAACTATCACTGAGAAAAAGGTGCAGATATGGAAAGGAGCTTGAGCACCTACAAATGAACAAAAGGTAAGGTTGAAAGACAGAGAAAGCCTAAAGCTGTACCTGGAGAGGGGCTAGAAATGGACTGCAAAGGGAAAACTGCAAAGATGGCTTTGATGTGAGGCATGGTCAGAGGTAAGAGAGGGAATAGCAACTAAAATAGAAGAAGCTTCAGTGAGAGGTCTTCTGCTCAGAAACAGGGATGTAGAGGTACTAGATGTTTATAGCATTTGTTTTTCATGAAGATAGCTGGGGTTTAGTTCTTGATCACAGTATAATTTCTTTCATGCTGTGTGATTGTATGGCAACTGTTTAATACTGTTTAATGCATGGTTTTGCTCACGTTTGGGCAAGGCTTGAAGTAAGGCCCTCTGTCTTAGCTGAATACTATCTTTCCAGATTTACAACATCATGCTTTCTCCTATTGTCACTCCTTCTGACCCTAAAATTGTTCCGACTGTTTTTGCACAGTAGGGAACGTGTACCAGGCAGGAGGCTCATCCCAGTGTGCCACACAGATCTGTCTGCTGGGAAATGAGCTTGATCCGCCTCATGCTGGAAAAGACCCAGATCTGAACACCAGACTAGCTGATAAAATTATGTTGCCACTGACTATGTTTTTTAAAGAAACAAAGGGAGCTGGTCGTCTGTACCCAAAGGAATGATTTAAGTGACAGAGTGTTGGTCTGTGAATCTCACATATGTTTTTCGAGTCTGGGGCCAGAGAAGGAACAGATGTCTAAGTCTGGAAGAAACACTCTTCCCTTTTTAGCACTTCCTATTGACTATTATAAGGTGTCCCCTCATTTAGTAGTGATTTCCATTCCTCCCGATCTAGTTCTGCCTGTGACTAACGTAGATACCTGACCTGGCACTGGGTTTAATGGAGGCGTGATGCTCCTGCTGTAGTGCTCTCTGCTGAGCACCTCCACAGGCGGGGGCTGCAAACCTACAACCGTAGTGAGCACAGGGTGCAGTAGCTGTCAGGTTCAACTCCAGTCTTTTCATCTCAGCTCTTTATAAATGTGCTTAAGACAGCAAGGTTGGTATGGAAACTGCCACTCACAAGGGAATAGCACTTTGTACTGCAAGATCATGCAGGAAGAAGATGTGTCAGGAAGTGAACGATTTTTTTGTTTGTGGTTATGACATCTCCAGAGTTGGTCTTACTCTCTCAGTAGATATTGCTATACAAATTAGCCTTTGTATGAAATAAAGAGCTGTTGGAACCACTCAGCTAAGTCAAGAGTGGATAGATATTGAAGTGCTAACTTAGTACATGTGTTTCACCTTCATGAAAGCTTTACATTTTTTTAATCCGTTCTTCTTCACAAGCAGCTGCATCTATTGCTAGCTCCTTTGGCAGAAACAGTGCAACCAGGAGGACATGATGGCCAAATTGGCAACATCAATGCTCACTCTCTTGGTGAGGCATCACAGTATCTGCTATGACTGAAGGAGACTTTCAAAACCGGGAAGGGCATATTTTCTTTAGGTTACACAGGATTTACTGTCATTTTGAAGTCACTGTGGGTTCTGTTTTTATCTTAAACAAGGAAATACTAGTCATCCATTCTCATTCTACAGCACCTAAAATGCTCATCAAAATCCATTTCAGGTTTAAGTGCATGGCACTGTCTTTGCCATGCAACCTGTGGGCTGGCTTCTCAGCTGGCTGCAGAGAGCTGCTTCCAGGTTTTTGGTTCCCCAGCAGAACCAAAGTGTGAAGATGGGACTGTGCTCTTCATCCCTACTCCACCTTGGAAACCTGCACAAAGAGCTGAGTAGGTCACACAGCATGAATCCAGATGGTCACTTGAACACAGAGGCTGCCACGGAAGCCCCTTTTCCTCAGAGGTGGCACTGCCAGCACAGAGCCCCCTGAGCTGCAGGCTGTGCCAGCCCACTCACCCTATCCCTCAGATTGTCCCGACTGATCCAGAGGTCATATGGGCACCATATCTTACCCAACACAAACAGCCAGCAGTCTGCATGTCTGTTCCCAGAGAGATCCCACTGTGGGACCCTGTCTTCCCCCATAATTCCTGCTGCCAGGCACTGTCCCCCATATCCTCCTTCAGGTCTCTATCCTGCTCACTGATGTTGGAAAGATGGGCATTCATAATTCGTTTCCGTTTTTAATAAGATCCATTCTATGACATGGTTTGTTTGTGACTTTATCATAGGAACACAAAATTTTATTTTAAACAGAGGTAATTTTATGATGAATTGCAGATTACTGCCAGTTTTCCCCTCTGTGGCTCATCTACAAAAGTATTTGGGTGGATATAGGAGAAGGTAGATCAGAAACTTCTCCACACTGTGCCAGAGAATATAAAACTGGAAGGCAGCTGACAAAAGGTGGCAATGAGACAGTAAGAGAACCATGTTGTTGCAGAGATATAAAAACCTAATGCCCTAAAGAGAGCATTGCTGAAAAATAAATTTAAGTTATGAGCACATATTCAAAGAGTGCTTGAGGAAGGCAGAAGAATTATATTTATGTAGAAGAGGTAAACCCTGTGGTTGCAGAGCTTTGAGAAGCTTCCAGACAACAGGACCATTTATTGGCCTCAGCATGTGATCAGGCTGGGTTGGCACATCACTTATCACAGCCAGGTTAGCCCATTGCTTATCACACAAACTCCTAGCTACCGTTCCATTATTTTTTTTCGATACATCTAAGATTCAAGCTGCCCCTTGGAGTAATGTCTGAAAGCACTGATTGCACATACCTTATTGAGTAATTGCAGACTGAATATTAGTGTTATAGACAGCATGATTTAAAATACCCTTTTTGATGGTACGGTGTGGATAAATTTGGATTACATATGTCTCCTTATGTAAAAGAGATTTTCTTCTTTTGGTAACACATTGTCTGCTGCATTTGCCTAGCACCCCCTACCATATGCTCTTTAAAATAAGATGTTGCATTTCAAGAATTGTCCCTAGTAATTAACAGGAAAAATATTGTATTTTTTTTCTGAATAAACTAGAAGACCTTGCATCAATTAAGACTTATTTTCCCCTCTGGCTACTTGTTCCTGTAAGCCATAAAACCACTTCCTTCTCTTCAGTTCCTCACCTCCTGCCTGTCAGTTCAGCTTTTAGCATCACTGCTCCAAGTAAATACAAAGCAAGCTTTTTCCAATGATCATTTCATATCCCTTTTCCACTTTGTCTCTGAGCTTCCTGAAATCCTTAAAATTAATTTGCTCTGAGATCTCCTTTTCATCTCTGTTTTTCTCTCTTCATTCTCATGCGTAGGTTTTTCCTCTTTTGCTTCCAGAAACCTATGTTTGAACCAGTCTCAGAGCTGCTATTTGCATCCCCTTGAACATCTTTCTTTTTTCTGGACCAAAAATTAGCTTTCTTCTTTAATTCCAGAAAGATTTTGCCTCTCTGGCTTTCTGCTCTTCCAATTAATCTTCCTAGCACTTGATCTATCAATACTCTGGGCTGTATGGGCTCCCTGTTCCCTCTTTCCCTCTCAGTCACTGTAAGACAAAATCTCAAATCCTTTTCCTTTCCTTCCAGTGCATCAATTCTGGCCCATGAAATATGCTTTTGATATCTATAGGTATATTATATAATACATGTTTGTGTCTATTACAGTGAATCTTGGAGTCCCTCAACTCCGATTTCCCTTCTTCTTCCAGTTTCTCTCCTTTATGGTCTGTCTAATACCCCCTAGATTCTCTAAAGCTTTCTTAAATCCAGAGTGGTATCAGCTGAGAGAGTTGTTCATCATCATCTAGTTCTCTCCTTCTTGTGACAGTTTCAGGCTGGCTTGGCATCTAGCCATCCAAAACTGAGAAAACAAGATAATTGTCCTAAGAGAAGAATATCTTTCATCTCTTGATGCCTAGAGTCCCCTTCTTTAAAGTTACCCACTGACTTTGTATTCTGTTGGTTTTAAATTATTTTCCATCACTATCATACAGAAACAGCTTTCATATAAACCTGTAGCAAATTCCCAATAAAATGATGAACATCTTGAACCAGAATTTTGCCTATGTTTTGTTTAATTTGTGAGTTGTTTTCTTTTTTTGTTTTTTTTTTGGAATGGGGCTTGGAAGTGAAAAGGTCACTTGAATGGAAAGCTTTTTCTTTGGCAAAGAAGACTTTTTCAGGAATATTAAAGAATCCAGAGCTCCAAAATTAGGTCCTCTTGACTGAGCGTGCAAAAGAAACCTTGAGTTACATGCTGTCTTAAGCAATAAAGCTGTTGTGATGTATTATAGCTGCTCTTAATTTCAACTTTTTTTTTTTTTTTTGAATTTCTTGTAAAGGTGTATGGATCACTTTGGACTGGTCTTCAATCTAGAAAGTGATCAAGGTTTCCTAGAAAGTGAATGGGAAAAAAGGTGTTCCGAAAACTGGTTCCTTGTTACTTGCTTGTCTGGGTTTCACAGGGTGTGACCACAGTCTGAAGACATCCCCTGTCCACTGCAGAAGTTTGAATGCTGTGAAAGACAGTATCCGAGGAATGTTTCAAAGAGATTGTTGGGTTTTTGACTAGCACGGGTCTTGCATGCCTTAAGCAAAACAAAGCCAGAGGTCCTCTTCTATAGGCATTTTGGTGTTTTAGAAATAGTAGTGGTTTCCTCAGTTGACAGTGATAGTTCTGTATTCTTATTTCAATAAAGCTTCTTTTTAACCTGGACAACCAGTTTGCATGTCCCACATATCCAAACAATTATCTTTCATGATATTTCAAGTGTATTTCCTCTTGAAAGATTTCTACTTTTCACAAAGCCTCCTTTGGGATAGTTGGAAAATCCCTATTTTCTTTAGATCGAATCACCATTTAATTTTGGCATGCAGGGACTTCGTTCAATTTACAAAGACCATCAAGTATCTGGATCAAATACAGCAGCAGTTAAACTCTGCCTCACAGGGAAAAGTTAATCCAACACTTGGATGTATCAAGTGATGATTTAACTCCTCTTGGGAATCTTAGGTGATGGATTTGCTCCTTCTAAAGCAGCAGCTGTTTCAGTTATGTGTTACCAATTAGGAAATCATTTTCCCATATTTTGAGCCTGTAGAACATATGGTATGTTGAGGTCCCCATAATCACATTCATACGTACCCTCACCACTGATTACTCCCTAGGGAGCCTAAAGCTCTGCTAAATGAGTGTGTAGTCCCTGAAATAGACCCATACATGGTCCAGTCATCACTACTGCAGGAGTAAATTCCCAGTGGTACAGCCTCCAGCTACCTCTCCAAAATTGCCTTCCTATGGTGAGATGGCTATAAACATAAAGAAGTTTAAATTGTTCAGTTATATTTAATTTTATTATGAACACTTATTTCACAGCCTGTGCATGGTTTTTTGTTCTCTGTGTTTTCCTATTCTAAACTCCAAATAAGAAGATTTTCCCTTGAACTTTGTTGCTAGGGAATACCTCTGCTGTATATTATTGTGCATTGAGGGGTGTGGTGAAGGACGTGTTTGCATTTTCAAGCCAGACCACAGGTCTGATGTGGAAATATGTTATGGTTGTCTTGTACAACGGCATCCTGAGTGGCTTAGGGGGCCAGACAAACTGCCAGACAACAGTGACATTACACCACAATGTTGTGAAACCAGATTAGCAGGAAGATCTGAGCCATACACTATGGAGAAGTGTGAGAGTCTTGGAGAGACTTGCTCTAGCTGAGCCAGGAGAAGAAGAGCTTTCTGCTATTCTCTCCTGAAAAGCAGTAGATGCACTCTTGCTATTCATTCCCTGTAAAACTGAAAGCTGCTGGTTGGAGAGGAGGAGCTTTCTCTCCTCCACGGGCTCGGGAGAGCCTTCAGACCAGCTGGTGGAGAATCTGCAACCTGCCAGCACCTGAGTGAGCTCTGCCCACAGACTCCTCACAAGCCCGTCTCACTCGCAGACAGATATTTTGCCACCTGACTCAAAACAAATCTCTGCTCAGAGCACGCTTTTTAACAGCCAGCTTTCATCACTGCTTCCAGATACCTTCTTCTTTCTTTGCAGCCTGGAGAAGGATGGTGGTCTGGGCGATTTCCAGAGGAGTAAATGTTAGCAGTGCTGGGAGCAGCTTCCCTGCATTCAGATGTGATGGTAATGAAACAAAACCAGTGTTGCCAACTGTCACATCTTTTTCATGTCTCCTGTAACACACAGTGCTCTCTAAAGCTTTGGTTCAGAATATCATCACAAGAAAAATCTATCTTGTCTTTAATTCTATTGCGTATAACTGCTTAGAAATATGGGGGGAATGTAAGTTTCAAACAAAATTTAAAATATCTAAAAAGCTCAGTGTATGTTGATGTTCATTTGGTTTGTGTACTTTGATAAAGTAATGAAATTAATGGCATTTATAGGTAATCATAGCAACTATTAATGGAGCAAAGTGTACAAGAAAGAAGTAAAGATAAATGAAATTTTCATGAGTAATGCTACTGGGTGTGGCTCCTTAATCTGTTATTTTAACTCTAGGTAAATAAATTTTTAGGCTTTTAAGTTATTTTAAATAATATTATTTAACTTAGTTTTAAATAAAGTAAGTTTTCAACATTCTTTTAAATCACGTTCAAGCTCTGGTACTTTATAAAGCACTGATACATGCATATACCCTGCAGAGTATTGGGATGGCAAAGAAGGCCAGTGATAAAAACAAGTAACATAACACACTGAGAGGGGAACTGTAACAAAAACCAGGTATTGGCTGTCTCATGCTCCATCAGTATGGAAGTGAGAAATTTCTTATCACTATTCTCAGCTAGTTACATGGAATTTACTTCTTCCAAATTCAACTACAAAATACATAATTCTAATTCTGCCTGTGAATATGTGGTTACAAGAAGAGTATACTGACACAGATGCATCAATCATTCAACTTAGTAAAGACCAGCAGGAAAGATACATTAACAATAGCTTCTTACTGTGGAATTAATATACAGGACTCTCACAGAGTCAGTGGTATAACAAATACATTGGTGAAGCAGGGAGACCTTCCTATTTTTTTTGTCCTGGTGTTATTTCCCCCATGCTTGGAAGGAAATGTTCTAAAAAGTGAACTATTTGCCAAAAGAAACCATATGCACTATCAGTTCACTGCAGTGGGAACCACTGGGCTGTACCAGATGGAAACTCCTATCTCTGTGTATCTAGTGAAGGATGACTTAATGAATTTCTTGCCTGTTCTGCATCGTCTAAACATTTATAAATTACTTTCAAACCTGGGATGTAATAGGAGTGTGTGGGACTTCCTGCCTTCAACAGAAGCATGTTTAAAAGACTACTGGCCATATTCTGGTGTATGAAGTGTCACATATACAAACTTTGATGCTGCTCTTCCCACAAATCATTTGTACCATAAACAGACCGTATTTTTAAAGGTGTAACTAATAACACATGATTACAGTATCCTGGCTCTATTTGCCACAACCTCTCTCTTTCATTAATCTTGGAATAAAAGTTCTGAAACCTAGCAATATCTTTACTAAATGTACAGTTCATTGGGGCACCATCCAATTGCTGCCTTAAAATTACTGTTAATATATCATTGCAAAAATTAAGAGATCTTAATTGCATCAGAATAATGGATCTACTATAGAGAGAATGCACAAGGGGTAAAATTATCCTGCAGGATTTGCAACTGTTTGCCTTTAATATTAATAGATTAATTAGTGAGTGCATTTGAGACATGACTGCCTGGAAAAATTTTCTTCCCAAACTGATGCAATGAACTCAACAGGATGAAACTTTGGTTGTCAATGGTTACTCTGTAGATCTCTGAAGAAATTTATTTTTATAATAACTTAAAAAATATTGGCATCATCATTACATGTTCAAATGTGATTAAGAGTTCAGTGAGTGTGATATTTTAAAACATGTTCAAGATTTATAATGTTAATGCTTTTGAAATAAATCTTATCTTTTCCTAAGGTAAAGATTTCCTTTGGTCTTTCAAGACCCACATATTCTCACAAGACATACAAGCCCTGTGGATTGTTTTTAAAGGATTTTTTGTTAGTGGTTGGAATTGCCGCAATCTGAACAAAAATTTAACTGCAACAACTGGTCTTTGGAGAATGCCTGGATGAAAAAGAACACAACAAAGGCAACAGCAAAAGCCATGGCTCTGAAATGCACAGTGGTACAGTACTGAATCAGTGCAGCTGGGAGTGTGAGCTTCTGTTCAGCCTAATTGATGATGCATTATCAATGCTGGAGTGATGTGTTTGAAAATAGCTACCCATGATTGCAAAACACAGCACTGGCACTGTCTACCAACGGTGATGCTGCTACAAGAGCCATTGCAAACCTAGTAAAAGCAGCATCCGTGGCTAACCAGTGGCAGAATATGTAACCATACTTTAGAGCTATAGGGAGGGCACCATGTGTCTGGACTGATAAGTTATGAGCCTAAAATATTTGATTTCTGACAGTTTCTTCCTGCAGCAAGTGAAGTATCACACAGTAGTAAATTATCATCCAAAGAAGAAAAGAACAATGAGTTTAACTCGTGGCAAAAGAATCCCAGGTGAGACAGCAGGTTAAATTCCATAATGGCAGTGACCCAATAAGAGAGCAGGATGCAGGGGATGCAGCCAGCGCACCTCTGGAGCTGCAGAGCTCTGATGCCAGTTGCTGAAAACAGCAAAGGCAGAGTTGATCCGGCAGTGAGGGAGAAGAAGGGGAGCAGATCATTTGTCAAGATTGTTCCTAGTCTTGTTTTTCCAAATCTTATTTTCCACGTGTAATTTTCTTGTTCTGTGCTCTGTGTTTTGTTGCCATTTTGTATGTTCATCTCCTCTATATGCTGCATTTAAACTTAAGCAGCGTCCTATGTCTACAGTTATTTGGTCCAGCAACATGAATTGGATTATACAACTGGGATGCAGTATTTGACACTGCAAAATGAAACAAAAAGTACAAAAGCACAGCACTACACTGACGTGTATATCTTTGCAGATTGAAATTCTTAGCCTCTAGCCCTAAGGAACTTGCTCTCTTCCATTTCAGAAACTGTCAGAGCTCTCACACCTTATAGTTAATTAATAATATGGGGTTACATACAGCCAGAAAAAGCTGTCAGGATTTGATTTAATCTGATATGATGCAAGCTTGTCTTAGAAATATTCCTAAAAGGCATTTATATGAAGGCATGATACTTGAATAGGAAAACAGCCAGAGACAGACTCTATAGCAATAGGCAGCTGATGATCCGCCTCCTCCAGCTGTAAAGCTGCTGTTTTCCTAACAAAGTGTCTGCAATCCTCACTCTCCCGACAAGATACTATTAAAAATGAAACCAGCTTAAGTGAAAGTGGAAACGCCTATGCAAATGTTTCAACAGCAATTAAAAGACTACTGAATTTTGTCTCTGATCTTCAAATCATATTTTTAATTAACTTTAATTAACTTAACGGCAACTAGAAAAGATGAGAGGGAATAAAGTAACAAGACAACTAAAGCTTCTGTGTTCTCAGAAAGAACAATCATATTGCCTTCATGATTTCAGGAACTACTTGCAGAAGTCTGCAAGTGGAGATGAAGTAGCTCTTGATTTCAAGCCATTTACACTCAGCAGTGGGTTGTCCAGCTGAAGTGCTTGAGCCAGGGCTATTGAGTTCTTAAGTTCATTTGAAATAAATGGATCTAGAGTTACTGGAGATCTTTGTACATGTCTGTGTAAATTTTGTGGCTTACAATGGCCTCATAGCTAGAGAAAATAGGAAATACTACTTCAATTACAGACCTCCTCAGTGGCTTTGGACAGACATAACTAGCAAGATTCTGTGCCCTCTCCACCTTAAAAACCCAGTATTTTTTCCTAAGGCCTTCCTATGTGCTGTGAAGATAAAAGCTGATGGTACAGTTTTGACAATCTCAGTAAGGCTCATCAGCAGATAGATATTCTGGCTGCAAAAAAGACACCCTTTCACTGCAGGACAAAACAAGAAACACTCCAAACACTGAAGAACAGTAAACTGACCCAGCCTGCAATAATCAATTACTAGAATTGAGGGTGCTAAACAAGAGAGTGGGAAATGAAGTCAGAAATACTCTGTGTACTTCAGGCAGAGCAGGGAAGGGAATCATGGTTTCTATGCCTTGGATGACCAGTTCTGGGGAGAAAGGCTTTCTTTCCAGTTAAAAATTCTATCTAAAACCTGAAAGATACTATTCAGTGAAACTATGCTTTCCCTCTGAGTGCTTTTTTTGACAAATGTGAGTTTTCAGACAAAATTGTGTGGCTGAAACATTCCAGTCAGCTCTAGCATTCAGCTGGTATGCAACAGAGCCCACCTACACGGATCCCGGGGAAGGAGCCCAGGGGGGGAGTCCCACCACCAGCACAGTTCACTCCAGTGTCTCTGGAGCGCTGGGACCTCTGCTTTCTCACTTGTGTTAATTCATTGGAAGTAATGCCAAAACAAAGCACAAAGATCTAATGCAGCAAAACTGGAGGAAAGGCAGGATCAGAGATGCCGTGTCCAGCGTTTGCCTTGTCCTGATACAACAAAACAGATAGTACAGTCAAAGACACAAAATAACTAGGTTATTTTATATAATCTACTGGATTTTTGTTAGGTAACCAGTAAAGGAGGATTACCTAGTAATCCTCCACCTCTTTCTAAGGGATTCTGAGCCATGAGTGTCTTATAGTCCCCCTAACATCACACTCGAGTGAGAGCCTATCACCACTTAAGAGTTAGGATGTTGAGAATGAAATCTCTGCTTTCTCGTTGTGTAGCGCTCCTCCATGTATTAATCCAAAGGCTGGCTCCTAAAGCTGTCATGAGCCTCCAACTCTCTTGGGCACCACTATGATGAGTACATAGCATAAATGTCGGGATTGGTACAATGAAAAGTTAACAAACTGCTCAGGTAAAATCAATCATGAAATTGTAGCATGGTAAGTCATGGCAACAGGCAATCCAGCTTCTAATAGACACTATAACAAAACCTTTTTCTTTCTGTTTATACAACGCCTAGGACAGTGACGGCTAAATTGTAATGTATCCTCCTAGTTAGGCAGGATTGCTACCACAAGATTGATAACAATTATATAGTCAGTCTTTCCAAGAAGGAGGATTATAAGAGTTGTCAGGCTGCCTGAAGAGAATAATGAAATTGCACCTGCTGTTCCAATATTGTGTAAAATGTCTAAAAGGTCATTATTTTCTTATTTAATATACATGTAATGTTACACATGTAACAATTTTCCAAACCATTCCAAAATCAGTGAGAGCCTATATTAATTTCACTTGTGATCATAATGCTAGCAGCAGTGCTTCTTAATCATTTGAATATGCAATTAAGAAAATGGCATGCAACTTCAAACTGGCAATGCGTGGGATAAAACACGTCTTCGCCCTGAAGGGACTGAGTTAAGCTTCCTTAAAGCAACATCTTTCAAGGCTGCCCAAGACTTTCTTTTTCCATTTCTCTCAGTCTTCTTGCTAATATAACTGTACACCAAGCCATACGGATAGCATAGACCTTTTCAAATATCTGGTGTGCTCTTCCTGCACAGCTGAGAAAAAGAAATTGGAAAAAGTCAAATTATGATGCTTGTCCTTTGCTTTCCAGGGAACCCAGCCCAGGCTTTGGCTCTGCAGTTAAAGCTCTTACAAAGGCAGGGGTAGAGAAAAGGGTTAGAGTTCATGTTTGGGTCTCTCTCAACTCCACTAGTATGCTTTCATTAACACTCAAATTTGTACAACAATTTGAAAAATCCCTGAAGTCTCTGCCAACCAATAATAATGAATGCCATTATTTTGATACATGAAGCAGCTGGTATCTCCTACTAATATTTCAATTAGCAATATGAATGCCAGTTATAAATATTTCTGTGCACTTTGGAAATCTGCAGTTGGAAGGCTTGGCTGGAGAAGAATTGGAATTGCCGGCATTTTATGACACAGTCTGAATACCTCTTGAAGCAGCAGGTGGACAGGATGCTATATAGATACTATTCAGGCGTGTGTTCATATTGCAAACAAGATCCCAGCATTGGCTGTAGATAAGATTTGGTATTGATTCCTATTTTAGCCTGTCTTTTGGTTGCTTATAACTTTGAAAAGCTGCAAGTGCTGTGTCTATGAATTTCTATTTGGAGAATAAATTTGTTTTTGTAGAACTCAGCCAAAAACTATTTGCAGAAAAGCTGGCGCTCTCACACAAGTCAATGCATTTGAGGACCTGAAAACTTCTAGTGCCCCAAGCAGGAGCATGAGGGAGCCAGAAAGCTCTGTTCATGTGTGTCAAACTTTTGCTCAAATAAAAATTTGAAAATTCACTTGGCATAGGATCAGTTGAGGTTGATTCAAATTTAGTTTTGAAATGCCCTTACAATCTCATAATATGCAAACTCTGGTATGTGTGAGTATACTGAGAGCCTGCAGGTAGCAGAAAACTGAGATGAAGGGAAGAGGTGAAGGAATAAAAATGGAACTGAATGTGAGAGGGAGCAATTTACTGATGAGGTATGAACCAGATCCTGAATAGAGTCAGGAGGTGTGTGTAAGACTGAACTCCAGGGGGAAACCAGCCTGGGAGAGAGCCTGAAACTGAAGACTGGGATTGTCTGAAGGAAGAGACCAAAGTGGTCACACTACCTGGGAAACCTCACCTTTGTCTTTGCCATCCCCCAAGTCATGAGTTAAATATACAGCATGTGGGCCTTTGGCCAACCCACAAAAGCAATGGCTTCTTACTGACAGAGTTTTCTTGTTTGGATTTTTTTTTTTTCTTTTAGCTAGAGAGCTGTGTAGCTATGTTACTTTATCTTAAAAATAGAACTGGAAGAAGAGATCACTCTAGCTGTTGCCTAGCTCTTCCCAGCAATCCCCATCTCTGATGGGGAATGCTGCTCTCTGTTCCTGTGCTTCCTTTCCCCTCTGCTAGATTTGCAGTCTGGCCATGTAAAGGAACATGTGGCTTTTTATATCCTGAAAACTAATGCAGAGGTGTTAGAAATACTGTCAAAATTGTTTGAAGAAAACTGCTAGCCTTTCCAGAAGGAGAAGGGAACAGCAGGAGGGTTCATTTAATGTAAGTTTAATTATAATGGCCAAGTAGCTCTGCACCATCAGACCATAAGTTACAGCTTCTTGTTTATGATACACCTGCCAGGAGGAATTTCAGATTCTTTAAGATATGTGTCTAATAACTGGTGCCAGTCCCTAAAGGCACCGACCTTCTGCTCCATATCCATCTCCACTTTAACTTGATCATTTTTTATTGAACTATGAAAACACATAGCAAAAAATCCTCTAAAATTAATAACTTATACAATGAAGTAAGATTAATGAAATTCTTTATAAAACAGTTTAATCAGCGACAAGGCTAAATGCTGCAGTTCACAAGTTCTGAACTTGGAAATTCACAAAATAAATCATTTCTGTTTACTCACGCTGAGTTTATGCAACTTAGATGGTAACAGTAACCTTCAATGGACGTGCAAAGATTCAAGGGAAGAAGAAAAAAGCCAACAGATGGTACAGCATGTAATTCTTTAGCAGTGTTCACTAACTTTATTTTTTTTTGTCATTAAATTATCTAATTTTGCATGGCCATTTGTGAATGCATCAACAATACTCAATTTAGTATGTGACACAACGTTTTTTCATGCCCATGAGTAGCATGTCTAAAATTTTCAAGGCCAGTTTTAGCACAGCTATAATAGCTGGAATGGAGTCTCAAAATATTTTATATCTGGAAGCTGGGGGGTTTTTTCCACTCTGCTTTTTCACTGACTATCAAGACTATTGCAGAAACACCTCCCAGGCGTGTTATTGTAGAATGTCTGGTGGGTGTGCAATAGTCCTCAGCTGTGACTGTTGTTGTAGAAGTGCCGGGCAGCAGTTTTGGACTGTATTATTGACTGTGCGCCAACCTTCAAATCTGGTGCTAAACTTAGATGCTTGTTGTCAGTGGTATTATTCTCTTGAGTATCACTTGCAGGATTAGGTATTACTTACACAAAATTACACAAACAGTACGAAAAAAAAAAAGCTGAGAGTAAGTGCTCTGCAACTACACTGAGATCCTCGTGATGGGCTTTGCTTAGTTTTAACACTTCTCTAAATCACACAGAACATCATCTACCAAGATATCAGCAGTAAATCACAGCCAGAAACAGGATCAGGCAAAACTATCCAAAACAAATGACAGTTTTATAGTATTTTAATTATAGTTCTGAGGAAAAAAAAAAAAAAAAAAGAGGTTGGAAGTGGATGATTCCTCCCACAGCCCTTTTCTGGCAACTCTGTATCTCCTGGAGACCATAGTAACAAAAAAACCCTGGGTAGAGTTGTAAACTGGTTTCTTTTCTCCACTTTTCTCTTCACCAGAACTTGCTAGGTTCTCCGGTTCCATTTCCTCAGGTTCAAAACAGAAGTGTGGTCTTCAAATACAGAAATTAAATTCCACCTATGGACAAGAAGTATCCTGCTTCAGATGGAGCTGTAAAGTCTCCTGAGCAGTAAGAAAATACATGCAAAACTTCCAGTCTTTTTTCTCCATTTTTTTTCTGCCGAACAACTCTGATGTCCACTTCCACATGTGCTCTATTGAAATCTGCTTTTCTCATCCAGATAGTGTAGTCCTCTGGTATATCCTTGAACATCTCCTCCACTTGGAATAAATACTCTGGGGTTTCATTCTGTTGCTCCTACTTAGACATTGCAATAATAGAATTTTCTTAATCAAAGTGAGATATTCCTGGGACAATGTATTTAAACACAAATTAAACCACTAAATTCATTTTTGGACATCTATATGGGATACATAATTTCCAGGGCTGCAGAGGTAAAATAAAGCAGGTTTGAACCTTCCTGGATATCAGGCCAGTATTTTATTTAGACATCTGAAAACTTTTAAAGGATCCTAACTTCAGATGCGTCCAGTTGGTAATGCTGGCCCCACTTTTTTCTCCTGAAGTTGGAGAGATGTGGAGGCTGAAATGGGGATACTCAGAGGATGGGAAAGAGAAATGCACATTTTTCTGTCATTCTGGTGATGCTGTCATTGCCTTTCCCTACCGGTTGATATCATGATTATATCACAAATACATTTTGTTTTCTGCTCCTGAGGAAAAGGAACTAGTATCAGCAGGGAGCTGTGGGGCCACGAAGCCATAAACTCAGCTTCCACTGGCCCTGTGAGGGCAGAAAAAGAAGCCCAAGGAAAACTACAGCCATTTTGCACAGTTCAGCAGATCTACAGTTGCAAATCTGAAGAGCACTTTTTTACCTTCCTAAACCAAGAAGCATTTAGGAATACTAAACCTAAACTCACCGATGCAAACAGACATTTGAGAAAAGAACAGATGTTTGTGTGGTAAATGCCACAAAAATCCCAGAGTTGTTCTCTGATGGGGTTTAGTAATCAAAATGTAAGCTTCCCCAACTTAAATGCAGACTGCCATTTGACAGGGCCAGTGCTGAGTTCTTGCTGAGCAAGAGGACACTATTGCAGCATGGCAGTGCCACCAGCAGTGCCTGGCAGGTGGCCAGGGGCCAGCTGGTCCCTCCCAGGGGGATGCAGCCCATGCCAGCACAAGGGTGAAGGGACCACTGGGAAGGAGCAGCCTGTGACAGGCTTGGCCCCAGCTGCCTCTTTGGGACCCACTGGCCCACCTGGTGCAGAGCCACCAGAGATGCTTGGACCTGATCTGAGCAGCCAGTGGGGACTATGCAAATGTATTCCTCTGATTAGTACTGCTGGAGCCATTTGTGCCAGAGTTGAAAGGTGAAAAAACAACTGCAGAAGAGAGGGAAGAAGTGAGAGGTGGAGAGGAAGCAATGATTGCAGATGATGAGGAGCATCAACGGGAGCAGAAATCAGAGCAAAGCCTGTTCAGAGCGGGAGCTGGAGGGGAGGAAGGTTTACAGTGGAGAGATGGAGGAGAAAAGGAAAGGAGCACTCTGAGTGCCTGCGTGTCTCTCGTGGTGAACAACTGCAATTATTAACGAGACCTTTTTGTTATTACAGTAGCATAAGTTTAAGGATTAAGAGAAAAAAAACCTGCCATTTTACACAAGTGATAAGTTAACCTGGGCAGCTGACACTGTTGTGCAGTCTTCAAGGATGGAGAAGGTATGAAAATATCAGAGGTGGCAGTGCCAGGGGTCCACAGGGCACACTGGAACTACTCAGTTTTGCCCTCACTCTCAGTACCTTACTCACTTGGAAAGTGGTAATGAGAAGACATTTACTTAAAGGCTGATATTTCAAATAACAACCACCAGTTTTACAAACATTGACTTGTACCAGTTAATAACAGTGCCAGAAAAATAGAGGTATTTTTAACAGCCATCTCCTCAATCTGAAAGCCTTGACACGTGAACAAGCTACTCCCAGAATAACAAGTTACCAGAAGGTGATGGCTAAATTGAAAATAGTACCACTGTGGCTTTAGATCAGCTTAAAATAAATTTAATTAAATCAAGCAAAATCTCTATTTCTTCCAATTTATGCAGAGATCCTATAGACTTAATCTGAACTGTTTTGAAACCATATGAACCTTCTTTAAATATAATTAAGAAATTCCTGTGGGTCGGCTGGGTTTTGTGTCTGCCAGTGGCAGGAGCACATAAAAGAACCTATGATATGCTCGTGACCAGAGTTAGGTTAGGTAAATGGGAATGCTTTTCTTTATTAAGAAAGGTGCCTGTCTGTGTGCTTATTCAGGCTATGAAGATGGTCCTCAAGACTCTGAAAATGAGGTGGCTTGGTACTGGTGCAGAGATCTGCATATGTCTGATGCCTCCTTTTGTATACTGATAGCTTTTAGCTGGTAGCCATATTAAAAATAGACAGATCTTTTGAACAGTAAAAAAGCAGTATCAGACAGCTGGAGAAAATTGTCTTTTTTAAAAATTTTGTTGTCTTTTTCACACATAGCATTTTCCATGACTGTTTAATTCTGTGAGCAAAACCAACCTCTCCTTATTAAAAATATGTGTGTCTCTGAAGGGATACACATATCCAATATAACTTCACTACGATGCTTCTAATTAACCAGTCTGCTTCACAATAAAGTATCTAGCTGTCACCAAAATCAACACTGTTTGGTTATTAATAGATTAAGGAAAGAATGTTAATTCTTCATGCTCCATTTCATTTGGTCTCATTACTTTGCAAGCCAGATGGTTGCAGGGCCAGACCTGTCAGCAGGCCCTGGGAGGAAGAGTACACTTGCCGAGTGGCAAGATGCAACACACACAGCATCTGGAAACCTGCACCCAGGGGCAGCTGCTTATAGCTCCTGGGAATTATCCTGCAGGGAGCAGAAGAAATCATGAATTGATCTAATTTGGTATTATTTTTCTCACCTCTCCCTCTCTGGTACCCAACACCATCTCCAACACAGCAGTGGAGTGTGCCTCCAGCTGTGGAGGAGGTAGCTCTCTGTTCATTTTAGGTAGCCAGCTAATTGCCTTTTTCCTTATGGTGATGGGCTTTATGGTCTCTTCTGAACTGGCTGAGGTGATGCCAAGTTGGAAGAGGTGTTGCAATCTACATCCAATTTGCTAAAGTCTTTCTTCCTGCAGTGTAAGTCTTAGGACTAAGAGAAAAGCACTTTGTCTTGCTGATCAGTCAGAATGTGTGGTGCATTCCCAGGCTCACACCGCAGCCAAACCCAGAAAGAGAAGTTCATCTCCACCTACAGCCCAGGTAAAATGTCTCTCATGCTGAAATATAAAGAGGGGGGGGGTTTTCTCCTCTTGGAAATAAATTCAAGAATTAGAGGTTTTTAAAGATAATCACCATTAACACTTTGGGAAAAAAAATCTGATCTGTTTTTCATAAAAACTCTCCAAGACATTTACTTTTAATCAGAAATGTAAGAAAAATTTCAATTTGACCTGAAACTAAAGTTTGAGAAAGTTTTTCTCAAGTTCCCTTTTGTCTCCTTGAAACAATACAGGGAAGGGAGCTCAGAGCAATACAAGGCTGGGTCAGGTTATCTTTCCATAATGAGGCAGAACCAAACATACCGCAGCCATTCTGGAAATATGTTCTTGAAACTTTCCATTGGGAATTCTGCCATCTCTCTGAGTAGCCTCTAACAGTACTTTTCTATTGTTAGAATTAGCAAGGTTTTCCTAAAGTCAAACCTAAGTCTTCTTTGTTGCAAATTAAGCCAATGTCATCTTATTCTTCCCCACGCTGAACAATTGATTACTTACTCTTTTAGCATCCATATTCTGTAAGACTTTTAATGTTTTCCTACCTTAAATGTAATTTTCTGTGTACTAAATTGATGTCTTATAACAAGCTTAAATTTTCTAAGTTTCTTTCCATTCTTGTTCCTCTGTCTGTCCTCAATGATGGTTTGTGCTCTCCCCAGATTACCAGGGTATCCGTGACTGACTTTTTCATCTTGTTCACAGCTGAAAAGCAAGACTAATTTAAACTATACTGAAATGTTTGTCTCTAAAAAAAAAATTGGAAAATTATGAACCTTTTCCACAAACAGTAATTTTCCACTCTTTTATAGAAAATGGCCTTAGATTAAAATGTTTTACTATCCCCAAAACACTATCTATCTCATGAAATCCCTAAGTGTAAATGTAGAAATGACAATGTTTTTGTAAAACATTAAAGTGCAGAGGCTCTGAATGGGAAAAGGGCACAAATATACCCCAGCATGGGGAGAACTGTGAAGAAAATGCATCTGTTCTGGGCCACCTTTTTTTTGCTGAGGGGAGGCCAAGCTGCAATTTCCTTGTCCTTTTTGGATGGGATGAGCAGGATGACACAGGCAGGACCTTTCCAGCCTCATCCCACCATGGCCTGCAGCCCAGAAAGGAAACAGCCACAGTGACTGATGCAGGTTGGTGAACTGGTATTGGTAAAATTAAGGGCAGACAGAGATGAAAAACCATCTGATGGCTCTAATTATAGAGCTGGGTTATAGAGTTTAAATATAAAAGGCTTTCATACAAACTCATGTGTATGATAGCCATATATAATTAGATATTGTAGAAGACATAGATTAATAGTAATGAAGCCCATTTTAGAAAGGCCAGCCAGAATTACCAAGAAAATGAATTGACAGAGGAAGAAGAGAGGCATTGATGGGGAATTTATCAGAAAAAAAAAAGTCTTGTCTTTTATCTGAGTAATACTGAGGGAGAGAAAGCAAGGAACAATATCAAAATGGTAACCTGCAAGATAAAGATAATAAGTCCTGTAGTTTTTAGGAAACAAAATGATCTCCAGCTGGTACCACACATAGTGAAAAAAACTATTTATGCCACTATGTATAAAAAGGAGTTGCTCTTGCAGCTTTGTTTTGGCCTTCACCAAGCTGTATTTCTTCATCAAAGCAGAAGATATCAAGACCTCAACTGTTACATTTGCTACAGTAGAATTTATTTCACTTATGCACCTTCTTGGTGAAGAGCCTGTATCTAGAGAAAGGATGAATGAGCAAATGCAAGAAAGACCAGACCTTTCCTAGATTTCCCAGTCTTTGCCACAGTGTCATAGGTCTGGAAGGTTCCCTGGGGACTCTGTTTATCATCCTCAAGGCAAAATCGATGATAACCACCACTCTCCTGAGAAAAGCTATTTTAATCTATTTAATCTGTTTTTAGAGAACTCCAATAGTAGAGGTGTTGCAGATTTCCTTGCCAATCAATTCCTATCTATTTTTTAGTATACACATACGAAAGATATATTTCAACAAGTTTTAACAAGTTTCTTGCAGCAATTCAAGTCCATTATTTCTTTTCCTATTTATTCCTGCATGGATTTCTCCCATCCTCCCTACAGTTGTGCTAACGACTGTTATCGTTAATTTTCTCATTGTCTGGTTGAGACAATCTCTGTTCACTTGTTCTTACCTCATACATCACTTCTACTGGAGCTTGATCATGCTTGACACGCAGCTTGTGATCCATGTCTAACATTAGCTTGAACCTGTTGTTCTTGGGGATGCGTTTATCTGAAGTGCAAGGCATGGTGGTCAGGCTGGTTCAGTCAGGGCTTTTGTCTCTGAAGAGCTGAGATACGTCTAACATCATGGTAAACCAAATCCTCTCCCTGAAGAAAATTGTTTGTCCTCTAAATGCCTCATTTCCTTAAAAATTCATAACATTATTTGCCTTTGTTCCTACATGGTAAGCTATGAAGAAAACCATTAATAAACACAAAATGTCTGTTGCTTTACCACTTTGGTGCCTCTTCTCATGTGAGGGAAATGAGGAATTCAGGGATGGACAGTGGCACACCTGAGTCAGGGCACTGCATTAGCCTTGCTTTTCCTCTCTTCCGTGGGCTTTGCAGCTAATTAGTATCACCTCCCAAACCAACATCATTTAGTGGTATATCTCAAGTTCAGCACCCCAGTTTAGAAGTATCAATAATGTAAAACTTCTCTATTTAAGATTCTCAATTTCAAAAGCTGTTATTTTAACTGAGGAAACTAGCTAAAGAGGTCAGAATAACTGAAAGCATCAGAACTGGCATGTAAGAGGGGGTCCACATTTCTCTCTATCTCAGAGGTAGAAATGTTCAAAACATCTATACTACCAGACTAGAGGTAAAAACTTTAGAAAGATCAGCTGCAGACTTGAAGGGAAATAGTAGGGCTAAGATATAAGGCTTATTATAAGCAAAGGAAGAAAGAAGTGATCAGTACAGAAAACTAAGGTATTGTAAAGTATTGAAATAGAACAAGACTCTCCAAAAAATGAGTGTTGCATTAAAGGTATAGAAATTTAGCAGAAAACAAACCACCTTTGGTTGCAGCTGGTCCTCAGAGACCAGAGGGGCTGGGTATGACTGGGTTTAACTTCTAATTGTAGTTAAATCAGCATGGCATGTCACGTTTAATAACAGCTTTCACAAGTACAGGTTCACAAATAATGAAGTTTACCAATTCAGGTCTGGTTGCATTCAATAAGGACTTGCACAACCTGGGTTCATGAATAGTACGGTCCATTGAAGCAATAGGAAAGAAGGTTCAGGATTGCTGGTGATAAATGAACCAAATACAGAGTGTCAATACATGTCTCTACAGAAAGCATGGCAACAGACATCTGTCAGTGCTGTATGTGTGTGTAAACTCACACACACATACACACACACACACACCCCTATATATACATGAAATCAATATTCCCAGGTCTGGTCCAACAAAGTTGGAGGTGCAAAGCTCACCTAAAGGCATCCTTTCAGGGGAGGAGGAGAGACACAGTTGACCAACTGATCCTGAGCAGGCAGAGGTGTTTTCCCCTGTGACCCTTTGTGCCCTGAAGCCACCCTTTTATACTATACATTTTTGTCCCTTCCCAATGGGATGGAACAATGGAATGCTATAGGCTGCAGTGAAGGCTGTCTGACCTTCTCCAGAGAGTCTTTGCACATATCCTTATTCCTTAATGGACCAGTTTTACATCAAGGTTTGGTTTTCAGGGTGAAGGGGGAGTACAGAGCTATGGGTGCTCTTCTGTGCCTCTTCTCGGCTGTGGGACCTCCATGTCTTTCCAGACATCCTTCTGTTGTTAACCCTTGCTTGAGCCAGGAAATCAGGAGCCCAGCTCATGCTTTCCCCAATTACTATCATCAGTTCTTCAATGACTTAAAGCAACACTGTACAGTTCTGACCATCTATGACATTGAGTTAGACCTCCCAAAAAAATAGGGGGAAAATAACAAAAATAAGGATTCATACCACAAAAAAATAGAAGGAATTAGCTGTTACGTATTCAGAGTGGAGATAATGATTAAAGATAGATTTGGTATAGCCTAAAGATTGATGAATACAAGTCCTCAGTTTTCTATAATGATATACTAAAAGCCTTTCCAACATTTCAAAAAAATAAATTGTAGAAAAAGGCTTTTTGGAAGCTCATAAAATCAAGGGTTATATTAGAGGACTGGAGACCAGCAAATGCGGTATCTATTTTTAAAAGGAGGACAGAAGAAATGTAATCCCAGCAACTACACTATAGTTCATGGTCATCCCAGAACATGATGTCTGGGGGGTTTGAGAACAAGTATGAAATGTGTTGGCAAAGACTCAGAGGTAAACAGATGAGGATTCATCAGGCCAGGAAAGAGAAATTAAGGGGCTCTGTGTCGCCCCTCCAGGCAGCACTGGTTGGTGTTACATAGGTGGTGCAGTTGCTGGAAGGGTGGTGGGCTGTGGTGGAAGGGCTCTCACGCAGCTGTGAAAAGGCACCATTCAGGGCAGTGCTGTTTCCAGTCCTGTAGGAAGAAGATAGGATAAAATTCAGCATAAGATTCCAGGTTTTTTTTCTGATATCCTAGAAGAAAATACTGTCAGAATAACTCTGTATCTTCCCTTGACAATTTGTTTTTCCATGCAAAAGACATGCAGGCAGCCTAATCTATCTGATCTTCAGTAAAACACCACAGAAGCAGTTGTATACAGCAATGTTGCTTTCTACAGTACTTATAGGAATGTAGGAAATAAACCAAATGGGATCAAATGAACCAAATGGCAAAAGTTAATCTTGAAGGAGGAAGTATGATACTTGAGGGATCTCAAGGATTGTCTGCAGCACAGATCTTGCTTAATATTTTCTTAATGACCCTGATATGAATACCAAGGGTATTTTGATGACATTTTCCAATTATGTGGAATTAAAAAGAATTATCAGGGCAGGACAGGTCATTATGAACAGTAGAGCTTAAGAACGGTCGTGAAATTAATGATAGAAATGGCAAAATCATGGACTTACAAGCAGACATTTTCATTTTTTCTAGAAGTTAAATTTTAAAAATTGTGGGATTGTTTGGTAAAATGTGAGTATTGCAGATGATCACAGCTTCCACAGACGTGTCTCGGTGAGGGATGTGTGGAAAAAGGGCATGAATGGCTTAAAATGTATTCAGGAGAATCAGAGAGTCATCAATGTCCATACAGGCCCTGGCAAGACGTTATCTGGAATGCTGTGGCAGGTGGCAGTGATTTCTGTGCAGGAGCCGTGACCGAACACGTGGCACATATGGAGACGCTACTGGGGAGACAGCTAGGGAGTAAAAGCCTGAGACCTGAAACATGTGATTTGAAAAGTCTCTCAACATACAAACTGGGATGAACACCCTCTATGGATGCAATATGGAAGGAAGAAATAGGGAAAAGGAGCTGCTTAAGTCAACAGACCTAACAGTCCCTGAAGAATACTGAGCTAAGAACAAACTTAGGCTGGGCACCAGTGCGGTCTCCTGCCATAAGAAAAATTATGTTCTTGAATTGCCTTCCTGCAGAAAGACTGGGAACAGAAAAAACCTCTAAGTCATTCTAAGATGAAATGAGATAATTTTATGAAAAGAATTTCATGATATAACTGACTGAGACAGCAGCAAGATGAACTTTATAACTAAGGGAGACACTTCCAACCCTTTTCTCCTGTTTCTATGTGGATCAACATTCACTTTGTGTATTAATCAAACATTTTAATTTCTAATTGCAAACAGGACAAGAGCAATATAATGTCCAAATAATTCTGAGGGTTCTCATAAATAGTCCAAGGCTTTTCCACATAAAGCTATGAAGAAAATTAATCTGATTACCCTTTCCCTCCTTTAGGCGACTGGATAGCCACAGAAGTTGCACCTTTGATACTTAATATACTTCTTTCAAACGCAGCCCATCTGTGACTTGCAAATTAGTAATTAACAGTAACAGCCTGACATCTCTACGGTGCAGGGCTAAGTCTACACAGCTCTGCAAGTGTGCTCCAGCTTGTGGCCTGCATATCCAGCCCTCTGGCATCTAGAGTGGAGAGCTTGGTGGAGCTCAGCGTGACTGCCTCCTTTCCTGTTCATATGAGTTTCCTACTCAGTGTTTCCTGCTGCCTGGGTATGGGTAGAGAGTGCATGCACATACACATGTTAGGGTGCAGCTGTGTGTCCAATTTAAATTTATATGATGATGGAAAGGAAGGACAACCTGAGTCACAACCTGGCTCTGGAGCGATTTTATGCATCTCCTGCATTGCATACCTTCTCTTTGACCAGGTTTCCTCAGCTGACTCTCTGTAATATGAGTGTGGAAATTGTCCCAGCTTATCGGATAAGCATTAGAGAAAGTGCACATCTGTGATCATAGGAAGGGGGATATTTTTTAATGTAGGAGGAAAAGTATGACATATTGAGTTTCATGTACATAAATGCCTCAGTAGTAGGCAGAAATGTTTGCTTTGTCAAAAAATGCCTGTTAATTTAATTCTCTATTGAAATTTAATAAGAATGCCGTGAAGGATAAAACCTTAGCTCTAGAAAAGGTAGCAGGAGATCGGCTATTTACAGGAAAATATTAAAGAATTTAGCTCTAAATTTAAAGAAAACTTTTTACAAAACCCAGACTGTCACGAAGACTAGATTACCTATGCAAGGCCACTAAAGTTTAAATTACTTTGACTCTGCCCAGGCTGATCACAACTCCATGTTATCCTTATGTTCTGCCAGGAGCATTTGACCAAAATGTTCTCAGAAAAGCAGCATCTCTCCAACATTTTGTGGGGAAAATCAAAGCAGGCTCCAAACCTTTAGAAACGCAGTGTTAAGTCCTTGGAAGTTACTTGTCCTTTCCTGTTGGTTTCACATGTTTATGAGCAGCTGTTGCAGTTAGAGCCCTGGTGGACTGGGAGCATTGGAAAGCTGCGGGGCATCACTGAAAATAGGTTTAGGCAGCTCTATAGAGAACCCTGGAGCTGGAGAGTGAGGGCTGATTGCTTTAGTGGCATAGCCTCCCTAAATAAACAGGTTTTTCCTTTCCATCTCCTGGTCCTAAATTTGCTCCCCAGGAGTCCCTCAGGATGCTCACTGGTGACAGACAGGCACGTCCACCCTGAACATGCTGCCCCCAGGGCACTGGCACAGCCCAGAGTCCTTTGGCAAACTCAGCTCTGCTGTTCACAGTTGTTTTCTTTTCCTGCAGAGGTTTACTGTGAATCTTAATAACTTGCCTGAGACAGAGGAGGATTCTCAGTCTTTCTTGCCCAAGTTAATGTCAGCATGCCTGTTAACACAGGATAAGCTCAACTACAAATCAAGTGTTTTTTCCGAGCTAAAACAAACCAAAAGATTTCAAAGGCATTTCATGCAGGTTTATAGGAGAAAATCCTTTCTGTACTTGCCCCTCAGTGTTTAAATCCTTCAACCATTCCCTAAACCATCTTCTTATTTTATGATCTGAAACAAAAGGCACTAGAGCACCTCTTTCCTTATCTCTCATCTCACCTCCCTTTTCTTCAACCCACAGCAAAACAACAAGGTTAGCGCAAAAAAGTATTTTTCATTCATTTTGTAATTTTGCTTCAAACACATGATGCACTTTGCTGAGAGCTTAAGATATCTCTGACATGAATGGGTTAAGATGAGGGAAAGAAAGAAATAAAATGCTGAGTTAGCATAAGGGCAAGAAAGCCATGAAATGTAACTGAAAGGAACTACCTGACACAAGCGTGTTACTCATTAACCACCACATTTGGTAAAGACTTGTCTTTTTGGTAGTTGCAAAAATCAGGTCAAGTTCTGTGTTCTTTAATCTGCCTCAGCCACTCAGTCACCACCAGCTCCAAACACTACTGGTTGTGTCCTTATCAAGCTGTACTGACATTCTGAGATTTTAAGTTTTCTTGTGCTGCTTCAGGAGGCAGGTATTTCAGATGGGCCCACAGAGCCAAGAATGCAATAAACCCCTAAAATGTTCATTTTTAAAAGGTTAAAACAGTGCTCCCGTAGTAGAGCACATTTTAAATAGTTTCTAGGATTGATCTAAAATGCTTGGGTATGGGTTATTAGCAGTAGTGACTGGGTTGTGCTTCTACAAGAACTTCCTCATGGATCATTGCTTAGTTACTACTTAATGATTTCATCCATGATTACACACAAAACCATTGCAAAAACACTGGCATTGACACAAATGCCTGTGGAATGGTAAACAGGAATGAAGCAGAACAGACAGATATTTTAATTAATGAAAAAATATACAGAGCCTTGTGTGTGAAACAACACCAGCTGTTGAAGGAGACATGGGAACATGAGGCTTCCCAGTAAGGCTGTAACTTGCCATGCTGCCCAGGCTGTCTCATCCAAGCACTCTTCTGCACCTTCCAGTCTCTGGTTTTTCCAAGCCAGAGGCACAGATTCAGAGGACCACCATTTCAGATTAGACTTGAAGAGCTCAGAAGAGCAATTTCTAAAAAAATGAAAAATTGGATTTGAGCTTACCACACTGCCCAGAAGTTAATCTTTCATTTCCCCAGAAAGTGTCTGAGCACCAGTCTGTTCCAGAAAGGGAAGGTACATTCTCCTCTGGCTTTAACTTGTGGGCCTTTTTTGGGGTCCCAAGTCAGAAAGATGCTGAGTCAGAATGGCCAGATATCTCCTCTTAAAGAGGTGGCACTAACTAAAAGGAGAATGTTGATTTTGCTTTTAAACCTAATATCAGTAAGGATAACCATGACAGTCTGCATTTAGTTCTGATATCCACATACTTACAAGCTGGTTTGAAAGAGAACACAGAGGAATTATACAGCAATTCAAAAGCCAGAGAAAACACTTGCAGGATGTCTTTGCAACCAGATACCAGCAAAGAAACTTAAGGTACACTGACTATAAAATGTATCTTTGCAAACAGAGGGTGCTGCATGTCAAAAGCTTGCTTAAAAACTAGTAGCTCCTTTTAGCTATATGCTCTGTCAGTTTATAAAAGTAGGTTTAATGTTCTAAACTACATGGTACAACGTAATTTGTTTGGGACACTCCTACTAGTATTGCTGTGAAATTTTCATACCTATTCTGGTCTACAGTCCTTTTCTGAGCAACACTATTAAATTCTTGTTTACCATTTGGGTGAGTTTGAATTTGGTAGTTGAAGTTTTTCCACTCATAATATTTCAGGAAGGACTTTTACTTGCTTGAAGAGGCTGATAGTGCCCCATAACTTACTTTCAAGGACATTTAATGGTAATATGAGCAGATGTATATGTACTACTTTCAGAGGTTTTCCTGATGTGTGCCACAGAAGCACAGAGAACATTTTTTAGATGGCAAAGTGTGGCCACGTTCCCTTAGACCAGCACTCTGCTAGCCCTAAATAACTCTCATGAAGCCTTTTGTCTTTTCTTCTGACACCAGCATGCTGTTGTATTTATCCACATTTTCTGCCAAATTGCTTTCAGGAAATATGAGTGTCTGTATCTTGTGACACCCTCTAGTTTCACACAAACTGAATCATGCTGTACAGTTCAGCTGAGTAATAAAATATAATCTGATTGGCAGGAGGTATTAAAGCAGGCCACATCATTACAGATCCTCTTTTAACCCAGTTTAACAAGTTGCTCCTGAGAAGTTATTTATTCTAGCTGTCAACATCTTGTTGTTGAGATGACAGCGATCAAATCTCTGTTAGATCCTAATCTTATTCTTCTTACTCCACCTTCAAGTATCTGAGAACCTCATATAAGCAATATCACTTTTTGTCAGCAAAATGATTTGTTTGATCGTTTGCTGAAAGTTACAACAATGTACTTTTTTAATACCTACAACAATTATTAGTATGAAATGGGGATGGAATAAATAGCAGGCAATAGTGAATCGTGGAGCATTGAAATTCTGAATTGGCGCTGTGTCGGACACATTGATCCATATACAAAACAAGAAGGTATTTCACAATTACAGAAACTTAGCAATGCATTCCCAGGTGCACAGATGTCACAGCAGCAAATTATCAGTCAGAGACTGATGTTCTTCTAGTGTCCTGGGGATATCTCACTAGCTAGCAGAGTGCCAGACCCATCTCTATTACGAAGTTATAAGAGTTCTTTTATTATGACTCTTGATGCTAGGAATTGGGAAGGAAAAGCTATATATTATTCGTCAGGCAGACTCCACCTCAACCTCAACAGTCCTCTGACTTTGGAAATTCTAGCCCCTAAATGATTCGTTCTATCCCAATTTTAACTTCTCCAGTCCCCCAGTCCTAAGAACTCTTGCAACTCTTATCATACGGTGCATTACACTGAAAAGTGAAATTCCTTGTAAATTCCTTGTATGTATTTGCAGACTACTTTATACAAATGTTTTAGAACTAGAATTTTCCTGAAAGTAAAGTTTAGAAAGCTAACTGGAATATGGGAATATTTTTTTTAATTGATGGAAGTTTAATATTTTAGGCTTATGAAACATTTGAAAAAAAACCACCTACTGAGTTCAAAATTAATTAATTTAATATGTTACCTGTCTCTTGGGCCATTTGTGAATGCTAGCAGATCTCATTCCTCCAAAAGAGTCTGAAAGCAAGTTCACTTTCAAATGTGGTAATATTAAAGGTAATACTCCTGATTTTCACCTGAAATCACTAAGACATGTTCTTTTAGTGGAAATGTTTTAAACTCAATGCACAGTATATTTGTGTCAGAATGGATCCAGCTGGTGTTTTTGAAGGTGTTCACAAAAGTGTGAAAATATTGTGCCTGGTGGAAACACAGCCTAATCAGCCCTGCATCTAATTGACCGGGCAGGAGTGTTGATATGCTGGAGGTCAGGAAGGCTCTGCAGAGGGATCTGGACAGGCTGGATCGATGGGCCAAGGCCAGTTGTATGAAATCCAACATGACCAAGTGCTGGGTCCTACCCTTGGGTCACAGCAACCTGGGCTGGGGGAAGTGTCTGGAAAGATGCCAAACAAAAAAGGACCTGGAGGTGCTAGTCAACAGCAGCTGAACATGAGCCAGCTCTGCCCACTCGGCCAAGAAGGCCAATCCTGGCCTGTATGAGAAATAGTGTGGCCAGCAGGACCAGGGCAGTGATTGTCCCCCTGTATTGGGCACTGGTGAGGCCACACCTCGAGTGCTGTGTCCAGTTCTGGGCCCATCACTGCAAGAAAGACATTGAGGGTCTGGAGCGAGTCCAGAGAAGGGCAGTGGAGCTGGGGAAAGGTCTGGAGCACAAGTTTTGTGAGGAGCAGCTGAAGGAGTTGAGGGTGTTTAGTCTGGGTAAAATGAGTCTCAGGGGGACCTTATGGCTCCCTACGACTACAACCCACTACAGTCCTGAAAGGACCTTGTAGCTGAGTGGGGGTCAGTCTCATCTATTGGTAACAAGTGAAGGGACAAGAGGAAATGGCCTAAGTTGCACCAGAGGAGGTTCAGATTAGATATTATGAAAAATATTTTCACAGAAAGGGTTGTCAAGCACTGGAACAGGCTGCCCAGGGGAGCATTTGAGTTACCATCCCTGGAGGTATTTAAAAAACATGTAGATGTGGCACTGAGGGACATGGTTTAGTGGTGGGCCTGGCAGTGCTGGGTTAACAGGTGGAGTCGATGATTTTAAAGGTCTCTTCCAACCTAAACAATTCTGTGATTCTATTCGTGTTATGCTGATTCATTGCTTGTACTTTGGATCTTATATTTTGGAGACCAGCATTTTCACGCATAAAAGGAAGATATGTTATTTTCTGACTCCCTTTGCATAGGTTGGCTTTCTGCAGCGATTTTAATGAAGTATGTATTTCATATGTATGTATGAAAAAATCTGCATCACACCTCATCATCCCTCTTATCTCCTCCTCAACACAGCAGAGAGTCTTATGTTTTTAACATCATTTTCTTCCTCTCATCAATGAATCAGTTTGGCTTCAAAATTTGATATACTTACTTATGAAAGCGAAACCCCTTGAAATTCCTACTAAAACACTGATTTCTACATTTTGTTTGCTGACTTTCTTTTCAATTTCATTGCAGCTTTCACGTAATTTAAAAAAAATAGTACTTCTACATTGGTTTGTACACAAAATAAGAGGAAATCCTACATTTTTCCCCCACAGGAATATTTTTGAGAAATATATTGATTTCTCTCATTGTTGGAACTATAGATGTAAGCTATGTGGAGGTTTTCATGGCATGTATCTATTTCTGGCATTTCTACAGAAATTTCTGCATTTCAGAGCAACACATTTCTGTATAAATGGGTGAGGGAGACATTAAGATAGAAAGCTGATTGTAAAATGCTGTAGAATTTAGAAAAAATTCTCTAAAAGCAAAATGACTAATAAAGGTTTTTTTCCCATGGATTTGTCTTACATTTGAATTCTGTAGTGTCCAGTAATGCTGAAATCTAGATACACTACTTCGCAGAAGACTTTCCTGAAAGCAAGCTGTGAATCAGGCACAATGGGAACTGCCCAGTTGCTCCTACTGGGGTGAGTCACTGTGCTCCAGAAATACATGCCCCAGGGAGGAAACTGGAAATTCTGGACCCCTCAGTGAGATAATGGGCTGTTTTGAGACAGTGGACTGGTTTGAAATGGGTATTCAACATTATCCCTCCATAGCAAAGTGTTTGACTGATTGTGACAGGAGCTCTCCAGATGGGAATTTCAGGCAATGATGGAGATTCTCCCCAGGCAACAATTTGTACACTCAAATGTGTTGATTAGTATCCTGATTGGAATGTCCTAGAGATGCCCAGGCTGTTTCTGCTGTAGAACTCCTATGTGTGCATAGATAAGACACTTGTTAATAGTTGAAACTGTTACTGCAGCTACAGAAATGTTCACATAACCCATTTTTTATTATGTAGTTAGGATATTTAAGAGTTGTTTTATATGTAGTTAATTATGTGCTGGAGGTGGTCACGTAGGACCATAAGGCAACCAGGTTAGAAGTGAGCAGAGCAGCAGCTCTGGGAATCTCAACCCAGCCAAAGACACTGCTGCAAAGACTCCTCCAGCAGAGATTCCTGTCACCACCAGACAGCCACTGGCAGTCACGTTTGAGGGATCTGATTCCCTATGCAAGTGTGTTGTACACCAACAAACTTCCTGTTCATGCCTATGCAAAAGCTCGAAAGGCAAGATCTCTAACTGACCTTGTGAATTTTCCTTCTTTTTTCTTTACTGTCATTTGACTTTAACACATCACAAAATACTCAACTCTACTAGGTTATATGGTAGTCATTCAAATACTTTTATGGTGAGTAGGGACTAGAGCTTTGAACCTGCCTTTCTTCCACCCTCTGGGTGAATGCTCTGGTGGATAGGTTCTTCTATGAAAGCTGAGTACTTTCTTTTTCTCTGATCATGTTTCCAAGCAAAAGTGATCCTTTTTAAGTTGTGACCTCAGAAAATTTAGTTTAATTCCCAAATATTATTAGATGGAAATAGCTGCCAAGTGCTTAGACAGAGCAAACCCCTTTGTTGGATTAAGCTTCATAAATTCTAAGTTGTGATTGTGGTCGAGTGTCTTTTATTTGGTGTTATAATTCTAATCTGAGTAATTTAAATTCCTTTTACTATAAATAAAAAGACACAATTCAAGGACACTACTTCCAATAAATTATCCTATTTCTCTCCATTGCTTTCAAAGACATCTTTGGGTAGCTAGGTTAGATGCTAGTATTTGCTTTTCAGATATTGAAAGTTAGGCAAAATTTGCTCACAGAGTCCAAGGCTGGTTCAAAAAAAGCATTGCAAGCAGGTGAAACAAGATGCTCCCCCCTCTCTACTCAGCCCTGGTGAGACAGCTCTGCAGAGCTGTGTCTAGCCCTGGGGTCCCCAGGACAAGACAGACATGGACACACTACAGAGAGTCCAGAGAAGGGCCACAGCAATGCTGGAGAGGTTGAAGCATTTGACACATGAGGAGAGGCTGAGAGAGCTGGGGCCATGCACCCTGGAGAAGACAAGGGTCTGGGGGGACATTATCCAAGTGTATAAATAGCTGAAGAGAAGGAGTAAAGAAGTTAAGACTGAGTTGCAGTCCTCCCAGTGGCCCTCAGTGACAGGACAAGGGGCAGTAGGCACAAACACAAATACAAGAAATTCTCCTTAAACATAAGAAAAAATTAATTTTTATTCTGCAGGTGGTCAAACACTGGCACAGGCTGCTCAGATTGGTATGTCATCTCAATCTTTAGAGATACTCAAAATCTACCTGAACATGGCCCTGAGCAACCTGTTGTAATCAACCCTGCTCTGAGCAGGAGGTTGGACTAGTCCATCTCCAGAGGTGCCTTCCCATAAATCTGTGATTCTGTGGAAATTATTCCAATTCATTCCATCTATGTTTAGTCTAGTAAACTTTCTTATATCATATTTTGCTTCTTTTTACAGTTTTTCCTTAATCTTAAGAAATGTGCCACATCTCTAGCACAAAATTTCAAGAAATTTTTCTAATTTCAAAGATTTTATGATATTCTTAAACTGTGATATTCATAAATAATGAACTTGATAAAATCGCCTAATATTTAAGAAATTTACCTCACAAGAAAAAAAAATGTATAAGCTTTGACTTTTGTTTGCAAATCTGAATGTATCTAAATATGAGCATCTTGTATCTGAATATACAAGTTAATCTTTTATGATCTTTGTACAGGGCTTTATCTTGAAACCCTTGCTCAGGTAACAGAAATTGTCTCTAACTAAAGATCAAGAGGAAAGTACTTTGAAGATATATTGCTACATTATGTAAATTTTTAAAATTTACTGTGCATTTGGAGCATGAATTTCATGCTGTGACCTAATTCTTGCCTAGAAGTATACCATGAACATACTGAAAAAATGTGAAGATTATCTTTTGATCTCTGACTCTGTCTAATTAGGACAAAAGACTTGTTTTCAATAATAAAAACAAAACATTCCATAGGAGAAAATTGGGGGTTGTTTTATTTTCGTATGTGAAGATAAATCTCTAGAATACTCCTGCCCAAAAGTTAAAATCGTAGTCATAGAATGGTTTGGGCTGGGAGGAACCATATAGTTCCAACACCCTGTCATGAGCAGGGACAACTTTCACTAGACCACATTGCTCAAATCCCGATCCAACCTGGCCTTGAACACTTCCAGGGATGGGGTAGCCACTTTCTAGACAATCTGTTTCAGTGTCTCACCACCCTCACAGTACAGAATTTCTTCCTAATAATGGGGTCATTGAAGACTCCCATGAGGACCAAGGCTTCTGAAAGCAAGGCTGCTCCAATATGTCTCATCTGCTCAGTCTTCCTGGTTAGGTGGCCTGTAGGAGACTCTCACTACAATGTCACCTATCCCTACCTTCCCACTGCAATGTCACCAGTCCCTGCCCTGCCTTTAATCCTGGCCCACTTCTCTCCACCCCCAGGCAGAGCTCCATGCACTCCAGCTAGTCATTGACACGGAGGGTGACACCCCCTCCTTGTATCCTTACCTGTCCTTCTTAAAGAGCCTGTATTCATCCGTTCCAGTACTGCGGCCATAGGAGCCATCACACCACATCTGCACAATGCTAGTAAGACTATGGCCCTGCAGGCATCTGCATGGCTGTAACTCCTCTTCGTTATTCCCCATGGTGTGTGCATTTGCATACAGGCATTTAAGTTGCCCCTCTCTGTGGTAGCCTGTGACACCCCCATAGAAAGCTAGAATGAAATGGCTTCTTCTAAGGGTCTTTGCTTCATCATGCTCACCTACCCTGGTTCTGTTCCCGCAGCTGGACTGTTGACTTCCCTGCCCCTTTCTTCCTTATATGTCCCTGCCCCAGAAAGTTCTCCCTTCCCCACTCCCTCCTGAGCCTTTGTTCCTCACCACACCCCCAATGTTTCCCCCATGGCCCTGTACCCTGGCCCCACCTCTGTACCGCCCCCTGGCCCTCAGACTATTGGCACCTCAACCCCGTATATCAGCCTGGGTCCCCCACTGTTCTTGGTTCTTTGTTCCTGGTCCTCTTCATGTGCGTGGCTGAAATAAACCTCTCCTGTCAAACCCCATACGAAGGACCCTTCCCAACTTTTTGCTGTCGACCTGTTGCAAGTATCATCTAGCACGAGTGTGATTGAGTGGGTGCGTGGGAGGTGGCCACCAAATGGCTCCGTGTTGGAGACGCTTTCGGAAGGTTGCAGTACCCCATACCATCTCCACCCGCCGCGACACCTCCCTTCCCCCCCCAGTGAAACTGACTTACTGGCTGGAGTGGCTGGAATTCCTTTGTGCTCCTTTTCAGGTGCTTGCTTGCTGACGTGTGATCCCTCTACCGGCTCTCTGGGCATCTGTTGTGGGCACTGGCATCACATTCATGGGAGTGGGATGGATTGAGGTTTCCTGGTTTAAAGCCCACAGCTGAAGATGCTCTTCCCCTTCTCTGACAGATGGACCCCATCAGCTCAGGTTTCTCAATGACAGTCCCACGGTCTGAAGTAGTCAAACCCTTGGTTGTGGCACCAGTCCTGTAACCACTTGTTGATTTGTCACATTCAACTGGCTCTTTCAAACCCCTTCTCTTTGACCAGGAGGACTGATGAAAAACCACCTGCACTCCAGAGTTCCTTACCACTCCTCCCAGTGCTTTGCAATCCTTGATTCACCTCAGGCTGCTCCTGGCTGTGTCACTGGTGCCCACGTGAAACAGGTAACAGCAGCCGATAACAGTCAATGGACTGTAAGAGGCTTGGTAGTCTATTGGTGGCATTCCTGATACAAACACCTGGTAAGCATCACACCTCTCTGGAGCATGCATCAGGTCAGCAAATGGGTGCTCCATAACTCTCAGAAGAGAGTCACCCCCTGCTATCACTCTGCACCTCTTTTGAGTTGCTCTGGTTGTTGTACAGGGAGCAGATCAGGCTGCCTTACTCAGCTCCAGCATCTCTCCCAATGTGTGGTAAATTAAAATTAGATTTGCTATGTCAAAAGGTTCTCAGAACAGCATCTTTGTTATATTATACTAAATGGAAGATGAAAAAGTAATATTCCTAGTACTAGAAAAATAGGGCTTAGTGCTTCTGTCTTTGAACCACAGTAAAGTATTTGACTGAAATTCCAGTGAAGCAAATAATGCATCAATAATGTTTACAATACTTCCTTGGGTTATATATGCAAAACAAACAAGAGGTTTACTTAATATCGGCGTAACTATTCCCCCTGTTAGTTTTGATCAATTGCTTTGTGGTCATGTTCATTAGACAGCCTAATCTGAACTGCAATTAGATTTTATCCTTTTAAAAGACAAAGCAGAATCCCAAGTCATTAATTAAAGGGTCTGACTACAGTTGGTTACAAGATGGATGTTGCATACCCTTTAGTGATGACTCAACTCAGCAAAACAGAGCATTTTAGTTTTAAGTGGCAAATACACCAGCACTAATTGAATGCAAGCTTTTGCTCTGGTACAGCTGGAGAAGAGGAAATAATTTCATGTGTGGATTCTTGAAGACATGAAATGCTAATGGGAACCATGTGAATAAGCTAGATTTACATAGAGCAAACTGCAAGTATTAGGAAAACATTTGAAATAGAGGAGAGTGATTAATATACAATCCTGCACAACTTATCAGTTGTTTTATTTCTCTCAGAAACTGAAAAACATTTAGTATTTAGTTTTCAGACCCACTGTATCTAATGCTGCAGTATCCCAATGGCAAAAACAATTTATGGTACCTAAGAAATCAAAAAGCTCATTACTTTCTTACTGATTGCACTCCATGGGTGTTCCACAGCCCTTGCTTTGTGGTAGGCTGTTGCCTCATGCTATCCAAAGTGTAGGATATTCCCCTTCCAGATATGAATAAGTCCATATTCTTGGTCCCTCTCCTCCTAAAACCAGAAAAAGCCTTACAAGAGTTGCTGATCTTTAAGATCTGAAGTCATCTGGCCAGACAATAAGCTGCACTCAGCCATTCACAAGACCCTGTTATACCAAATGCTCCAGGTTTATGTCTCAGCTTCTCCAAAGACTTCCGGTATGACCACGAGTAAATCAGAGGCATTTTAACCAGTTTTGAAGGCAGGTAAATCATGGTACTTTTAATGTATGAGACTCAGGCTTCTGTGGATAAAATGGCAGTATTTCTCAAACTCCCAGGGGTCCTGCAAGGCTCTCAGTACCTGTGGTAACTGAGGAGAAGCACAAGATGTGAGGTGTGAGGTAGAAGTGAAATTTGGATGCAGTAACTAAAGTTTTAAAGGAATTTTTAAGGGATTTTTTTTTAATTGAAAAGAAAAAAAGTCAGAATTTTTTTAAATGCAGGATTCACTGAGGCTATCATCTGGTGACTGTTTGAATGTCTTTCCCTTTTCATGAGTTTGGAATAACAAGACTATTACCAAAGCTTTAAAAGAAGAAGGAAAAGCTGCTCACTGATTGTGATGGAAAAAATATAATGCAGACCTTGGCAATAAGGGCCTGCAGCTCTACCAGTCATCTCAGCATGTAGCCAGAGTTGCTAACTCAGCTATACAGGAGCCAAAGCACACAGAGAGGCTTTTTTTAATTAGTTTATTGTCCATTATTAATAGGAAACCCACAGAAAATAAAAATACAAATTGTAGACAAACACAAAAGCCTATTTTTAGTCTGTGAGATATGAGAAGAAGGTACATTGCAGCCACAGGAGGTTATCTTCCATTTCTCTGAGGTTTTCATCGTAAGTTTACCTCCACAGCTGTCTGCTGTATACTGTCTGCCAGAAATGCTCTCTGACACTACCAAAGTGCCCTTGCACTAGGCTGAGGGGATGGCAAAGAGAAGCCTTGCAGTCAGCTTGAGGAAGGTTGTCTGGCATACATGTCCTCTAGGATGAGACTGAAAATGAAGAAAGAGGTGGGTTCTCCCACGATAGCCAAACAGGGCAAAAAATCAGGAAAATATTGGAACACCATCAAGAAAAGCAACAAAACCAAACACAAAATTGAAAGAGCAAAGACAGGCTTCACCTCAGAGCAGCATTTCTAGGACAGGGAGTCAGAATTTAATAAATAATTTTTTATTCCTGCTTTTAATGATTTTCCTGTAGATATTCACAGACCTTGGAAAAAAGACTAGACATCAAGCTTCTGGTTTATATCTTCCTGATAGTGGGCAAAATGCTGAGCTGCAAGCACAGAGGTAAACCGTCATCTTCATCAGGTTGTCTTCAGCACACAACTGGCAGAGAAGACTATGCCCAGACTTGTGTGTGATACATCATTCAACATCGGAGACAAGTTGAGTAAATTAATCCATGAATAGGAGAAAAAAAGAGAAAATGCTGATAGTTTTCCTGGCATGGGGGATTTGCTACAGAATAAGTAGTTAATTTATTGATAAAGAGCTTTCTTGCTGAAAAATGTTTAAAGCAAAATATGGGAAAAGGTCTATATTTTAACCTACTAAAAGAAAAGAATATTTACATAAACAGCACAAAACTTCTGATGTTACTATTCTAAGAAAAGAACATGTCGGATTTTCAGTTCGAAATGACTTCTATACTGACATTTAAGTTACTTAAAACATAGAAGTTGGAAGTAAAATAAAATATTTGAAACTATAGAAATTACAATTTCACCCATGTTATTGCTTCATGAAAATTCTCAATATTTTGATTTCTGTTATTTGTATGATTTAAATTTTCAATATTTCTGAATCTTTTTAGTACAAAGATATAATTTCTCCTCTTTATTCATTAACTCTTTTTGAATGGAATAACGAAGACATTTAAAGGAGTGCTTTGCCTGTGATTAAATATATTCCTTAGAGGAACTACATCCAACCTTAGAAGTAAGAAAATTACGCATTTGATTGAATATTCATGGTATTAAACAAGCATTTCCCCATTGACTTAAGTGACTTATATTTCTAGTACAACATGAAGGGCTTCACTTTTAGAAATGCAGATGTATTGTTGCATGTTTAAACGCTCACAGGCAAGTAACTTGCAAACTCTTCCACTGATCAAGAGTAGAGATCGTCCTCCCAGTCCTGCACACTTCTACACATATCAGAAGATGACATGCGTATTTGTGTGCCTATCTATATACGCATCTATATGGAAAATTATATAAAATATTTATATGTTTTGGGCTGCAGCTTCAGAATGAGCATGCTTTTCTCTCCTAAAAGGAACACCAAAAAAACCCTAGAAATTGGTAGAAGCCTAGATTTGTTTGGGGTGTTTTGATATATTGCTGCCTACTTGCTCATTAGACAACCTCCCTCTTTCTAATTTATCGCTTTAACATCAGATTCAGCACAAAGAACCAGCCTGCAAAAGGTAAAAAAAAAAATTATAAATTCTACTGACCAGTCCACATTAGTGTGAGTGCTGGCAACACTAAGGTGTTTCTATTTATCACCATTTGCTTTGATGGGGCACCATTCATTTCATTTATCATTTGATTCTTTTCAATTATTTCTTCTTGGGAAGAAGTAGAATCAGCATTATTTAGTTAGGATTGTGTTTGCCCAACAGGTTTTGTAAAGTCCACTAAAAGAAAACAGTTGCTAGATACTTGTGCATTGGGTCTAGAGTTTTCCTTCAGTATCTGCCTATTTTGTGATTCAAAAACAGAGTCGTGTTTTTTAGTATTACAGGAAGCCAACACTGATTTAGGCATTTAAGCTCAAAAGAATGTAGCAAAATTATATAACTAATTTTTTTCCAGCTTCAGGGTAATACATTGCTGACTGGCATAACAGCCAATTTGAAAATCTACAAGGAACATTGCTGTATACCTTACTGTTAGGGTTTAGGTTATAGGGGGTTGAGGATTGTGTTGTTTGGGGTTTTTTTCCCCAATTTTGGAATCATTGGGAATCCTCAGTAAAGATAGGGAACACATGATTCCAAAAATTAAATAAAAATGCCAAAATTAGCTCTAGAGCTGCATGACCTGGTTAGGTGCACTGAGTCATTATGGGTAATAAGTCTGAGCCACCTCTCACACCTCTTCTTCCCCTAACATTATCTTTCCCAAGAAAATATACTAAGAAGGGTGCATGTATTCAAGAGACAACTTAGTTCAGGGAGGGCTCCTGGACTGTAAATCCCAAAGCAGTTCTCTCAGCATTTCTGCATAACTTCCTACCAACCAGCTGGATATGCTGGGCATCATGACTTTAAATCCTAACCTCCAGTTTGCTCTGGGACTTTAAATCCTAACCTCCAGTTTGCTGGATCCTAATATCTTAGGCAACAGCAACTGTCTCTTGTATCAGCATCTGTCCCTCAGCCCCGCTGTGAATTTGAGCCTTACTCTTTAAGTATCAGAAGATGTAATATGGTGAATAAATACAAAAGTGGTGTCTAGAACGAGGTGACAGTCAAATGTCAGATGTAAATTTACAAGTGTGAGTTAATACATTGCTAATGAACTGCTCTTACTTTCAGTGAAAAACTTCTCTCCTACTCTGTTTTTTTTGTGACTCTGAGCTTGTCTTGCCACAGTGCTGGGCACTTGAATGTTTAAGAACATTGAAAAGGAGGAGATCCTCCCCTGAGAGTTGGTGCAGACACCAAGAAAAGAGTATGAGCGAGGGTCCAGAACAAATTTGGCTACAGCAACAGGGACAGGACTCATCTCAGAGTGTTTGAATTATTACACTTGGAGGAAGAGGATTCTAACTTCTATGAAACTTTAACTATTCTTCATTCAAATTTTTCATTTGGCCCTTTACAGGAGGTGGCAAAGGTCTTTCTGGGTGCCATTTTCAGATTGCCAGTTAATCACTTGGTAATCCCTGCAATTCAAGACTTCTCTGTGTTTCACATACGAGAATGATGACAAGAACACTGAGAGGTTTAGTGGGGGCTTTGAGAGCCACAGAAGAGGAGCAGAGTGTTTAACACTACCTTGTGAGACACATGCCACCCCTTAAGTTTCACAAACCTCTGGTTTTCTATGGGTAGCAAAGGGAGACAGGGAAAAAAATGTACATTTAATTGTCAGAAATAAAAGCAATCTTCAACAGTTTTTTAAAGAAGGAATTGCACAAAGATATCCCTGAAGTAAGAAGTCCATAAATATTCATGCATGATCACAACAGTTTCATAGTCCCACCAAAAATTTCTGAGCCAGAAACCCTCTGGAAGCTAAGTCTGGTCCTGTTTGACTCCAGGACTTCTGTCTGTGATAAAACATCAACCAAACCCATGGAAAATAGTATTGCCTGCATCTTCAACCTCTGTAAACAGTAGGAAAGCATTGTGATTAGAGCTCAGGAATGTATCTGCCTCTGTGTTTTGTTTGTTTGCAAAACAGGGACTCACGGGGGCACAGCAGGGCAACTGGCCCTCCATCTGTTGTGCACAGCTATGGGGTTTTTTTCTGCAAGGTATACAAGAAACAACCAGCACTTCATTAGGAGAGCACAATTTGACCTTCACTTTAAATATGCCTTAGTTTGCCTAAGAAGCTACAGCTTGAGGTTCCCAACCTCACCAACCACTAGTACTGAAAAGACAAAACTGTCACAAAAAAACCCCTAGTTTGTGTACCACCAGAAACATCTTGAAAGATCATGTGGAACGTACAGGCTCTGAGTTTTATTCCCATCTCTTACGTGGTGTTTTCCTAAGCTGTAAGAGTGATGTCATAGACAAAGTTGCTGACATATTCTGGGCCTTGCAATGCGTGGACAACAGGGATGATTTATATAAAAAATAGGATACAGCATCAAGTTCCCCTTTGAATATTGGTTCGAAGGCTTGGAAAAGCAGATTCAAGTGCTTTTATGTTCAGAACATAGATGTTTGATGATTTTTACGAAAGTCTCTAATAGTTTATAATCAAACTTAGGTGTTCCCCCCTTATATGCTCCCCAGTCTTTATCTGCAAATTCCAGTAAGGATTTGCAGAATTTTGGGATAGCTTCCTTCCCAGGGAGATAGCAGCTCTGCCCCAGTCCCATCCTTACACCACCCCAAGACAGCTGCCAGGACACCACTTGGCTCACCACCAGCTCACCCTCTCTGCCTCAAACCTTTGATGTGATGTTTCCAGCACAAAACAATATTACCCAATTATTTGGTCAAAACTCCCACACTCCTGGCAGTGAGGAGGAGGTTAAGGAAAGGGGGGAGGAAGAGGCAGATGGGTATGGAGAAAAGGTATAGGGATTTTTGTTGATTATACATGCTAGACTTTCTGAGGTACCTGGATAGAATTGTTGTACAAGCCATGATTGTGTTAGACAAACAGATTCTGTACATTGAGTCTGTGAAAGGGCACAATCTGCCAGACGTTCCCCATCACAAGAACTGAACGTGCTCCTGACTAAAGTTTTCTTCATAAATACTTTCCTTCTCCAAAGGGCAGCATCTGGACTTTAGAGTGCTCTCATAAAGCCTATCTTTTGGGGTACAAGATGTACAGCATAGGAGTAGTTTAGACAGTAAACCTGGAAGGCTATTAGACATCGGGAAAAATACCAAAGGAAAGAACAAGTGCAATTAATAAAACATAAAACATTTGCTCCATAAAAATCTAGAACATCATCATTACTGCTTCAAATTAGTTGAAGAGTAATTATCCCCAAGATGCTCCAGCACATTCTACATCTTGCTTGCAAAAGTTTGACAAAACAGGAAGGAGCTGATAAAGATAAGGATATAAAACTCTGTTGGATTAATAAGGGGAAAAGAATGAAAACAAATTATTTTAAGTGGAATGACAATGCAAACAAAATTGGACAGCTCTAGTTATCTGTGTTGCAAATGTGCACATGCAAGTATCTGAACCGCAGTGAAGGTGACCTTGCATAGTCTCATCTGATAGAAAAGCAGATTAACATTCCTATTTATCTCAACTATTGTCATTACTACTTTCAATAAACAATACAAACCTAGTGGAAGAGTCCAGCTGATTGTTTACGTGAGTAAATGCTTGATTTGCTGAAATTGTGCTGCCTTTTGTGCTGAGGTGGTTTAGAAAAAGAATTTTTGGAACACTTTTAGGGGTATAGGAATGGTTTGTGAACAGGGTGGAAAAAGTCCTTATGAAGCTTTACTTTAAAGAAGGTCTTCTCACGAGATTTGTAACACGGGATTCAATATTATAAATATTTCCACCGTTTATCTGTGATACGGAAAAAAGGAATGTCTCTATATCCCAGTGGTGTAAAGGCAGCAGAAAATTCAAGGTTAAGATTGTCTTTGAGGTGTGTTCCTCCCCTGGCAACACCAGGTGAGACTTACTGAGGACAGCAAGTGTGTGCCTCACACAGGGGCAAAGGTGATGAGCTCCACAACCCTTCAGTGCACTGAGTGAGTGCAGGTCAGGTACAGCAGAGGAGAAGGCATCTCTTCCTTGCAAGAAAAAACAGGAGTGGGGGAGAATGTGCTGAGAGTGTATGGAGAATGTGAAAGGAAAGAAAGATGGGCTGCTGGATGCCCTTCCTTCCCACCAGATTCTGAGAAGAACAGTACTGTGCTCTATATTGTGCTAAAACATGACATTTAGACTGAAGCACTTTAAACAGTCCCCTGGGCTATGTTGAGGGTGCAGAACAGCTGTATGTATAATTAAGTAAAGCTAATTACAATAAATTAAGTTAACTAGAAAATCAGTCACAGCTTTTATTCCTAAAAGTTCTGTTGTTGTTGCCAGACTTGAAACTGCTGCAGGGCAAGATGCTGGGCCACCACAGATTGTCAGAGATCTAGTCACTTAGTTTTATTTTTAAAACTAGATTTGTAACTGGAAAATGTTGGAGTAATGGGAAGGTTTGTCATGTATTCCAAATTTAGCAACTAGACAAGGCTGCTGATCTCTCTGGGATAATTGTAGTGCTGAGGTACATGCCTTCTCTTTCTGTTCTTGGCTACAGAAGACTGGTGAATGCTCAAGTTGGCACCAGAATATGGTGTGAATGTTTCCTTTGCCCATCTACCAAGCCATGCGTGCACAGCTCTACTCTAAAACTGTCACAGGTGCAAAAACTTTTGTTCTACCTCAGTTTTTAAACATAACATAGAGTCCCCTGAAAATGTAGTACAGGTCCAGGAAAGTCAGCAGAGTTATATAAATAGGCTGTTGGTGAGTCCTGTCAGATAGGAGGGTTTGCCTACCCATTTATTGAGATTCCTGTTTCAAGTTGTGCCAGGAAAAAAGAGGCAACCTGCCAGGAGCAAGCCTTATTCTGATTCAACTGGTGGAGAATGTAATGCAACAGATGAATGGTAGATAGTTAGGATTTACGGTGGAATCACTGCCTTGAGGATCAACTGCAGGAAGAACAACATACAGTATTGTTTGCAAAAGTTTTCTGAAGAAAATGTTGGGCAGGATTTGGCTCCAGCTGAGAAAATGTGTGAAGCACAAAACCCTGGAATCAAGGCAAAGATACCATGAAAGTGTTACTGTAGCTTGCCTTTATCTTACTTCCCAGAACATCTGCTGCTGTCCACTCTCAGAAACAGGATAGTGGGCTGGAAGGATGTTTAAACTCACCTTACATGAGTATGATGATTGCACAGTCCGCTCCTTCAGTTGCAGGATGTATTCAGGAAGGAACAAATTGTGGTTCAGCTGGCACACAGCAAAGAGAAGCCAAAGGCTGTGAAAATTCCTCCTGTGCCTCAGTACTGGATGCTGGAGTTAAAGACCAGATTGTGAGAGGGAGAGCGATCTTTCTTTGCAGAGTAATGACTTTACTTTGTGCAAAGAGAAAGGAATTACATTGGCAGAAGCTTTGATTTTGCCTTTTCCCCACAACAAGGCAGTTCCCTGTGCTAGCAAATATAGACTGCTCCATGCATCACTGCCTCAAAGTGCTCCCTTTTCTCCAAGCCTCTCCTGGAACAGTGCAAAAAATTCCCCTCCATTGCCCCAAATTGGGGCAAAACATGGTGTGAGCCTCCTAGCAGAAAAAATACCATTGAAAACCACATTTAATTCATCTGCATTTACCTTATTGGATAAGAAAGAATGTCACCACAGTAAAGATTTTTAGAATAAAAATGAGTCAGTAACTATCTTTAAAGGACTCAGTTTAAGAGTAGGCGTAATGCAATCCACGCAGGCTGTGAAGTTATTCTCATCAGGAGGCTTAAAGGAATGTTTCTGGGAACCAAGGTGAATTAAAGTTTGACCTTCTTTTTAAAATTGTCTTTCTCGACACTTTCTCTTATATATATACACTTGTTTTCAGGTTTCAGGAATGAGCTGCATTGATCCTGTTTTTGGAGATCAGTCATAGTGGTAAATAGCAAGTCTCTGTGATTTATGACTGGGCTTGCTGATAGTACCTTAGAGATGTCTGAGCACCTGCAGCTGAAGATCCAGCTTTAGGAACCACAAATTGAAGCCTTTCAGGTATAGCTTTTCCAGCTGTGCTCATCTGAGAGATTAAAACAAATCAGATGAGACAACAGTGATTATTACTAGTGATACTGATCACTGTTCAGCCCATGAAAAACAGATCGTTCTGGTGTTATAATATTCTTCAACATCCCCTTTCCCCATGCCATCCTTTATCAGTCCTTTAATAAACACTAAACATGCAGGATTTCTTACAACAGCAATAATAACAAAGAGATGGTATCAAGAACCACAATGCATGTCATAGATTTGACAAAATTAGTAGAGAACTTTTTAGTTGGTAAAGTATTCAGGCCAGTCAAAAGTGGTTTTGATGTTGTATTGACTCACAACATGATTTCACACCAGCTACCCCAAGAACACAGCTACTGTGTGCAAGTCCTAGTTAGTCATCCTAAATGTCAGCAATAGAAAATAAAACTGTATTTGTGAACACTAAGATTAATTAATGTGTTTGCTTGCCATTGTACTTAACGAAAACAAAAGCAGCATAGAACACACTCATGCCATAGCCATGCTTACACCATTATCTTTTTCTGTCTGACATTGATGGATATAAAGGCATCCTGTACTACAGATAAACCTGTCAGAGACAGGAAAGACTGAGTAGGGAAAGACCCTCCTTAAACTGCCATCTTTAAATTCAGCCAGTTTCATTGCAAACTGAATGACACAAGAATAAACTTCGCTACACGGGGCTGGATGTTGCCATGATAAGGTAGAAAAAGCTGTGGTACACTGGCTTCCCTTCTGGCTGCACGGTGTGGAGCAGAGTGCTTAGGGGGAAGTCCACCACCCTCTGAGCCACTGCTAAATCTGCCCTTTGGTGCTGATGGGAAAACGTCAGAATGCCTGAGATTCATCAGCTGGTTTGTAACATTACATCCTTTGACATGAACATAGCAGCAGCAGCAGCAGCAAACAATTGTGGCGAAAACCCTGCAGGTAAATGGCACATCTGTATTGATCAAGATACACTTAGAAAGGAATTGAAAACATGCCACTCTTTATTAGCAGTGATTGAAAGCACAGATTTTTAAGACTGGGAGGAATCATTATGATTTGATAGTCTGATCTTCTGTACAACACAGGTCAGAGGAGTCCTCTGGGCACAAGGCCAAAAGCCAGGTTTCTAGGGCATATTTTCTAGGAAAGAAAGTATAACCTTATTTTTTAAAAAGTCTTTGAAAGAAGAACCATCTCAGTCCTTCATAATGTATTCCAATTGCTAATCACACTGAGCAGCACTGTACTCTACTACTCTTCCTAATCTCTACCAATCAGTTCACGGACATTAAGAGTAAAACTTAACCAACTTTGAGCAACTTCAGTAGTGGTCTGCAACTGTGCCAGTCACACTAGGTGCCTTTCACAGACAGTAGAACAAATAGAAACTTTAAGGGAGTGATTCATCTAACCTGTTTTAGACATCTCCTTTAGACTGAGAAGAATTGTGCTTTACAATCTACTGAGAGTATTGCTTAGATCTGTATTGACATACAGAGCTTCTAGATGGACTGGCTCAGGTACGGACATCTATATTTAGCCAGATGAATTCTACCATCATGCATGACTTCTTTCTGTTGAAGGGTTTGGCCTTTCCCAGTTAGATACTTTTGGACTATAAGCAAACTATCTCTTAGCCCTGCCCGCATTAAGAGGAATAAAGAGGGTCCCTTTGTATTTGACTCATTTCCTAATACTAAAAAATATTCTTACAGCCTTCAAATTTTCAGTTTCCTTCTTGGACTGTGAACATCAGAACCAGAGATCTGATCATATATCAGGATGGTAAATATATCAGCAGTAGGAACAACAACATATGACTAGCTGTACTAGGTCAGTCCCAAGGTCCATCTAGATAAATGTCCTGTCTTTGACAGAGGCGTGCAGTGGATGATTCAGGGAAAGTTTAAAAAAGAAAAGAAGTGAGTGATATTTTCTGAACTCCTCTACCAGCCTCCAGCTCTATGACAAATACAAACAGTTCTGTGCTCAGGAGTGCTCCGTGAAAGGTACTTAACAAGAATTTGTTTCATTAGCATAAGCTTTTGGTCTCCATAATCATAGAATCATCGAAAAGTTTGGGTTGGGAGGGACCTTAAGGATCATCTAGTTCCAACACTCCTGTCCTGGCCAGGGACACCTTCCACTAAACCAGGTTGCTCAGACCCCCATCCAACTTGGCCTTGAACACTTCCACACATCCACAGCTTCTCTGGTCAACCTATTACAGTGTCTCACCACCTCCACAAGTAAGGAATATCTTCCTAATATCTCATCCTAACCTACCCTCTCTAAAGTCACTATCCCTTGTCCTATCACTACATACCCTTGTAAAAAGTAATATCGTATGCCAGTGAGTTTAGCAGTTTACATATGGAGCATTTAAAAAAATAATCCTTTGTTTTGTTTTGTTTTGAATTTGCCATTCTCTTTTCCCATCCTTACTTGAGATCATCCTGTTTATCTTCATTAGTGGTTTCTTGCTACAGCACTGAGCATCAGATCATCTGCTCCAAGCACCAAGATGTTTTTCAGAATTTCTGTTCCTGGAGGTGTGTTTTTTAATGTAGTAGCCTTTTCCCTGACATTTGCTTGTACTAAATTGTTTAGCATTATGTATCAAAGCTGCAGCCTCAAGAGGAAGCACCAAATGACAGGAGCTGCTCTCTTCACATTCACTTTGGTGGAGGAGGGAAACTCCTTAGTGCTGTTTACAGTTTTGTAAACAGAAGTATAGTGAAGTGCTCTGTTAAAAATTGTTATGAATGACTGAAAGCTTTCTAAGATATTTTTGCCCATTATTGTTTACCATATTCTTCCTTCTCAACTAATACCCTGGGAGCCCAAGAAGCAATTCAGAGGCTATAAGTAGACTACAAAATTAAGCATAGTCTACAGTTTACATCAGGCTCAAACAAATCTGGTTTTACTGGTTTGTGTGCCTAGGATTTTAACCAGGAACAGAGGGTGGCACGGTATAAGCCCAGACATCAGTGCAGCAGTGCTACTCGGCAAGCTAGGTTTAACTGGAGAAAACATGCAGGAGCAACTGGAACCTGTGAGTGGGAAGCTTATTTTGAAACTGGAGGTACCAGCCAGTGGAGATACAGTTACTTGAAAAACCCCACAGACAATGAAGTATCCAGAATTGAGAGTGGGCCAAGATGAGAACCATGAACAGCCATGGCCCAAAATCACTGGTCTGTGATTTTGTGTCTTTTGTGTTCTTTCCCTGACTTGCCTCAGTCAGATCACACAAAAACAGATTTCTGAAGGTGAAAATAGGACTTTCAGCCTATGCAACATAGCCAAAAATAGTTAACTCTAAAATGTTATTTACAATTTTTATCTTCTTCCTCCTGGAGGTAGAAATGCTGTTGACATCCTCCATAGGAAAGATGCCTGCCAGAGGGTGGAATGCATGAAAAAGGGTAATTCCCTGAATCATCCTATGAAGGCGGCCACACTATGGAGGAGGAACAGAGCGACCTCTTTGCTTCTTCCCTGTTTTACTCCATCTGCAGATGGATGTTGAACATAGGGAGTAGGAGGTAGAGGGGAGGCACACGGTGAGTTTTGTACCTCCCACTCATCACATTTGAAGACACCAGCCCACTCACCCAGGCTTGCCCGCTCTGCTTTAGGCTGCTCTTTCATATATTAAAGAAGACCAGGGAGCTATACTGAAACAGACATTCTACATTCAAGTTAAAACAGTTATTTTATAGTTTTATGTTTTCAAACACATTGTGGCTCGCTCTGTGTGCAAAACTTAAGTCCAAACCCTGAATCCTGCTCAAAGCCTTGGACATGCGGGGTCAGTCTTTATATAGATCCCTCATAAAAGGCAATTTTTGTTGCCCGCAAAGATGAAAAGAAGGAAAGGTAAAGGTTTCAGGATATTTGAGATAGAAAGGGACATGCCTGGCTCTGTGGAAGCAGTAACTGTGAGAAAGACATACCAGTCTTGTTGCATCTATTAAAAAAAATTTTAATTGTCCATTAAAAAAATTCCATACAAAAAAATATTTGACTCGCCCATGCTCAGGCAGCAACCAGTATCTCTTACACTACGAGAAATAAGAAGGGTTTATAGTGATGAAGAAGTCAGCAGTTAAAGAACAGAACCTGACACCACCAGGCTTTCATTTTTACACCATGAACAAAAGGACTTTCTTGGGGTAATCAGACAACCACAAATTCTTATTGTAATATGTCCTTTCATGCACTAAAAGGTGATATTAAAGTGCCCTCTGATTATATAATCTGCATATATCAATTGACTAAAGAGCACCTGTGCTTGTATATATCTATAGGAATAAAAAGAAGAAAAGAAGAAGAAAAGGATAGAATGAATGCAAAGGTTTATCATTAAAAATTGGTTTAGGATGTCAACAGACAGATAAATAAAATTATATATGAGATATGTCATTTCAGGTTTAGCAAGTATTTTGCAATCTAATTGTGTCAGTGATGTAAGAGATCAGTTTCTACTGACACCAGTGTGCCCTGAAGACTGTATGATTGTGGCCAAGGGTGACATTTTCCCTGGCTGTAGCTCCTCACAAGGACAAAAACAACTTAATCCACTGCACTTGAATTGCCCCAGATGTGTGAATCTATAGGATCTGAAGGATCTATATTTTTCTTAAAATATAGTAGCTCTGTGTCTGAGGAAAATTTTCTATTGGAACTGCAGCATCAAAAACCAAGACAAAAAATCCTGTGGAAGAGTAGGTACATGGTGTAATTACTGCCCCCAAATCAGCTGGCTCCAGAGCAGTACAGAGTGAAATGCCTTGTGACAAAGAGCTCCTGAGCTGACCAATAACTCAACATCCACTTTGCTTGATCTTTGTATCACCACTGAGAAAGAATAAAGCTTCATGTCTGCCTATGCAGGGTGAATATAAATTATCACAGTATTTGCTATCGATACAGTAGCACAAACATCAAGACAAAGCTGAGCAGATCTGCATCTCTAAGGAATATGAGGACATACACGACTGACACAACTGCTTCTGTAGGATTCGCAATAGTATAAATGCGAAAATTGACTTTGACTCAAAACGATCTTATTAAATAAGCATTCATGTCAATGGCATGGACAACACAATGTTTATTTTATCAGACATAACCACTTACTCCACTAGTCCAACAAAGCATTGTATATCGATTTGACAAAGATACTGTCAAATCATGTTGAGTGACTGCTTGTGGTACCAGTACAAATCTTAATTTATATTCTGGAACTGTGCCCTCTCTGCCATCTTGGATCTCCTTATAAAATCTTATAAGATGCATGAAAAAAATCTATTCTGCATTTTTCAGATTTATGACTCTCAAATGAAAGAAGAAACAGAAATAATCTTTCCATTTGTCAGCCTGTCACCTACACGGAACAGACAGAGCTGCTGCTGATGCAAGAAAATTCTTTTACAGGTGCAAAATGGGCATTTTCTTCACATTTTTTTTTATTAATTTAGCACAGAAATCTATTAAATCTTAGGGCAGTAGAATACTCATTTCATTTTATGAACAAACAGACAAATCATAATTCACTTCAAGTTTTGACTTTGTTATTTTGTGCACCTGAAAAGCTAGCAAATTCTGTGTAGTGCTCAGAGGTGCATGTGCCTGGTTTGGGGAGAGGTAATATGCAAAACTGCTGTTTCACTTCAGTCTTCCACGAAAGAGACAGCAGTGGGAGTCCCTAGAAGCTCCCTTGAAATTATGAGGGAATGAGGATCACCCACTTCAGCAACCTTGCTCGCTGGTCTCCTTAATCAGTTATTGATAACGACTCTCTCCAGACTTGAAATGAATGAGTTAATTTTTTTTTACAGAGGAACAAGTCACTTAGGAAATACATGCAAGTGTGACATTTTATCAGTAAGTGTTACTTTGATGGTAATATGAAAAACTATCTGAAACATGAAATGAGAAACAAAATTTAAATAAGAATGAAATCAATATAAACTAAAAACCTTAGAAAAAAGGGTAAAAGTCCTCACCTGACTCACCATATTGGCATGCAATATCCCTGTGTTCTGTCCCAAAGGCTTCAACAGGAGACAGATGGGGAACCTGGAGAATGAAATTTGACAGGGAATGTGCAAGGTGCAACGAGTGCTTTGCTATGTGCTTCCCTTTCAACCACTCACTCCCTGGGAGAAAGCAGCCATCTCATCCATATACAGTTCATCCTGAACCCCATTAACAAAGGACTTGACCCCTGCTTCCTGCCCTGATCTAGTGTAGCCAGATCCTACTCTACTGTCTGTTACTTGCCCGAATCCACAGAAACTAATTCTTTTCCTCAGATTTGCATGGGTTCCTTTCTCCCCCTCCTTTCACACTCACATCCCATCTGCAACCTGAAGCCCCTGTGACAGGGGGATGTGCTGCACCTTGCAAAGGGATGCCTTGCAGCTCCCCACCTTTCTTCCTTCTCCATCTTCTTCCTCTCCAAAGGATTGCAGGGGACAGAGAATTGGAAACCACTAAATACCAACAGGAAAGAGAATCAAAGTGCAAAATGTAACTAAGCTGGGTAAACAAGTTGTTTCCAACCCCAGAAGTTAATGCCAGCTGTTTTTACCAATTTGTTAGTGCAGATGCAGCATGGTATGACTTTAAAAATAATGAAACTAATATTTGTGAGTTTCTTTCATTTAAGAAAAGAGGGAAGACTTGACCTTACATAATGAGCTTTATACCTGTGAGTCTGACCTGTCTGTATGCAAGAGTTCAGTGAGAATTTCAAATGAAAGAAAAATCAGATTTAAACTATAAATGGGTAGTGAGTTAAAATGCAAAGTGAGATTATTGAACTAGATTAATTATATATTTTGAGAAGATTAACTGATTTTTAAAGTGTAGAAGAACTACTCTGGATTTCAACAAGGAATTTAGCATGATGCCACCTCAATAATATTTCTGTGTAGCGTAAAACAAAGTTCTGAGAGCTGATCTCTGGAACAACAAAGTTTTCATTTCACTTCTTAAAGCAGACTGTGTTTCAAAACCAGAGATCCTATAGAGCAAACAGATTCCAGCATGGAAACTTGATTTTTGCCTTATTTTGAAAAGTTCTAGACTTTAGACCGTTATTTGCAATAAAAAGATACTTAATACCGCTGGGATAGTATAAAAATCTTCTGTGTCCAGAATTTAGAAATGTTCTGCAGCTCATATATATAATGATGTATTATAGACTGGAAAGAAAATTCTTTCATATTCTGATTCCTTACAAATAGAATATCTATTTTTTTCTTAGATTCAAAAGGATAAAAGTAACAGAAAAAAAAAAAAAAAAAAGGAGAAAAAAACCCAGACCCTGCACTCTTTTGCTTCTGCCATCATGACATAAGTAAACCTCTAATTTTCTGAGAAAAGTTATTTTAAAGTTCTGAGACCGGAACACTAGATAATTCACCATTTTTATTCTGAGACTACTATGTTTATCCTTTGGTTTTAGTGGAGTTGGCATGCTCATAAATCCCACCTTCCTCTGGCTGTTATTTCTGTCTGGTAAATTATTTTTTTATTCACAAGGCAATAAAAGGTCACTGGAAAGAGGAATATAATATTCACTCTCATAAAATAAAGTTAAAGAGTATTTAGCATTTATATCTTTCCAGGGCGGTAAACAAAATATGGTTTATTTGACTCAATGAAGACCTATGATACCAAAAGAGATAAATCTAATGACTCATTTTAACAGAATAAGATAAATCTTTCAAGACAAATCTTCAATAATGCCGTGTTGTTCCTGTGAAGGTCCACTGCACAATTATACATAGGTGCACATAGAAAGAGCAGAGCTTTGGCTCTTACCTGCCAGAATTACTTATTAGATACACAAGTAGATTTCTTAACCACTTCTGGAAGCAGAGCACACTTCTAAATTGTTACTGTGTTAAATTATAAAAGCAAAACATAGCGTAATAAAGTTTAGTACTAAATTTGATCATAAAATTACAGGAATATAAGAGGTTTTCCATTTTTCATGAATCTCTGTTTTGACTGAGGCCTGGTTCCTGCAGTGTATTTTTGAGAAGTAAAGCAAATTAATTCCTTTTGAAAGGAAAATTTAATTCTACTTCATAGGAAAAACTAATTCTCTAGCTTGGTTTAAAGAAATACATAACAGATAACCAGTAAATGTACCTAAGTGTATACTACAGACAGGATAACCCAGAATTTTTCAGAACAAAATTGTTTGTGAAAATACAGTGAAAGGATGCATAATAAAATACACTTTGCATTTTGCAACTACAATATTCACTTCAATTTTCTTTTTTTCTGTGACTTCTTCATATTCACATTCTCTAAATGCAGCCTGGAAGAATGGGAGTTCTGCCAGAGAATCCTTCTGGCCCCAAATAGTTCTTTAGCAAGGAGTAGAATTTTATATTCACAGCCCAGATTTTTCCTGGTTGAACTCATGTATTAATCGTGATCTCTAATGTAGACATCAAACAGATTAAAAAAACCACGAGTTATTCTGCCAATGGAGAGTTGAAACAAGGTTTTCTCCTACATGTGGACTCAGTTTTAGAGTTTAGAAAGGAAAGTGAAATAAAGCATCCTTCTGCATCTGCCCTGTGGCTTCTGATCAGTCTTAGCCTGTCCAGCTCTTTGCAAACCAGAGCTCACTTCATTAATCTACATTTAGGACAAGTAACAGCAGTGGAAGCCCTCATTCCTCAAGAACTATTTATCCTTACATTTGCTGTCAAGCTGATGCCCCACCCTGGGAGGGGACTATTGTAGGGGAAGTCCTTAGTGGCAACAGCCCCAGACAGTGTAAGGCCAGTCACCCAGCTGGGAGGAGGGAGGGTGGTGTGGGTGTGTGTTATTTGCCCAGCATGCGGGAGCTGTGAACCCACTCAGCATATTCCAGTAAGGCAGAATTTGATAGAAAATGCTCTTGGTGGCCTAAAAAAATTATCTTGGAAAGTTAAAATTTCTGTTATCTGGGAAGCTTAGATCGAAATAACTGGTCCATACTAGCACATGGTAGACTTTCACATTTCAAGTTTTTACAGAAGGATTACAGTGAAAAGGTCCCATAACTGGCTTTTTATATTTGGAGCAAAATTTTCTTTATTCCTATTATTGTTCTCTGTAGTAACTGAAATATTTTTATTGAAAAGGAAGGAAAGAAGGAAAGAAAGGAAAGAAATATGCTGATAGGAGGAAGAAAAATATAGAAGGAAAGGAATGAAAGAAAGAGAAAATGTTTTGAGGGAAATTATGGCAACTGCAATTTATGTCTGACAAAGAACTGGAGTTTTACAGGAATTGAAACTGTAAGTTCTTACTGATAAGAAAGAACTTGAAATAGAGGTATTATCAATAGCTTTGCATAAATGATTCACATTTCTAATCAAAGGTTCTCCAAGTATTTCAGTTCTGGGAGGTGGGAAAATGGAAAAATGGAAAAATGGGAAAATGAGAAAAGGAAAAGAACAAGTCCTGTTACCTAAAGCTATGAATCTAAACAGAACTAATTGTGTTTTACCTTACTGAGTAATTTCCAGCATTCCCATTGGAGTTAAGGCACTCAACATCTCCTACAACCCAGGTGCCTAAATTCAAGCAGACTATCATGTTGTTTCTTTCTGGTAAATAAGTCTTAATCCTTACATAGTTTTCCTCTCAATCAGTGATACACCAGGCATGTCTTGTCTCTTTGAAAAGAGACTGACAGATTCAGCAGAACCAAGGTACTTCCAGTGCTCTTCTAACCACTGAAAACAATACTTTCAGAGATCCTGCACTCCATTCCCTGCCTCAAGGCACGAGCATCTACACCTAGATCATCTCCATCAGATGATCTACTTGCTACATCATGCTAATGGTGTCTTAATAATGTGAAGAATGTGGGCAAACCCTACCAGAAAACCAAAAAGGAAGTAAGAAAAATGCTCACCCTTTGGACACTGTCATTTTGATAATCAAGTTACTTACACTGACTAGCATTTCCATACTATTCCATTAATTACATACTAGAACTATTTTCAAGTGTAAAACAAGCACAATTTGGTCAAATCTGAAACAGTTCTTTATCAATCCCATGTACCCACATTCAAAATCCTAAAACTAATTCTTTCCTTCTACAGCTGCCCAATTGTGCATTTGGAGAATTTGTTTGCTCTTATATGAGGATCTAAACATCCCATTCTTGCAGAAGAAAGAACTTCCCCTAGTTGCCTGCTTGAAAATCCACATCTCCACTATGCATTTGGTTTTTCGCTATTTCTCCTTTTCAGTGAAGGACCAACCTGATGTGATGCTGGAAGCTGCCCAAATGCTGTTGTATCCGATAGAAAGATATTTCCAGAACAGGATGTCAAAGAGTGATTGAGGCTTGATGGAACTTTTTCTTCCTTTCTATCTCAGTATTGAAAATCAAGTATAATCACTATTTATCCTTCCACCTGAACAGCTCCCTGCCTTGGGCTTCTCAAGTGGCACCATGTAACTTCATAACTCCCATAAATCAGGTAATCCTGTGTATTCAGTCCTAAAGGTGCCAGGAACTCATTTTTTAACCCAACAAGATTTATCGGGTGGTGATTTTTCATGCCTTCTGGTACCTCAAGACAGTGGATATTTATATTTTTCCTCCCAACTTATTCTCTAACATTTCAAAGCAATGACTGTATATCACAGTTTGTGTTCTAAAAGTATCACCTCATGACGAACTCCCTACGCATTGATACGCACAGGATCTAAGAGTTCTGCCATTTTTTTCCATGGCTGACTGTGCTGCAGGTTTTTACAACCAGAGAACAGATATATCCGGTACAGTGTGTTTCACACTGCTGTTTTGAAAGACCTTGTGATGTACCAGTATAATGGATCTCCCCACTTTGGTGTTTGTGAAAACTGGCAAGCTACAGATTGCATATTGTGCCCTGCATGACAATCTGTTACCAAATTTTGTCACCAGTTTTTCAAGAGACTATTAAGAAGACAAATTACCTGTAAATCGGATATTGCAGGGAGTTGCTCTCTCAATACTAAAGTGTCCTTATACTACAATGATTGAAGATGGAATGGTTGTCATCCTTGTCATGGAAACTAAATCTGTTGTAGGAATACTACAATTTTACAGATGTAGTACTGTCAGCTGAACTTTCCTATGCTCCTTCTGAAACAGTGAGAGTTGAAGGTTTCTGAAAAGCTAAACATCCAAGGCAAAATAAACAGTAGGAAAACTGCACATTGAATCAGGCTTAAATTGCTTACCCTGGAACAAAGCTCATGCCGTAAAGCCTGGCAAGGAAATCAAACACACTGGAGCAATGAAGCACAAAAATGGTCTAGATCAAATTTTTCTATATTACTCTCAATAACATGATTTTTTTGTTAACATGTCTAATGAAAGATTGCCTGTTCTGTCTTCTGCTGTATTTGGTATGCTGGTCTCTGTGTCATTTTGGCTAAACTACTAAGGAGTGCAGAGCTGACTGAAGCCACGCACATCCCACTGCAGTCACATATCCGCTAATTGTCAGCTCAATGGTTCACAAAGACAGGTCTCTTCATCATAAACATGACACTGCAATACCAATATTACTGGGTGCCATCATTATGAGTTTCATTATACTAGAATGTTAATAATATTTGTATTTATAAATTTATGCTTTACCCTGTCAGTGCTTTGTTTCTAGGAGTTTCTAGCTGTGAGACATTTTACAGTTTAGACGTTCCCTGACGACATTTGTCTGTAATCCTACTGTCGTCTCTAGGCAAGCTCTTGTGCTACTACATGTAACATCACCTAAGATCACATATGTGTGCTCCTTAATAATGTGAAGCAAAGCCCTATTAGAGTTTCTCATTATGCAGTATTTGAGAACTAGGGCCTAGAAGTGAATAAAACACAGAAAAAACCCCACCTGAATTTTAAAAGCAGCATGACTAAAGCATGACAGTGCCTGAGAGTTTATTAAAGTTGCAGAGACTGCTTTGATCTGCATTGTACTTTAACAGTAAAGGTAAAATTGCTACAATTAATCTTGGATTTGGGAGTGTGATTACAAAGGAAGAAGCTGAATCACTCCTTCAAGATCCACAGAACTAGGAGAAAAGCTGACACTTGGAGGAAAACAAACAATTTATATGGGAGGCATCTCAGACTGTTTTTAAGTGCAGGGTTAGGACTGATTTGGGGTCATGGGCAGAGAAACATGATAATTTATACAGCTTGATGCTCAAATCAATTGCAGTTTGGGAACAATTTCTGTTCCCATAACTGTGTCTTGATAGTGGTTAGCGCCAGTAAAGGTTCTGATTAGATTTACAAAATGTAGATGATAAATTATTACTTTTGCTACATGATCTTGGAAGAACAAGGACACAGAAAAAGGACTGGGCCAGAGCAAGAAGTACTTTTTTTAACCTTTGCTTCTATTAGCTCTAAAGATGAAGTCTGATTAGTGCCATAGACACCAGGAACTGAATTTTTTCTAATTACTACTGTATGAAATTTAACACCTGAAAAACAGGCTGACAATTGATGTGAAATGGAAAACCAGTTATGTTTGATTTTGGCCAGGGGAAAGGTGTCTAAACTACTATTAAGGATTATTGTTAACAATAGGACAAAGGCTGGCAAAAACATATTAGAGAGAGCAGTGCCTGAAGTGCTTGGTTTATTTCTCTACCTTGCCAAATCCATGGCCTAGTCAGTGAAGCCATCCCAGCTTGCAGTTTTCCATAAGTCATTTCCATAGCTGGAAAAGAGCGTTTATAATCAACAACGAGGACCCTCAGGTACTGAGCAATAAAATCAACACGTGCTGGACCTCTGCCTGCCTGTGATCTAACTCCACTTGGCCTCTGCTACCTATCTCAGAATAGAATGGACTAGAAACCATTCCACAATTTTCTTGTAAGTCCTCAGCTAGGTCTGTGTGCAGTATCAATATCAACAACAGTATCAAGCCACTTATCTAACACTTAACACTAAACTGAAGTCCTCTTTTGGGGAAAGATAGAATCCATACCGTGCCTCAGTCAGACTGGCCTTCATGTGGCCCAACAGCCATGAGCCATCCACTGTCTTTTCAGCATTGTGCCTAATCATAAACTTGAGAAGGGATTCATGCCTGAGGCTCCTTCACAGACCTTCCTGGAAGGGCCCTTTCACAGCCATTGGTGGCATCATCCCCTAGTGGGCCTGGAGAGCAGGCAGCTTGAAGTGCAGCCTGCTGACCCTTGGTACAGAATGAATTAATGACAAGCTGTAAAAAGTCTGCAAGAATAAGGAAGATTGTCAGGTTTACATGGGCAGGTAGTGATAGGATAAAAGGGATAAAAATCTAGTTTTAAACTAGATTTAGATTAGATATTAGGAAGAAATTCTTTACTCAGAGGGTGGTGAGGCCCTGGAAGAGGTTGCCCTGAGAAGTGTGGGTGCCCCATCCCTAGAAGTGTTCAAGGACAGGATGGATGGGGCTCTGAGCAACCTGACCTAGCAGGTGGCATCCCTGCCCATGGCAGGAATGTTGGAACTAGATGATCTTTAACATCCCTTCCAACCCAAACCATTCTCTGACTCTCTGACTCTATGATTTGCATACTCCACACGTCCAAACTAATTCCACCTTGAATGATTTTCCATTACTAACCCATAACCAACCCTATCTTTAGCTTTATGGCAAAACCCCACCCCCAACAGGCACATAAAATTGTAGGACCCTGTGTGTCCCAGCCCTCATCCTCACTGTAGAAGGTGAGTTGAATCCAAACATTAAGCAAATCTAACAAACTTATAACCCTGCCCACAACCCTACAGATACTGCTACGTCAGCAGTGCTCACAAAGCTCTTAAACCAACATGGACAAGATCTCAGAGGATTAAGGTGTAAAACTATTAACCCAGGCCTCAGTCCCACTCTCAACCCTAATTCAAACTGTAACCTTGAGTCTAATCCTTCTTGCCCCTTGCTCATTCCAGTTTTGTCCTAGGCTTGTACAACACAGAAATTTGAACAGTAGGTCTATCACTTCAGCCTTTCCCATACACATCAATAAATCAAGAAGAAATAACATATTAATCTTTTGTCATAAATCAATTTCAATTCAATTGGTGCAGAAAGCCCCAATACCTGGCTTGGTTAAAATAAAATCAATAAATCAATGTATTTCATATGCTGAATTTTGAAGGCTAAAACTAAAAGCAAACTTTCATCCCTTGGGATTTTAATGAAGAGCAAACCAAGACACTAACATATATAAAGTGATCTATTTCAAAAGTTTAAGATATTCTACAAACAACATTTATTCTTCTGAATGCTCAGTTGTTTTGGAAACTTATAGAAGAAATTCTTCCGAGAAATACCAGATCTAAATAAAAAAAGACTATTATATTGCCTCTCAAAAACATGAACACACTAAAGTTAGGACCCTGAAAAGCAACAAAACTGAAGCAACCTGTAAAATAGAAAGCTATTGGAGAGAAGATACAGAACAGTAAGCAGGATTGCCTGAATCAGAGGGCTGCGGTGAGAATTTATGATTTAAAAATTTACAGTAGTTCAGCTTGAACAAGTTTTAACCATGTAGCCTTCTCCTTCTGAAGGGAAGCCACAGCAACTGTCAATGTCTCCCAAGAGAGGAACAGCCCATAGTTTATGCCTGTCAGTCCAAAATTTCCTTCCTAAAGTTTTTCAAGTATACATGTAGGAAATGGGAAAAAGGATTCTTGGGAAATATCTAAAAAAACACAGTTAAGATTTGGATGATGCATACTAATTTCACATGTCCTATGGATGTGTAAGTTAATAGATAGTATCAGAGAATGTAATATAGATTATGTTAATAGGTTATGGATTATGCTAACACAGTGAGTGCTTGTGGGCTCTATAGAATAGGATAGAAGATTCCTTCCTTTTGTAAATATTTTTGTCTGTAGCAAACACAGAACTGTTTGCTCAATTAGAGAACTAAGAAAGAATTTAGAAGATCTTGCCATGTAGTCTCCAGTATGAAGAATAACGACAAAATCTCAAAAGGTGACAAAACACATTTAGGCTTGGCCCTGCCACCTGTCTTGAAGAACTAAACTGTGTCACCTTATTGCCCTCAACACCAAAAGAGAGGGTGACATGTCAGCAGTGGTGACACTCCAGCTCAGCTGCAGGGCTGGGGGAAAGGACTCGGCCCAGTCAGAGGTGCTGGAGCGGTAGCCCACCCCGCTGACGGGGTTGCCAGGGTTACCACAAGGATCCCAACTGTGGAGATTCAGGATTGTAATACAGAAGCTTTGCTTCACTAAACAGAAAAAATAGAGAGAGATGATTAAATACCAGAGGATTGTTGCAGAAATAAATAAATAAAACTGAAGAAAACATTAACAACTATACACAGGGAAAATGCCAGAGCTGGTAAAATGATTGCTAAATCCTGAACCACATGTTAATTTTAAAAAGTGGAAATTTTTTTCACAATTATATTAACATTTCTGTCTCTGCTACACCCTTTACCACTCTCATGGTATGCTCACGTTTATCCCAGCTATATCATCAGGAGACAGATGTGTCTTGTACCTTTTGCAGGATAAGACGAAGCCTCAGCTCCAGCCACCTATGCTGGTTCGGCACAGCTCCTCCTGCATTTGGCTGCAATGAGTCTCATCCAGGAATTTTTTAACTGAGCTACAGGTTAATTCAATGTTCAGTTGTAAGGCAGCAATTGAATCAGGTCAGCTGCTGTGTGTGCATTGTCCCTTTTTGGCACAGCAGGTCTGTGTGAGACAGGGTAGAAAGGGCTGAAGACCAGAGCACAGGCATGAAGACGTGATGCTGAGTGTGCCAGGGGCAAATGAGCTGCCCTGGATAAGCACAGTAAGAGTCTGGCTAATTTTATTTAAAAAAACCTCATTATTACAAAATTACTCAGCTTATACCTGAGTACAGAATTGAGGTCCTGGTATAAACACAGTCTTAAAATATTGGTTCAGAAACTACCAGTGGTTGCTGTGAAAGGCATTAACACTTCAAAAGCCTCCTAAAATCTTTAGAAAATTCCATCAGAGACTTAAAACTGCTCATGCATTTCATCATTTTGTCTTGTTTTGGTTTTTTCCTATATTTTTCTGCTTCTATATTGTAGTCTGCCATTGAGGAAATTGCCTTGTTCTTGCCTAACTTAATTTAATTTAATTTTTGACATGGAAACACATACATTTTCATGATACCCATGCAAAATCTTATGTTACCAGGATAAGATCAGGAAGAGGTGATTTATGTAATAAAAGAATTTGAGAGAAAACTTAAGAGTAATGTCCCATCATGTATATAATTATTTGCAATACAATATTATACTGAGAAAATATTTTGAACAATATTTACACTTTTTTTTGAGGAATTGCATTTTGTATCTAAAGTTCAAACATCTAGTAAAAAATAAAATTAAGAAGGCAAATGCAAGAATGAAAAAGAATAATTAGTAAATCCAAAAGGGCAATTTACCTAGTAAAAAAATAATTTTCTGACCTTAGCTATTTAGGCTTGCATCTTATTGTGCAGGTCGTCGAGCAGTATAATTTAACTAGAAAATGGTGGTTCATTATCTTCAAGTTAAGCCCACATTGTGAAGAATTCCACAAAGAAGCAAGAATGCTCATTGTGGCTATTTCTGCTTTTGCCCATTTATATTGGTGAATATTCAGTAATTTTAGGAGATGAGGGAAAGTGACACAGGCAAGAGGTCCAGGATACTTCTATTCATAGGTCTTAAACCCGTGTAGATGAGTAATCTGTTCATTATCTGCAGTAGTGATTGGTTTGAACTCAGCAATCCCTTCATCTGGAGTGATGAGTCTTGTTTCCCCTGGACACTTAGAGAGGGTTTGGCCTTTAATGGTTATTTAGGCACCTAAGTGTCCATTTCTGTATTTCTTAATGCTTGGCTTTCTCATAGGAGGAACTGTCCCAGGCTTCTGGAGGTTGTACGCATAACAGAAAACTTTGCATTTCTGTATTTCCTTTGGACACATTCTTCAAGCTGTTGTGTGAAATGGGGAGTGCAGGACCTGACTCCTCCTTTACCCTAGAAAAGTTGTGATACCTCCACAGCCTCTGCTCTACTCCAGGGGTGCCTTCTTCTCCTGCTTTTCTCAGGAAATTTTAAGCTTATTTTTACTCTTTCCATATCTCCAACTGGAGGAGATTCAAACTGGAAGAGAATGGAGACAGGAGACAAAATACTGCATATGGTGCATCAAAATCCCATGGCAGTAGCCCTTCTATGTCACAGACAGGTTTGGGGTTTCATTGTGGTATAAAGCTGAAGAAGAAGCTGACAAAGATGAGGACAAAATCTCCCAGAAAGCATAGAAAATGTAGGAAAAAAATTGTAGCCAGATTAATTGTTGTTTGTACTAATGGTGTGAAAGTCTATCTTCAAAATATTCAATGTATACATGGGTTTATTCAGAATTTTTCTGTCTTTCTATCCATCACCAGATTTCTGCAACTTTGAATTGCTGGACCAGATAACTGAATTTAAAAAAAATATGTTTAAGTGTTTAGCAGTAACAAATGGATATAATATAATTTCAGTAATACAATTATCACATGATTCTGGGGGTTTCACAAAATTAAAGAGATTAAATGTCTCTCTAAAGGTTTATAGTTTGATGCGAATCTATAACTCAAAAAGCCTGCCTGCAATTCAGCTGCCTAAGGAATATATATTTAAGATGCGCACATAGCTTTTGATCTAAATGAGAAACGTGAAGAAAGAAGTTGTCGTGTTAAAAATTTGAGGGTACATTGAGGCTGACTTTTTGGATTTTATATTTTTAAGATAAGTTTAGAGGCAACTAAAAGGATTTTTCCACCTTATCTAAACTAAATGAGAGGACAAAGGGAGGACTGTCCAGAGAACAAACGATGACCTATGAGATTAAAAAGAAGTCTCTTTGTTGCAATTTTATCATCACTTGTAAGTGACAAAGTGCCAAAAGACAGGTTTGTGGCAGCAGCAATATATTTTCTTCAGGGCAGGAAAATCATCAACAAGGTGTCTGTATATGTGTAGCACTGCTTGAATATGAAAGCAATTTTCTGAAACCCTGTGGCTTAATTCTATTGTTTTCATCAGGAATGAATACTCTGGATCACAATCTTCAGCAACTGATAATACTGGATACATTGTGAAAAATGGATGAGCAAGTTCCTCAGATGACTGCTGGACAGGGCTCCAGTACCATTTACAGCAATATTTGCATTTATCTAAAAGGAGATTAAATGCTAACAAGGTTTCAGTACATTTATCTGCCTGCCTTCTATGTATGGTTCCCATTAAATTCAAGGGGGAAAGAAAATATGTAAAGGGAATAAAATATAGAAAAAAAGAAAAAAAGCATGCTGCATGTAGAGAACTACTGTAATCTTCCATTTTCTACAATACATTTATTCTAGAAAAATATCGACTAGCGATGCAGAAATTCAAGCAGTGATACAACTGCTCAATCAAAGTATAGGTAATGTGGAATAATAGAAATTATTGCACATTCTACCTCTAATGTACTAATACACCTTCAAGAAAACCTAATTATGCATCCAATATTCATTCTTAATATCTTCTGAAAAATGCCCCAGACATATGAGAGCCAGTTCTTTTGCAGCAGAATCATATCCTCCAGCAATTGATGGCAACATAATTTACAAGCTTCTTTAATTATTCATTTCCACCCAGCCCAGCCGGCACCTTCATTATCTTCCCATTCAGAGCATCCTGCAACTTGGAGCAAAGACTGTGCACGGGAGCAAGTTCTAAAGACAAAATCAAGGGATTCTCTTTTCATTGCCAAATCAAGATAGTTGATGACTTCTCCATCCACTCAAAATCCACACAAAAACCCACTGTATTTGTTCCAGTTATGGAATTGAATGACTGCTTTTCGTAAAAAAATTTCCACACCTTCCCTATTTCTACACTGCCTTGAAAATTATTTCAAAGCAGTGTCAAATATTTTCATTTGATTCTACTCCTCCTGAAATCAAAGGAAAAAAACATATCTTAGGTAGGAACGAGACTGGAGACTGAAAGCATTTGACATCATGTAAAAATTCTAGATTCTGACCCTGATTCAGGCAAGAATATAATCTAGATACAGGCTTTACTTTAAACACGTAAGCAGTCTCATTTCAGACACAGCAAGATTAAAGCAGATGGAGGTAAACATAGCCAAAATTGTCTGTTCAGTTCTTTCCATGTTTAAGTGAAGGCACATATTCCCAACATTTCAAAGCCCATTTGGACACCTTAATATCTCTGAGAAGCTGAGAAGTACTTAGGAGCCATTAAACCATGTTTCTCCAGCAAACAAAGCTTTAACAAAATGGTATTTTAATGAATTTATGTGATTAATTGGATAAGAAAAATATTAGTATTTTGTATTTAAATGTATTGAGTCTTGATTTTGATTCTTTGTAAATTTTTTTTCATTAAAAAATACCTTTATATGAATCTTACACCAGACTGTCCAGTTAGTGCAAAAACTGAGACAGCAAAATAGCATTGGGAAAATAGTTTTGGGAAATACTGATTATTTGTTTATTTACAAACAGAAACTTTCCAGCTCTAATCACACAGAAAGGTTCATTAGCTCTCTGCTGCAGGAGTAACGCAGTTCTGCTGAAGACACGTTAGTCATTTATTATAAAGTTCATAAAGATGGATCCCTAGGGCCAAAGCACTCCCCATCCACAAAATTCAAAGGAAGCTAGCAGTGTTTCATCAAGGACAGCCTCTGCCCATAGCTTTATTTATTTCTGCCTTTGTGGGGCAACAAAACTGTACATTTACCATGGAACATGACATCCAAAATGATAACAAGTGTATGGATACGCATGCGCTGTTACCTACCTCTCCAGCTGACAGGCAACTTCCCAAGCTGCAATGAAGCACCAAGGGCTGTCTGGTTACAGGACCCACACTTTACAAGGTGATGGCATGTCCTGTAGTGGGACTCTGTGTTGGTTACACTAGGAAGTATTTTTTGCTTAACCTCCAGAAAAAAACATAAAGACAGCAATCTATCTTTAACTCCCACTCTGATAAGCTGTGAATAATAAAAGTCTGAATACAACTATCACAAGGGAGGCTGCTATTTAGGATAAATATAATAGCAGGCACTGACTACATGGAGGGCCATAAGGACAAAGGGGAATTATTGGTGTTGTTAAATACTACCTGCCTAACTAGGGAAAAGAATGTTCTTTATACCTAGGGTATGAAAAAGGAACCATAGATGCATTTCTATCTAATTCCTTTCAATGACAGTAATTTTTGACACTTTTTTCTTACACCATTGAATGTCAGAACACATTTAAATAGACATTTTGCATGTGTATTATTTTTGTACATATAAAACTGATATAAAACCAGTATTGTGAATATCTGTGGTGTCTGCTATTGTCTATTTGAAAACTGAATTGAATTCACCATTGAATGAGTTTATCTCACAGCTGTAAAGATAACTTTTCTTCCTTAAAGGAAAATTGCAAAAGTATGTACTAATAGATAATTCTTGTTTTTAAAGGAAAATTGTGAAAGTATACAGTATTATAGTATAAGAAAATATTAAGTGTTTTGCCATGAATTTCAATGCAATATAACCAGCACCAGATCCTACACTTTGATTTCTTAAATTTCTTCAAAATTTCCTCTCTCCATGTAAAAATACAGCTAGTCACAACACAAGCCCATTACTGGATTGTGGAGGCCAGTCTGATTAGGTCATGGGACTCTAGGAGGGAGCTCCAGAAAGATCAGACTATCAGCAAGAAAAATAAGTCTATTATTTACCAAGATATTGACGTTCTGTCTCTTCCTTCAACTACTTCTAACACTGCACATGAGAACTACAGTACTGAAAATATACTGTATCAGGAATGGCACACAAGATCTATGAACAATTTGTCCCTCCTGTCATTGCCAGAACAAGCCTCACTGCAGATCAGAAATGAAGCAAAACGAAAGAGTAACATTAAAAAACTTCAAGCAGAAGATACTCCATTCAAACAACCCATGTTATCAAGGGCTAAATTTTCAAAGTTCAAATTTGGGCAAAAAAAAATTGTATAATTTGCAAAGTTCAAATCATATGACACAGTATTTCTATGAAACAGTATAATGTATACATATATTAGTGAAGCATTTCTGAGTGCATGCATCCAATTTCTCAGTTAAGGTACAGGTATCTGTAGTTTATCCTCTACTTGATACAGCTAGACATGGAAATCACATAGGTATTTTGTTCAATGAAAATATACGAAATAATTTCACGAATGAAAATTATTTCAATTCTTACAGGTTAAAAGAGCAACTAAGAAATTATAATACTAGAATGCTTTCTAGGAACAGTATTTCTACAGTATTTGGGATACATGAAATAGATGGTCATGCAATGATCTCTGGACCATCAGTCATATAATGCCTTTCCTACATTCATCAAGCTCCATCTGAAAATCCAGGTGTCTTTTGTCCACAGCCCACTGTGCTGGTTTTGGCTGAGGTAGAATTAATTTTCTTCACAGTGGCTGGTACAGGGCTGTGTTTTAGATTTGTGCTGAACACGGGGTTGATAACAGAGAGATGTTTTTGTTGTTGCTGAGCAGGGCTCACGCTGAGCTGAGGCCTTTTCTGCTTTTCATGCTGCCACAAAGGCAATGGAGCTGAGGGTGCAGGGGAGGCTGGGAGGAGACACAGCCGGGACAGTGACCCAAAGTGACCAAAGGGATATTCCAGACCATATGGCATCATGCTCAGTATATTAAATGCAGGGAAGAAGGAGGAATGGGGGGACGTTTGGAGTGATGGCGTTTGTCTTCCCAAGTAACCCTTACACGTGCTGGGGCCGTGCTCTCCTGGGGGTGGCTGAACACCTGCCTGCCCATGGGAAGCAGCAAATTAAATCCTTGTTTTGTTTTGCTTGCATGCACAGCTTTCGCTTTCCCTATTAAACTGTCTTTATCTCAACCCACGAGTTTTCTTGCTTGTACTCTTCTGATTCTCTCCCCAATCTCACTGGTGGAGGAGAGAGCCAGCAGCTGCGTGGGGCTTGGCTGCTGGCTAGGGTTACTCCACAACACCCACACACAATATTTTCACAAGCTCTCTCTCTCTGAAAGGTTGCAATATTTTTTTATATTTTAGCCTAAATTTATTTATTCATGTTTACTCATCTGTGCTCATTTGAGTCAACAATGCCCTTGAGTTTAAGCAATTCTCAATTCCTTTTGTCCCCCTTCCTGATGTGATTAAAGCAATCGCATCCTCTTCCAGCTTACTTTTTGCAAGACTAATAAAACCCTGCTGTAATCTATAGCTCCTTGATCATCCAGGACACTTTTCTTTGCAATTGTTTCAACCTGATCTCAGCTTTATTACATATAAGTGAGCAGAATTTGATCAGTACCCCTGATGAGATCTCACTAAGGCCTTATAAAATGGCATTCACGTTTCCTTCTCTCTTAGAAACATTTCATCTGATATATCCTAAGACTGTTTACTGTTCACAGTCCTGCATCCAACCTGCTTCAGTTATCCTTTGGCCAGGTAAGACTGTGTGTCCACATTGCTTAAAGCACCTTCTACAGGCAACAGCAGAGGTCACAGCTACACATGATGCTAAATGACTCCTGCCCACACTGCTTGGGACAGGCAGTCCTTTTCTAGTGAGCACCATCTGTGTCTAAATTGCACAGCACATGATCTGGGTCCCCTGTGGTGTCGGCATGATACTCCTGCGGCCCTATGAATTAATACTCATTCTCTTGTGGCTTTCCAGTCAAGGCACCCAACATAAAATGGAAACTGAGTATGCCAGAGTAATGCCAGACCAAGAGCATGCTTTGGATGTGGGTGATACATGAGAGGTACCGGGTTTGCTTAAACAGGTGTAGATCGCTACACATGGGAAGGAATTAATGGTGAGGTCCAAGATACATGCAGAGCAGCTGATCAGGAGAAGAGCAAGAAATGAGCTGAGAATTTCCATCATTTCACCAGCACACCCACATGTACGCCTTTTTTCCTCTGTTATTTCCAAAAGATTGTGACCCCTTTCTTGACAGAAAATGTTCCTATTGCTCTCAGTTGACGAGACCAATGCATATTACTTTCAAGTTTTCTTTATAGTTAATAAAATAATGTTGCAATCTCCTTTTGATTATTTTCTGTAGCCATTTCATCTTTAAAATCTCCGCTGATCCCCTACATTGAATATCAAACATCAATTTGTATTGATTGAATGATTGTTAACTGAAGAATAAGAGTGTTCCCTACAGATACACCATTAAACAAAACAGCACCACTGAACAATAGAGCTCCTCCATCATGCAATTATTAGAAAAGTCCATGGTATAATTTTTTCCTGTTTCAACTAGTTGTCTCAGCCAACTCCTAAGCACCACTTAGGACTTACCACAAGCTGGCAAAGAGTCTCAATCAGCAGCATGCATAGAGGCAACCTCTTTGAAGATGAAAGGCAATTAATAATATGGACATGGGTTATGCCATGCTGTCGGCTTCTTCATCAGAAAATAGTCCCGGGCCCTCTTAATTTTCTGGCGTAGACTTGGCTCACAACATTATTAGCCTCGCCTAAAAATACTCTTCTGGTTTTACTGCAAACTCTCAAATATATTTAAATCTGAATTTGAATGCATTTCTTCAATGTGTGCAATAGTTGCCGTTTTGTCAGATCTTTAGGAAGTGAGACATTCAGGTAGAGTCTTCTAACCTTGTTTGAATGTACTGAAATCTCATTGTAAATATCCCAGCTCATTTTATCTCTGTGATGAACAGAACCAGTCTCTGCATTCAAACACCTCTAACCTTGGCACATTTTGCCCAGCTTTGCTACTGGCATGGAAAACCTTGTATTTTAGTATTATGGGGCATTTTTCCTCTAATACTAAACCCATCAAATTCCTGGAAGATATTTTCTCTCCATAGAAAAATGGAACTATAAAAAGAACATAAACCTACAAAGGTGGTCAGAGATTGTGATCATACAGAGTTTGTGCAGATCACATAGAGTTTCAGAGGAAAAACCTTATCAATACAGATACAGCAGCTCAAGCCATTATCCAGCAGAGACACACACATCTGTATTGCTCCCTTGCATGCACCACTGACTCCAGTGTGACCACACACACATACAGAGCTCAGCAAGATTAGGGACTGCCTGTTTCAGACTCTTCCATGACTCTGAATGGCTCCTCTGGGTTCTCAGTAATTAATAAGTGATCACCATAATGTATTATGCATTCAAAAATCTTTTTTTTATACAGATATTTCTCCATTCTCCCAAGTAACATACATGTTGAATTCTTACTAAATGCATTGCTCCAGGTGACTGTTTCATACTTAACTTGGGCTGTGTCTCTGTGCCCTTGCTTTCTCAGCTGCTCTCACCAATGCTCAGGAAATGCCCGGGTTGATTTTGTTAGCATTTTTATAGTACTGGGAGCAAAGAGGGAGGGGATAATGAAAAGGAAAAGAATCATTTATCAAGGCAGAATTAAAAGCAAAACTTTAACAAAAATATATTTGGGTTACGATTTTAAATGGCATTTGCCTGAATTGTCTGGGAACCAATTTCCACTCGCTCTATCCTCCTGTGGCCAGAAGGCTTATACAATGCATTTTACACTGTGATTTTCCCCATATTATAAAGGGTGAGTTATTTCAGATTCTACTGTGCTTTCAGAGTTTCAAAGCTGAGTCTTAACCTTTCAATCTGCTTATTAATACTCATGTCATGGCTCCTATTGAGAAAGAGGTTTAGTGTCACTGTCCTCAATCAGTGTCCTTTCATTCACTTTCATTAAAGAACCATGTTTTCCTGACAAAGGATAACAAATGGACGCTGTGGGTCCCTAATGTGCTTTTTGACTACAGAGCCTGTACCATTTCTCTGAAGCAATGGCAATTATTTGTCATTTTAATATGACTTGGCAAGGAGATCCAAAAACATATGACCATTATTCATCAATATGTATATCTTGTGCTTGCATTAATATTAGAATATCATTATTATTATCCCGACATTGTATGAGCTAGACAAAATTACATCATGTAAAAAATGTATTAAACTATGTTCAGCTGTATCCATGCAGCAAGGCAAAAGTAATTTAAAGACCTGTAGCAGCTCTGTGTTGAATGCAGCAATTCATTCTGATTAGCAGTAAAGTCCTTTCACCTGTGTATTAATGAAATATATTTCAGTACTGCTCCACTGTTAATTGAAAACAGCATAGTACTGTGTTACTGTTGTTACCAAACATATCCAATGATCACATCAATTTTCTTTGTTCCTAAAATCTCATGATATTCAATACTCCTGACTTTCCTGGTAAATAGTAAAAAAAAAAAAAAGTCAATTTCTGTTAATTTGGGCGATGGCATAGCCATGTTTTTCCCATTTCTTCTAGCTGGTTTTTTTTGTTACTCATTTTTTTCAAGCTATTGCACATCTTGAGCTCGTATACAATACTTGAGTCCAGAACTAAGTTCATTATCATAGTTTCCCACAGAGGAATAAAAGAGTTGTGCTTATGTCAGTGTCTGTTGGTTTTAGATCGAAAATCACTGACTAAAGCCAGAGGGATATTACTATTGTTTCTTGGGTTTGTGGAACAAGGAATTAAAAGCGGATGAAGAAAACATCCTAATAATATTTAATATTTTTCTTCTCATTCCCCTCCACCTGATAAATAACACTGCTCTATGAAAAAAAGGGAAGTAGAAAAATCTGGGAATTAAAGCTCTATATAAAATGCAGGGATCGCAGGTGCTATCCAAGCAGGATATTCAGGTTATTTCTCTCAACAAAGTATGACTTGAGGGACAAAGACTCCACCATGAAATAACATTTGACTAGCTATGTTTTCCCAGATGACACACCTATTTTGGTATGACACTAACAAAGCTTAAAAAGAAACAGTACTTTGCTAAGAAACTTTCCAATGCAGCGAGTTCAGGCATTTAAGGACACTTTCCTGGTAAACTGCTGGAAAATACAATTCATAACTAAACAGCAACAGCAAAAATTATAAGAGGTGATGGCAGAAACAAGTGGCTTCAAAATGCTCAAAATTAAAAAGAAAAAATAGTTTGTTTTACGAAGTCTGGAACCAGCATGATATAGTAATTAATTTATTAGCTGAGTATTGCATAAACTTGATTTTTCACCCATTTCCCTCTCAGTTGAATGAAGATACAAGGAACATGATGCTCTACTTACATGTGTAAGAACTTTTCAGGTCACTTAACCCCAAGTGTCTCAGTCCCTCCATTTAGTAGGCCTGGACTAATATCCACTATGATCTCCTAAGGGCATAGGACTATTCTCTTTGTTTATTCTCCTTACCTTTCACTTAAAAACAAAAGCTGCATCATTCTACTTATTTTACATAATTTGTCCATTATTTCCTATTTTCTCCAACTGTAGCACTCTATTAATTTTTTATCAGACATTTCAGTTAAAATTAGGTTAGTCTAAAACATTTAAACCCATCACCTTGGGATGGGACCATGAACTGTGCACTACGTACTTAGACTATTGTCCATTCTAGGAAGGGCTGCTCTTTGGTCACTTGAGTGCTTCCTTAGTGCTTAGGCAGAAAAAACGAGTTGTAAGATACCATTGAACTCCTCCATGGAACAACATAATTGGAAGCAATAGCTGAGTCAACATAGGAGGGAGCCTGTATGACAGCCAAACAAAGGCATATCAATTATGCAGGTGGAGGGATTTTTGCAGAACACCATTTTGTGCAATTCAAAGATATGAAGAGAAAGAATCAATAAATCAACAATATGCACCGAACAGCACTGGGATTATAGCCCTAAAAAAGCCCAGCAAGAGTGATGCCAAATGCTGTCTGAAAGAGGCTTATAATTTCTGTCATTTTGAGCACTCTTTGTAAATAAAAAGGATGATACCAAGATACCTAACTCCCTCACCAACTTTTCCTAGAAGAAATATCTCATTGACCAATTGCTCAATTCAACAAAAAAGATATAGGAGTGTTGTTTCCACTACCTTCACATGTCATCTTCACTTACGTGCCAAATAAGCAGCTCAGGCAGAAGGAGATAAGTGGGTCTGGTCAGAGCAAAACCAAAAGCAGCACCAGAATGGAGGGCAAAAGGGGGAGTGAAGATGTCAGCAGCATAAAAATCATATAATGCAGTGAAGAACAGGCAAAGAGACATCTGGACTGCTCCTAAATATGGATATCTGTAAAGATGATTGCAAAGAGATTCCAGAAGTATGTGAAACTTCATGGTCATTTTCCGTGCTTCATTAAGCATAAGAAATTTTTAGATATGTCAAGTTGGAAATATATTTCATCAGAAGTCAAATCCACAAAGGGACTCAGCAGTTCTAAAACTGCTACAGATTTGACAAATACTGAAAGAGACTGGAGACAGGAAGATGGTAGTGAGCTACCCTGTTCCCATCTTGGAACTTGGGCATACCAAGTCCTGCTCTGTAAAACGTAAGAATCAAGTGAACAAGTAGTGTTTAATATCTTTGTCAATGACATAGACAGTGGGATCAAGTGAACCCTCAACAAATTTGGAGGTGACATCATGCTGTGTGGTGCAGTTGACAAACCTGAAGAACAGGATGCCACCCAGAAGGATGTGGACAAGCTCAGGAAGTGGGTCTGTGCAAACCTCATGAAGTTCACCACAATGAAGTACAAGGTGCTGCACCTGGGTTGGGACAACCCCCCAATCTCAATACAGGCTGGGAGATGAAAGAATTGAGAGCAGCTTTGGCAAGAGGGATTTGGGGGTGCTGGTGGATGAGAGGCTGGACATAACCTGGCAATGTGCCCTTGCAGTCCAGAAAGCCAACTGTATCTTGCATTGCGTCACCAGCACGCAGCCAGAAGGTTAAGGGAGGTGATTCAGCCCCTCTGCTCCACACTGGTGAGACCCCACCCAGAGTGCTGCATCCAGCTCTGGGGTGCCCAGCGCAGAAAGGACATGGATCTGTTGAAGCGGGTCCAGAGTAGGGCCACAATGACAATCAGAGGGCTGGAGCAGGTCTGCTATGAAGACAGACTAAGAAAGCTGGGATTATTCATCCTGGAGAAAAGAAGACTCCAGGGAAACCTTAGAGCAGTCTTCCAGTATCTAAAGGGGGCCTATTAAAAAGATGGGGACAAACATTTTAGCAAGGCCTTGCAATTGGACATGAGGTAATGGTTTTAAACTAAAAGAAGGTAGATGCGGACTACATATGAAGAATAAACTTTCCCCAATGAAGGTGGAGAAACGCTGGAACATGTTGACCAGAGATGTGGTAGATGCCCTGTCCCTGGAAATATCCACGGTCAGGTTGGACAGAGCTCTGAGCAAAATAATTTCGTTGAAGATGTCCCTGCACATTGAAGGGGAGGTGGACTAGATGCCTTTTAACAATCACTTCCAACCCAAACTATTCTATGACTCAATGTACAACAAAATAATGAAGCAATTGCAGAGCATGATCAAAGAGGAAGAATCCAAAGCTTAGCTACATAGGATGGCTCTCTGAGAAACAATGAGATCTGGAGAGAGCGAGCCCTGGTTAGGTGTTTAATATCTGTTCAGAGTGTACTCACTAGGGTGTGCTTTTAATACCACTTTGCAATTGACTTTCTGTTTCCTACCTTTTGATGCAAAATCAGTGAGCATGTGGGATGGCCAAAGTAGTTGTATCAATGCTCAGTTATTGCGTGGAGTGCTTAACAAACATGCCTTTTTGGTGTTTTCTCAAGCGTATATATTATGGTAAGAGCAGAAATATTTCTTCAGTCTTCTGAGAGCATTACTGGGAACAAAGAAAAATGAAAAACACAGCACAATTAAGATCATCACCCTTAAAGAAGAATAGCTATACTGAAAAGCACCCAAAGAAATCACAATGATTAAACTTTATCTTTAATATGTACTTGTATTTGGCACTTTAGTTGTGGATCTTTAAGATTTGTGTTGTTTATCATTCCAGATTTTAGTAAACAAAATAGAGCTGAAATGAGCTGCAAGAAATCACTTTGTGCAAAATGGTTCATGGAAGACCACAAATGCATTTGATATAGCAAATTACCTACTGGTGCTATAGAGATAGATAATATCCTAAAAATAACCTAAAAAAAAAATTTAAAACTGCAGCCTTATTAGTTTCCTGACCTGGCTTACCAGTGGGAGCCCACTACTGGACCGACTGGCACAGCAGGGAGGGAGGCACACGACAGAGCAAACGGCCTGAAGTGAATAGTGGTGACAGAGAAGCTGAGATTGCCACTGAAAGAAACGTACATTAAATATGGCACAGTAAAATAAATCTCATGTAAGCTTTATGTCTTTTTAGGACTGCACATTTGTGTAACTGCTCTGAACACAGCACCATCTTTTCCTTATACTTCATTGGAGAGGACCCACAGGAATACACTGTGCGTGTTCTTGGTGGCCACCAGTTGTGGTCTAACAAATCAAATCTTGCATGAAGTTACAAAGAATGGCCACAAATATCTGAAGGATATAAAGAACAGTTTTCCAGGATGATCTAGAACAAAGATGTTTAAAATCTGGAAAAATAGGGTACCAATACAAGAAATCCCTTAATGATCGTAAGGGTTTGAAACAGATACAGAAAGGTAGTAATGGCTTTGATATCATGGAGATCCTTTAGAATGAGTCTAGAGCACTGGAGAATAACAATGATGAAATAAGACCTCTGATTTCTAGCATTCGGGCATTCTCTTTCACCACTTGAGCAACTTCTATATTGTTTATAGAAAAAACAGAGATGTAAAAAGCAAAAAAATACAGAAAGCACCATGGCTTATGCTAAAGTACAGATATCGTTTAATAAATTTAAGTCTTTTAGCTTTGTGCAAAAATTTTCTCACTTTACTATTTTTGGATCTATCACATTTGCTGTCTTTTGCCATATTTTGCATGATGTAGCACTTTTCTGGTAAACTCTCTGGGACAAGGCTTGTCTCCTCTATTTATAAAAAAAATCCATAGAATAATGAAACTTTTGTCCCTTTTTAGGTTTCCAAGCAGTGGCACTGAAAAAAAAAACAGAAAGAAAAGAAAAGGGTATTATCTTGCACATCTTAAAGCTGCAGATGGTATGTATTATACATTTGTTGCTGCTCTTTTCTTTCTGTGAAGGCAAATAGTTATCTTGAGAGGTCAACTAATGAATACTAGCAGCAGGTATACCACACACTAAAGTGCTGCACCAAGAAATTCTTCAAACTCCCCTCTTCCAGGTTATTTACTTCCTTGACCTTGACTGTCCTTTGGGAAGGAGAGAAAAATTGGTCTTAGCTTTGATATGCAGTAGCAAAAGCTAATCAAACTCACTTTCACTTCCATTTCTAGTATCTATGTTGCCTTCTGATGAGGAAGCTGCACACTGAGAGCTTAACCCAAACCAAAGACATTTCCCACAGGATCTCTGGCTATACTGACACAGTAAAGTAACTCCATGTCAACTTCAACATGTTTTTAGCTAATCTCGTGTCCTGCAGAATTTATCTTCAGCATCCCAGCTGTATTTTGATCTGGACAGCCTAGCATTTTATGGTAAACTTTTGATAACAAAGAACAGTCAAATTCCTTTAGCCTAAACGGAAATTTTCCCATAGGAGAGAGGGGTTTTATCCCATTCTAGCTTCTTTCTGAATAGCAACACTCTGTATAGCACTGCTTTTAGTTCCACAGTGACATACTTATGAACAGACAAAAACATTTTCTCCTAATAGATAAGATTTTTTTTTAGTGAATCAGTTCTATAAAGGTAAAGATAGTACAGTAATAACACATTGGCTTGCATGATATAACTGGGTTCAATGCATTTCATATTTATGAGATCAAGATATTTTATGTATAAAAATCACGATAGTGCTCTTAAAAATGAATTACAGTTGCATGACATTATCAAGAAAAAAGCTTTCAATAAAACATATTTATATCTAACTGACCAATACCTAAAGGTATTCTCATAAACATTTTGCCATCAAGCAAGCTAAAGCTACTTTAAAAATAAACTGTCAATAATTTCTAAAATAAAGCATAAAAATAACTAAGGTGTCTTTTTGATCCTTGTGAGTATACTTTATTTGTCCTTGAAAAAAATATATCCAATGTACCTTTCAAAATGATTTATTATGTGTTATTGTTACAGTGTTCAATATTGTTCAATACCAAACTACTGTACTGATTACCACTCTCCCAGTCTGCTTTAGTTCTATCATGTGCTTTTATTTACCACCTGAGGCAAGAACATTTTAATTGGTTTAGGGAAGCTTGAACTCTCTTTTATCAATGACACATTTCATCAAAACAGAACAAAGCCAGGAGCTGTACGTACTCTCCCAGTGTTGCAAAACAATGGGTTTGTTTGAGGGCTTAAGTTTGGAAATGGATCGCTGCAGTGTAAATTACTTAATCACTTGAATAGCAACATATCTTGATTTTTTCTTCCATTTCTTTAATAGCAAGAAAATTTATAAACAGATTGCACTAACTTACCATATCTTAACTTTATTCTAGACAAATACATTCTGCAAACTGACTCTAAATCTGTACTGTATATCTATCAAAGATCTAGAATAAAGCATTACGTGGTTTATAGTACTGCGAGTGACAGAACTAAGTCATGTACACAGCGATTTTAAAAGTTTCTGTTAAAATAATCCCAACACAAAACAGAGAGAGGGTTTAGTCATGTTTGAAGAAAGTTTCATTATTTGCAGTGATTAGAAAAAAAAGGATCTAATTTTTCCAGGTCAAACTGTCCCTTTAAGAAAGCATGACTTACTTAAGGAAGATACCATATGCCTTGTAAACAACAAAAGTAAGCTGTCTTTCTAGTTTATTAAAAGTGCTTAGCTGACACAGGATCCCATTGTAAGCATTTAAAGTTGTTTAAAACAAAAATATATGTATCAATATCATATATTAGTTAAAATTAATTAAAAAGCAAGGAATAAATTTATTAGTCTGTTTCTATCAATATTTTCAACTGTGATCATAAATATTTTACTTTGAAATATAACAAGATAGATACAAGATAAATATTTTTTAATGAACAAGAGTTAATGAACCCTTTTCTCCTAACAGGTTACATATTCCATCCCTCACAGAGGTTGCTGCCATAGCTCCTGCTTTTATCCCAGCTTTCTGTCTTAGCAAAAAGTGCAATAGCTGCCTCGTATCACACACATGGTGACTGCCCAGCTATTTCAGCACATGAACTGGCTCCACACATACTTATGCATATAGGGTTTTTTGTCTTTTCCTCAGTGACATAGATATTAGCTATCCAAATACCAATTTTCACAGAACTTCTCAAAATTCATTGCTTTTAAGATGGCAGATCCACCCTGTCCATATTGTTTGAAATTAGTTTTAGGACTCAAAGGTTTTGAGGGATAGCTGGAAGGAAAGATGTACAGATAGACCAAAAGAATAATTACATATGCTTTGCTTCTTTAGGAATTCAAGTTTTAAAAAAGCAATATAAATACACAATGACGACAATCTTTACCTTTTGGCTTTCCACAGCAGTACTTTATTGCATGTCGGAGACCCTTCAGTGTCACTGGAAAAGACTTCTGCTTCCCCCGATATTTGCGGTGCTTGATGTCTGCCTGTTCGCTGCAGAGGGAACAAGTCTGCAAACTTCAGACACTGCAGAGGATGTGCTGGGCCTCCGGGGCACATGTTATGATAGCCAAGGGCCCTGCTTCACAGATTCTTTACACGCTGGGATGAGGAATGCCTTATCAACCCTAAATCACATGAGACAGGTTGAGAAAAAAAAAAAGAAAAAAAAGCATGATCTCCGGAACAAATAATACATTTTAAAACATTTACAGAATATGTTGACATAACTATTTGTATTGGGTTTGTGTGACGAGGTTTTGGTAGTGGGGGGCTACAGAGGTGGCTGCTGTGAGAACCTGCCAGAAGCTTCCCCACCTGTGAAAAAGTCAATGCCAGTCAAGTACAAGACAGACCCACTGCTGGCCAGGGCCGAGCCCATCAGTGACAGCAGTAACACCTCTGGGATAACAGACTTAAAAGGGGGAAAAAACTGCTGCGAAACAACAGCAGCCAGAAGAGACGAGTGAAAATATGTGAGAAAAACAACTCTGCAGACACCAAGGTCAGTGAACAGCAGGAGGAAGCACTCCAGGTGCTGGAGCAGAGATTCCCCTGCAGCCTGTGATGCAGACCATGGTGAGGCAGCTGTGGCCCTGCAGTCTGTGCTCGACCCTTTGGCAGAGCAGAGACCCACCTGCAGCACACGTTGGACCTCACAGCAGAGCAGGTGGATGCCCTNTGACAGCAGTAACACCTCTGGGATAACAGACTTAAAAGGGGGAAAAAACTGCTGCGAAACAACAGCAGCCAGAAGAGACGAGTGAAAATATGTGAGAAAAACAACTCTGCAGACACCAAGGTCAGTGAACAGCAGGAGGAAGCACTCCGGGTGCTGGAGCAGAGATTCCCCTGCAGCCTATGATGCAGACCATGGTGAGGCAGCTGTGGCCCTGCAGTCTGTGCTCGACCCTTTGGCAGAGCAGAGACCCACCTGCAGCACACGTTGGACCTCACAGCAGAGCAGGTGGATGCCCTGTGGGAAGACCACTCTGGGGCAGGCTCCTGACAGGAGCAGGCAGGAGCCCACACTGGAGCAGGCTCGCTGGCAGGACTTGTGACCCCATGGGGGACCAATGCTGGAGCAGCCTGTTCCTGAAGGACTGCATATTGTAGAAGGGACCCACACTGGAGCAGTTCTTCTGGGAACAACTCACATTTTAATATAGACTCTTCCATTTCACAGTTACCTAACTGCTTCTCTCACACCTAGAAAGCAACTTGGAAAAATGAGATTTAATGAGTATTGTATTTTTCAGTGGACCTTATACTCTTTATCCATTTTTGCATTAGAAACATACATGATATAAATATCTAAGGAAGCTAAAGCTATGTAGCTTACTGTTTTCTCCAGCTTGAAAACAGATACTGGCATTTATTAACCACTTTAGGGTGATTATATTTTTTGGGTCATTGATCTTTAAGCTTTTCCTTTTAGGCCTACCATAACAATATGGCTTAGAGAAGTTTTTAAATACACTAGCTGGAGCTGAATATATCAATTATTTTGGTAAAGTTTCTCAGTTAGCTTTAGAAGCGAAATGAAACAGATCTCTCTCCCATTTTTCAACCATTCATGATTCTGAAGAAGCACTTGTATTCAAAAACTCTATAGGTGAAGACAGCATTCAATACTGGGAATCCATACTAAGATATGGAGAATTGGATTTATATTTCAAAGGACCAGATAGACTTTCTATTATCTTCAGTGTTCCAGGTGAGCGGCTGGAAGAGCATCTGGCAAATCTCTGCCAGACTCTTAAGCTGACACAAGGTTGAAGGTTTGGCACCAGCATCTGTGCCAAGTTTCATACTAACAGAAATTTGGATGGGTATTGAAGATGACTTTTATAAAGCACTTGGCAATCAACATCAAAATATTTCCAACACCATCCTAACCAAGATTTTTATATAATTATTCTGAAACAGGAAAGAGAACATCTTTCATCTAGGGAACTACTACCGGTATTTGCGTGATTGCTACAAAAAGTGAATATATAGGACCAAATTTTAAATAGCTTCCCCCATGAAAGCTGTTTTGCTTTGGTTCTGGAATGATGCTCTGTAACACAGCTTTGTTGACAAGTCATAGGTAAGCACAGAAAAATGGCAACCCTTCAAAACCATTTGTTGAAAATCAATCCAAATTTGGACCTCTTTAGACTTAAGATTCTGACCGTATAAGTTGGCATTACTGTATTTCTTTACCATGTACAGTTATATAAGAGGATGCTCAGAATTATACATAAGAGGATGATATATTTTTCATGCTTACAAAAACCTTACTGGCAAAAGTGTTAGTAAGGTGTTTATTGAAAATACTTTTAAAATTTATTTTCCGTTTTACTTTAAAAAGGCTTCAAAAGCATACTGCAGGAGACACCTGACCTAATTTCCAAAAAGGCAATAACAAACTTTTGCACTGAATCCTAATTCCATTCAGTAATCTGAAATATTAATTTTGACACATCAAAACTTAGAGTCAAGAAGAGAAATCCAATACTGCAGACCACATCTATTAAGAAGCTCAAAGAGAGCAAAAGACCCAGCTATAGCAGGATCTATAGGCAAACAGCAAGGTTGCTATAACACTTGGTAACATGGGAAACATTTGGTACATTATTATTTCACAATCTTTACATACACAAACCCAGTTCAAAGGAGTGCACTGTAAAATTATGCTCTATAGTTTCGTATGAGGCCTTCTTGATATTACATAAAACAAACTGTGTGGAAACTAAACTAGGTCCCATGATTTACAACGTTCTTTCCATGTAATTTATTACACTGAATTAGTTTAGATATATACCCTATATATTTAATATTAATCTCGGGATTGTTTTGAGTTAGCACATTATTCCTTAAATTCGATTCCCTTTCTTTTCTTTTGTTTATGGGCTGTAATAAATTCTTCTTGTTTCTCTTCCTTCATTTTACAAGGTAAAAACTGTTCTTAATGCCTCATCTTATGGATATAAAAATGGAAGTTGATGGAATACACTGTTATGATTTATACAACTTCACCCAGAACTGCCCATGTATTTAACTCCATAGTGAGATTATAATGTCTTTATAATTAGCATTTATTTCTGAATAAAATTATTTGATACCCTAAATACGTAACTTTGGTTACAAGAGAGAAAACCAAGAAAGGCTAGAAACAGATCCATTATCAATGTACAACAGTCAAGCTATCTGAAGTCAGACTTTATATCTGAGCATACGTTGTACACTGGTTTTGTCGTGGTGCTTTTACTCTCTGGAGTATTAGCCTGAGAGAACAAAGATGATCCCATAACTAATTACTACCTTACATATAAACATTTCTCTTCTAAGCTTTCAAATACTGTCAGTGGGGGAAATCTCAAATCTTGTTAATTTTTTAGCTAGTAATGTAGTGGGAAAGCACCAAGATAATTCAATTCAAGCAGGAAACTGCTAAGCTGTTAATCAAAGCACTTGGTATAAAACTTACACTATCTCTGTATGTTGTTGCTACAATAAAATGACTTCACCTCTCCATCAAAGATGAGACTTCAAAATTTCTAGTAAACTTCTCTCAACAGTAGGAACACACATCATCATCATCATCATCACAATTAGCCTGGGAATCAGAAATTACAGGGGAAAAAAACAGACCAGAAAAAGCAAAAAGTTTAGGTTTCAGCTGGATCACCACTGGTGTAAGCAAAAAATTACATGATGTGATTATCTGCAACATGAAAGTGAATGCAATTACTATGAGTTCTTGTGAGAGAAGGTACTGAATGAAATGTCAAGACAACATAGAGAAAGTGAAATACATGTAATACTGTTCATGCACTTTTAAGACTCGAGTAACATACTACACAAATGAAAATTCACAACTGATTTCTTCTTCTTTCATTTTAGTTGTTTTATTTTTATATTGTTCCCTGAAAAACAAAACTGCATTGACCTGTACCTGTCACTTCGAAAATATGAATGAAGAGAGAGAAATCTCTCTTACTGGCATCAGTCCATATGCATTCAATGACTACTATGTAATGAATCCCTTAGACAGAATCAGGGCAGTTGGAAGGAACCACTAGAAAACACACCAACACCCTAGTCAGTGTAAGTCCATTCAGATCCAAATGCTGAAGGCAGTGGCTAGTCAAGAGTGAAGTGTCTCCTTGGGTGGAGATTCCACAAGCTATACAGGCAATCTGTTGCAGCATTTGACCACTCAGGGCAAAGGTTTTCCCCTTGCACTGGGATGGGTTTCCAAGGTTCCAACTTCTAACTTCTGGTCAGGCTCTTGTTCTCCCACTGTGCTGCTCTGAGAAGAGTCTAGCTCTGTGTCCTCAACACTCTCCCTCTGAGGGAGGGATATAGAGCATCAGCCTTCTCTTCTTAGGACAGAACAAACACATCTCTCCTTGTACATCATCTGCTACAGCACCCTAAACATCAAAATGGCTCTCTGATGCATTTGTTCTGCTATGTCAATGTCTTTTCTGCACTGGGGAGCCTAAAACTGGACACAGCACTAGAGATGTGGTCCCACAAGATAGAGGGAAAGAACCACCATTTCTCTTCAGCTGCTGACTGCCCTCCTCCTAGCACAGCTCATGATGCAGCCACCCTTCTTTGCCAGAAGTGCAGCTCACTTGTGACTGGTACAACTCACTGCCCACAGGGGCCTCAGGTCCTTTTCTACAAAGCTGCTTCCCAGCCAGCCGGTGCTGCCCTGTGCTGTTGCATGGGTTTATTCCATCCTGGGTGTAGGACTTTGTATTTGCCTTTGGCAATTTTCCTGAGGTCCCTGACAGCCCATTTCTGGAGCCTGACAAAGTTCCTTTAAACAGCACTCCTGCACCCCAATGTACTTAACACCCTTCCCAATTCATATATCTGCAAACAAGCAAAGGATGCACTTGATCCAGTCATCCAAGCTGTTACTGAGAACAAGCATGGTTGGCATCAATCCCTGAGGCAAGCAACTCATACCTGGCTGCCAGGTGAGCCTTGTACCAGTTACCACTACCTTTGAGCTCAGAGGCTGAGATAATTTTCCACCCATCATACTGTCTATTTATCCAGCTCACCAGTTTGACTGTAGGAGCACTATGTAGATCGTTAAAGGCCCAGCAACACAACATCCACCACTCTTAATGGCTTAGCTGGTCATCTCAAAACAGAATAAAAGGCAGATGACCCTCCCAGACCAAATGCAGTTCCACGGCAACTGTTTCCAACTGGTGCAAACTAGAAAATAAAAATCCAGAAATCTGGGAAGCCAGAACCAGTTAGTTACCTGCTGGCCTTGAATCTTCTTCTGAAATTTTGTTGGGAAACTTCTTTTTCCCCAAGGCTTCTGCTCATTGTAAACACGATGCCCTCTGAAATTCAAAAAAAGGAGTAAGGTATTTCATTTTCTGTGTCAGTTATAGCAATTTCTCATGCAAACACAACAACGCTGGAAGCTCAGAAGTGCAACATTTAGAGTATATGTCCTTATAACTCGTTGCCTGAAATGAACAGATTTCTTCACTAAAATACACAAAGCTTGTTAAAAATTTTGCCATGCTAAGCCATACATTGATTTTTCTTTTCAATGTCATATGAAAAATGTTCCAAGCCAAAAACGTTTCTCTGTCGTCATGTGAATCATCACAGCACTAACTTACATTCACATCGCTCGATGAGCTCATGAATTTTGCTTTCAGTTGCACTGCTACAGAATGAAGCTATCATAAAAAGAGGAGAGGAAATCTGCACTAGGATTTCGCTGTACATAGGTGATGCTGCTGAAAATATACTAATGCTGAGTGCTTATGAAGATTTTTAAAGCAAAAAAAGTAGTGAGGCAATAGCAGAGGCGAATGGATTTTGAAACCCATCCATACGCACTTCATGTAATGCTAAGTTTTGTAAAAGACTGTGCAAGGATGTACCATATGTCAAATCGCAGAACAGGCTCTGACACTACCAGTTTCATACAATTTAATAACAAGCATTTAAACTTCAATCATTTCTAGTGACTCAAGTGACTTGAATATCAGACTGTCTCCTCTGTTTTCCACAGCCAGCCATCTTAAGACGAGAGTTGCCATAATACTTTGAATTTATCTGCTGATTATTTTTTCTTAAAGCAGTGTTAGCAGCAGCAGTCCCACTGTTGTGCTGAATGAGCAGTTTTCTTTTTAGCCTTAATTTTCAAGTGTTCATATATTTTTTTCCAAGAACATACAATACCTAGAGCTACTCAGTACATTTCAAAGAGGCAGGAGGGAAGCAAGAAGAGAAGAAAAAAATACCTCTTCATAGGCTCAGTTTCTGGAATTGTTAGCTTCATAAAACCCAAAGAAAACTGAATTTGTACAAAACAAGGAAACTTGTTTATTTCCATCTAACGGCAAAATTAAAAAAAACCAAAACCTTTCTAATACTTGCAGTAATGGTCTATAAGGACTACGAATCGTTCCAAATATTTTATTTCAAGAATAGATGGTTTTAAGTAATAAAGAAATGTAGCGTTGAGGAAGTGCTCCTAGTCACCTACACAGTTTTTTAACTGAAAGAGGAATGTGGTATTGAGGATATGCTCCTAATGAATCTAGACAGTTCTAGATCACAATCATCTCTTGAAGCTTTGATGTCTATCAATTGCTACTTAGAATGACAGGAGAGAGGTTATTAGATTTTACCAGTGTTTGTTCTTCTGGTTTTTTTAAAAATAAGAGAATGGGAAGAAAACAAAAATATCAGCATAATTTTGGGGAGAAATTTAAAAGAAAAAAAAAAGCAAACCAAAGTCTAACACAGTTTATATGTTCAAGAATAAAAGTTGTCAGTAAAAATGCCAAAAAATGCCAACAGTACAGGTAACAGAGACAAGTCATGGTTGTTGAGGGAAACTGTAAATTTGAATCCTTCACTTTGTGTATTCCAAAGCAGATGTTCAGCTGCTATAAATCAGCAAAACTCCCTGACCCTTAATTTCTTAACCACAGGAATGTGCTGAGGATTTTTTTTTCACCGAATTTAGTTAAGCTAAGTAGCAATATTCTAGCTATTCTAAGAACTACAACACCCTCTATTGGGCAAAGAATTTTCATTCAAATATGGAAAACCAGGTAATTTCAATGATCCAAAGCAACCACTGGTTGCATTTTTCCAAAGGTCGAGCTTGACTGCATGATGCATACATACACAGTCTATACAAATAAGCTATATATAACCACAATGATGTATAAAATCCTATGATATATTTTGGTATGATGATAACATTTTATAAAGAGGAAGCAGAAATTCATCTTTTGATGAAAGAAAAGACCATCTCAACTCAATTATGAGGCTACTCCTGAACCCCCTTTCCCTGAATTTTCTCATTTCATGGATGCTATTCTCAGTACTGTCCAGCATCTCCTCTGAATAAACCAGTCTTCCCAGCATGGGTGCTCCTTTTGAATTTGATCCTTGAATTCTTCCTTATGTGTTCTTAAAATGTCACAAGTATGTGATGCTTTTGAAGGTTGCACTGCAGACACAAATGTGTCACAGGCCCAAAGAACCCACAGATTCTTGCACAGAATATCAATATGACAGTAGATGGGAATCTCAGCTGTCTCTGTGAAAAGAGATGAAATAACAAATTTTCATCAGAGATCAGAAGGACACAACGTCATACAGGAAGAAAAGATCATTGCAAGAATAAAAAAAGCAGTAACATTTAGATTAATACTTAAGGGACAAAACAATGGCTTAGGATAGAAAATTTAAGAAAAAGGAAAGCATTATTAAACAGAAGTATTGTAGATGAAGGGGAGATGGGAACCAATGTGTCAGGCTTTTTAAAAAGAGGAGTTTGAAACAGAAAATGTGTAAAAGCAAGAAAAAGAATTTAGAGAGCAAGACACTTAAATGGGCAAATGGTTGTGATTGCCATGCTTAGAGAAGGAGGTGCCTGCCCCTTTAGTACAAACCACTTTCTGAGTATCTTTGTTTTCTCCTATCAGCAATCTGAACCACCTCTTCATTCTGCATTCTTCCAACACATCACCTGCTTGGAAACAAAACTTCCCCAGTAAAACCAACTTTTCCTCAATCTTTCCAAGATAAAAAGTAAAGCTAGTCTTAACACGTTGATGGCATCTTCTGCAGGAAACCAGTCCTTTTAGAAGACTGGAACTTTCCTGTTTAATTTTGACTTAATAATGCCTATTTAATTCTTTTAACATTTCAGCGCAATTAATATATTTCAATTCAGCTTTATTAAAATCAAAAATTCAGTCCCTTGTATCAAATAGCTTTTTAGTTTGAAGTGCAGTTCACATTACTAAAACTGATGAATCTACATGCCTTTTATCTTTTCTTTTGTGCATTGTCACTGCTGGGTAAACTCTGCAATTAACCGAGGATACTGACTGCACAGCAAGTTATTAGCCCACTGATGTTGCATTAGGCTTGCCTGAGCCACTTCTAACTAATAATGCCAGAGATATAGTATTAGTGTCACTGTGTTGGAACTTGACATTCTTAATTTCATTATACTCCTAATAGTCTTAATAATTACAGACTTTTTTCCTTGTCAATTACAATGTAATTTTTTTTTTCCTTTTTCTCCCAAAAAATTGAAGTCCATAATCCAAAGCATCTGCTGAGAGCTACACACTGAGTGACCATGTAAGGATAATGGATGTTAAAATTTACCTGTCTCTGTAAGATCATTTTATCTGAAAATAATAGAGAACCTTAGGATGCTTTGGGAGGGAAAAGATGACTCTTGTCTTTAAACAACATGAAAATGCCATGGTAACTTGCAAAAAATGAATATATTACTGTTTCTGAAATAGTCCATTTTCTTCTTCCATACACTTATGAATCCTCAATGAAATTCAACAGTGAGTAGAATGGTTAAGTTCTGATGTAGCTTGTACTAGGAATATAGGGGTATTCACTCATTGGTGTTTCTGCAAATGATGGAGTTTTAGCTCCAGCAGTTTTAAATGGCTTACCTAAAATTAATCTATTGTCTATAGCATTAAGACACTATATATATGGTATATACACAAGAAATAACTCTTTTTTATGTTGCTATCAAAGAAAGTTGTGATTCTCCAGAACTCCTTCCCATTCCTCAAGGATGTCAATCCCAAGCATTCACATGCACAGGACAATCACTGGCTTGTTTAGTCTCATCAACAGATTCTGAGGGCAAATACCTACCACGAAATTGCCCTTTTTCTCTCTTCTATAATTTCAGTAAGAGCCAGTAAACTAAGAACTTTTTCAAATCTAGCACTAATTCGTAATTTCAAAAGAGAAAATAAGAGACACAAGAGCTTTCTGTTTCTTAGACTTGGACTCTATCTTCTCAGAGAATCTGGTCCTGATACACAGGTCAAAATAGAAGTTTTACCCTCTTCTCAAAACAAGGAGGGCTAAGGAGAGACAGAGGGGATCACGAAAGTGTCGGGGCCACAGGATGTCCCTCAGCACCTGAAGAATTTAAATTTTGTGCCCTAATTTTCCTCCCAATCTTCCTCCTGGCAGAAAGCACCTTACTCTGCTCTAGATCAGAGGCCCTTTTCCTTTGCCAGACAAAAATCCCTGTTAGGCCACTCCAATTCAGGATGGGGACACTGGGTAGATAAGCATGACACCATGTTCTTGTCTCTTCCATACAGTGTGCCACAGTCTGACCTCAGCACAAAACAGGGATCAGCATCTCTCCCCACCACCACTTTGCCATCACTGCTACTACAATTATCTTTACCTCTTCACCAAGAACTAGTTGGAAGAATCAATATCAGCCACAGTTCAGAATTTACCTCTGCTGCAAGGGATGGAGTAATCAGCTTTTTGTAAGCTGGTGATATTCATTATTCCTCAGACACAAATGTGCACACAAAGGAATTTTGAGCATGACTTCTGATTCTAAAATTTCTTCTCAGAGATCGACCTGAGAGCAAACAGTCATATGGCATTTCATGTTGCACTATAAACAAAGTCCAGATACATTCACATCAGTAGGAAGTAGGTATCCAACCCCAACAGGCAGACAACTAAACACTTCCGTGATTTGGTTCAACAGCATTTTCTAGCCCACCGTGATGTTTCAACTTCGTAATAATATTTTTTCTATACAGATCTGATTGATAGATTAATTTTTGTTTTGTTGGGTCGAGAGGGCAGAGGGATGGGGTGAGGTAATTAAAACATGGGAGTAAACAGAAAAGGGAACTGTAGAAAACTTTAATTTTAATACTCATTTCTACATCCTCAGAACAATTTAGTAATACAACACCACTGAGATTCCCTTTGGATCTGTATGGACTAAGTAGCCTGCTATTAATTATTATATTTATCTTTCCTACCACCCAAGCCAGCATTTTTAAAGATAAGTAAGGCAAAGCTATCTCAGTGTAGATGAAGTTTACTGAGATTTGTCTGGCAAAAATCTACAATGGCTGTAACTTGTACTGCTGTCTGTCAACAGTTCATAGCATAACTATATAAAACCCATAAATTCTCAATTAATCCAAAAACTTTCATAAATAGATTTAATTCTTAAAAAATGTATTAAGTAAACCAAATGGGGCTGCACACATATAGAGTATATGCATATGTTCTTTATCTATGCCTTCTGTCTAGTGGAGAACTGTTCTAAGATGTAACACACTGCAACCAACAGAATCAAGCTAATCTAAACTAATTTGGATTAGAGATAAGAAGGGAGAGAACAGTATCTGCTATGTTTTCCTAAAACCCCAAACCCACCACACCAGCCTGCAGAGAGAATTAGCTACACTGCACAAAGAAAAAAAACGAAGTGCACCTTAAGTCACCAAACCAACCACATGATGGCAGTCCAACATTAAAAAAAGGAAAAAACTGCCATTTAATAGAAACTACTTGGAAAAGTAGTTTAAAATCTATGCATATTATTCATAATGTAACCAAACAATGCTGTAGAGCAGTAATTTTCAATCTTTCTCTGTTTGCACACCTCTAAATACTTTAAAGACTTAAAGACCCAAAATGCAGATAAATCTGCTGTTTATCTTCCAGGAAGCCCTGACTTCATAGTACAGTTTTTACACCCCAGAGTCCACAGAAAAAAAGATTTAAATACTAGTTTCATAATTTTAGAAAATACTATTTTCATGTAGTAGTATGCAGATTTGCACTCTCTTTGTTCGGAGTTCTGACTTCAATCCACTTCCATTTATTTCTGAAATACAGCACAGCTGCCAACGTGTTATTACACAACTGAGCTTGTAGTTTCTCCTAATCATCCTTTTCAGTTTCCTCCTCACTAACTGCAACTCAACTACCTACATAAATTCACACACAAAGCTTCCTGTGCAAATCTTTGGTAGGCATATGCAACATATCCCTAGCTTATGAATGCCCAACACTTACAAGAAACTGATGACATCCAGAGTGTCATTTGCTCGGATTCAATGCTGTTTGCTACAGCTGATATACAGTTTGATTTTTACTGTTTGTATTAGTGAGGCTAATGATTTCAGTGATATTTCATGGTATTTCCAAAGCAATTTCCCACTGATTTTCCTAACCAGCACATGACAGATTGTTCCAGTTGGCACATATCCCCAAAATTGCTCCCTTGTTCCTAGATTAATTAATTCTTATTTGTCTATATTGAATTCCATGTGCTGTATGCCAACCAAATCAAGATGGGTCAAATCACTTTACATCTTGTGTCTCTCATTACTGTCTTTGCTTTTGCCAGTATTGTGAGTAACTCTGAAAATGTGTTTTCTCATATCAAATTATATGGATCAAATTAGCAATATCAGAGTTCACATCAGTTGCTGGTGAGAGCATTTTTACACAACAAAAGGCATTAGCTGCAAACTGGTTACTGCTACACAAAAATACTGCTACTGCACCAAAATGTGGCAATTTCTCATTCTAACTCAGGTTAGAAATATAGATTTAATTTCACATTGTGATGTTAGAGGAGTATGAACTGCTACCTCACCAGCAGGTCTGTAATCACAGATTTGAAGCTGATAAGCATTATTCTACTCTATGGTGAGAAAGTAAATTTATTGCTCTTTAATTTAAAGCACATGAAACTGCAGGATCTCTTCTGGCTCACAGCTCTCCAGGTTGTGACTCAGCTTTTCCTTACACGTGGAAAAGTTTCACAGTGAATACCTGTTTGTACCTCTGAAATCAAAGGGCATGCTCATTCTTATTAACTTGCTTTCCACAGTCACCACAGAGTCATAGAATCATTCAGGCCGGAAAAGACCTCCAAGATCAAGTCCAGCCTTTGATTACCACCTTGTCTACTAGACTATGGCACTTGATGACATGTCCAGCCATTCCTTGAACCTCTAGGGATGGTGACTCCACCACCTCCTTGGGCAGTCCATTCCAATGCTTGATGACCCTCTCCATAAAAAAATTCTTCCTGATGTCGAACCTGAACCTACCCTGGTGCAGCTTGAGACTATGTCCTCTCATCCTGTCACTGGTTGCCTGGGAGAAGAGCCCACCCCTCATCTCCCTGCATCCTCCTTGCAGGTAGCTGTAGTGAGTGATAAGGCCCAGCCTGAGCCTCCTCTTCTCCAGACTAAACAACCCCAGCTCCCTCAGCCACTCTTCATGACTTACTCTCGAAACCCTGCGCCAGCTTCGTTGCCCTTCTGTGGACACACATCATGTTTTTCTTGAAGCAATGATCCAACGCACCAGAAACGGAAGTGGAGGAGGAGCTTTTCCAGCCTTTTAGTGCTTCTGAGTGGTGCCATACAACTCCTCTGCCATACAGCAGTGGCCATCACCCCATTGTAGGGTCAGCATCCTTGTTTTACAGTGCCTTCTTCCCTCCATTCTCCACTTGTCTAGTGAATTGTTTTTCAGACTGCACCCTGAGCATACATGACAATGTAAGTTTTCTTCCTTACAAGAAGCCCGGGAACTTGAAGAGATCGCCTAAAACTTGCACTTCTTTCCTCTGCCTTGTGAAGACTTCCTATCAATGGATATAGTCTGAAATTTGTTGAGCTGACAGACTTAGACTTGCACCATGGCACTATTTTGATAATTACTTCTCTGAAATACTTCAAAAGTATATACAACAACACACTTTAAATAAATGTACTTTGGTATTTTCCTCCTGCTCATGGGATATTTATAATTTCAAGTCTGGTATACCTCGTATTAAACTCAAAGTACTACAACAAAATTTGCTTTTTACTGCAATATTGATTCAAAAGACACAAAAACTAGCAACATGATGGCCTTTGTTATATTATGCACAGAACTTAATTTTGTTGCCATGATGCCTTTAATTCTAATTAAATTCCTTCCCATTGTTTGAAGTTCTTTCTTTATGCTAAAAATCAAAAAGTGTCCATTATAATTGCATTATTTATTAAAATCCAGAATCCATTCTGTTAATCAATATTGCAGGAAATTGATGACTTGTCAGTAATTATTTAGAAAATGCTTAACTGTGCATATACTTGAAAACATTTAAAAATCAGAAGTACAACCACCCCATCTTCTGATCAATTTGTGGTATGACATGTCAGAAAACTCAGAAACATGCTTGATATTGGCTATTTTCATATTTAATTCAAAATGACTGCATATGTAACAGCCTCGATATGTGCTCAATCTTCATAAAAGCACTAAATGTATGATGAAAGACAAGGAACTACTGGAGAGGGTCCAGTGGTGGGCCACACAAATGATTAACGGACTGCAGCATCTCTCTTACGAGGAAGGACTGCTGGAACTGGGCCTATTCAGTCTCGAGAAGACTGAGAAGGAATCTCATTAATGCATATAAACATCTCAAAGGTGGGTGCCAAGCAGGTGATGCCAGGCTCTTTTCAGTGGTGCCCAGCCACAGGATGAGGAGCAATGGCCATAAACTAGAACACAAGAAGTTCCACCTCAATATGAAGTAGAAAACTTTACATTGAGGGTGGCAGAGCACCGGCACAGGCTGCCCAGGGATGTCATGGAGTCTTCCTCTGGAGACATTCAAAACCCACCTGGACACGTTCCTTCGTCACCTGCTGCAGGTGACTCTGCCTTAGCAGGGGCTTGGACAAGATGATCTGAAAATTATCACAGGGGAGATTCAGATTAGATTATTAGAAAAATCTCTTTCACCCTTAAGGTGGTCAGGCATTGGAACAGGTTGCCCAGGGAGGTGGTGGAGTCACCATGCCTGTAGTGTTTAAGAGGTGTCTGGATCTGGCACTGGGTAACGTGGTTTCGTGGTTACAGTGGTAGTGCTGGGTGATGGTTGGACTTGATGCTCGTAAAAGTCTCTTCCAACCTCGATGATTCTCTGATTCCGTAGTTCTATCTCCAGCGGTCCCTGCCAACCCTACCGATTTTGTGATTCTGTTTAAGTGGGCGGGCACAACACCGCAGCTCCATTTCGGCTGCTCACCACAGAAAAAATTCCAAGTGCGAATACGCAACAGTTTGATCTGGAGAACTTTCAGGTTGAAAGGCTTTCCCCTAAGAGAACATCTCCTTTCCAGATTTGTCAGGGCAACGACAACACCCACACGCCCCGCTTCCCGCCCGCCCCCTGGCCCGCGGAAGCACCAGAGCCTGCTG
>VWZW01002015.1:2401194-2437927 GCA_013397115.1 Edolisoma coerulescens
GCCGTGCCCCGGCCCCGCGCCCCGCCCGGCCCTTCCCGCCTCGCTGCCCGCCCGCTGCCCCGGGCCGCCCGCCGGGGCACACGCGCAGCTCCCCCCGCCGCCCCCTGCGCTGTGGGGCCCTGTGCCTGAGGGGCGCCGTGCCCAGGGCACTGCTCGTGTTCCTGTGTCAGCGGCACCTCGGCGCTGGCCCACGCGGAAAATGATGCGGCAGCTTGCTTTGCTAAATAATTATTTTGGTTTTTTGCAGCATGATTTGTCTTTGGCTACAAATCTCCACAGGAACCTCCAGTTGTGTGAAAAAGGATCTGAATTTATTAAATATAACAACAGCGTCTCATGTCGTGGTTTTACGTAGCTTGTGGGAACGAACATAAGTTGTGCTTTGTTTTTGGTTTCTTTGCGAAGAATATGTGAGTCACAAATAGAGTTAGCAAAAGTGGGGACAGGCTTGGGACAGAAACCCGCAAATTTGTTTTTTAAACTGATTATTTGGCCATGGGAGCAGGTGCATGCCAGTATTAGGGTATGTCAAGAGATAAAGCAGCAGTAGTGCTGGAACCTGCGGTATTTGTAACGTGTTTTTTCTATATTTAAGTTCTATAGCCTATGCATGATTTCTTCTCAATGGAGACTTGCTGGTGGTCCTTAAAAGTGCAATTACAAGGCTTACCTATGAAAATTATGTGTAAGGAATCAGTCTGTGTACCTGTCCTGGCTGAAAAAAGGGGTTAATAGCCTTCTCTATAACTTTCATGGGCTTTGAAGAATTCTAATAATGATTATAATATTCGTGATTAAACTACTGATTCCTGAAGAAAATTCATAAGTGATAGTGGAATTTATAGATTTAAAGAAAAATGCATCCAGGTCTCATGGTAAAGTTGCTTGAAACAGAAGTTTCTTAGTGTTCTCTATTCCTTGCCTTTTTTTTTTTTTTAAACAAGGGTGTTGTCATCTACATAGTTTCAGTAGATTTGGGAGCTGCCTAGCTGCTCCCTGTTCCTGGACACAGTGCATTACCAGACTCATATCTTTTTCCGTAGGTTTATCTGTCTTCAGATAATTCAATGATAAATATTTAGGGGAAAAAGCCAGAATCCTTCTAAGATCTAGAGTTTAAGCAGGCGCAATAAAGCTGTTGCTTTTCCTGACAGAATTGATTATTGAAATATTACTACTTTCTGAGATACCTCTTTACATTTTGGTAACGTTGCTGTTTCAGTACAAGATGTGTGCAAAGTCAGAAAAGAAGAATTGGTGTTAAAAAGCTTAATTATTTCTTTAACTGGTTGGATTGCCACAACTGAAGTTTTAAAGATAATTTGGGTGAGAAATTTTAGCAGTTTCAAAATTTATTGAAATGTGTGCTATAATGCGCTGTACTTGTGATTGAGTGAAGGATTAATGGAAAAGGTCTCTGGAGTTCTTGGTGGCTTCTGCAGTGGAGATGCTGTTTCCAATCTGTCTTTAGTAAAGTCCTGTGACTACAATGTGTAGTATATCTGTTCCCTTCTCTGTATCCTCCTCAGCGTAATCGATTTTGTGTAGCAAAACCCCATGACATTAAGTTAGTCTGTTTGAAGGTCTTGTGCTGAGAATCAAACCAGTCAGTTCCAGTCACTTACCTTGTGTAGCTGCATAATACTTTCACCCAGCTTTCAATTTCCATTTTGTTGAAAAAGTTCTGCGGCACTTACTTGCTGCAGAGGAGGCCTGTCAACACTGACTCATCAAGATTTAAAAGAAAAAAAAAAAAGCAAACAAATATATCAAGCTTTATTATTTCCAAAGACTTGAAAGTTTAAAAGATAGACCCTGTTCCACGTAAAATGTGCGCAAAGCATCAAACAACTGGTTTGGTGTTGGATTTTTTTGTGTTTGTTTTTATTTCTTTTGATTTTAGTGCCAACACTGGCATTTTTTTCGGAGACTTGCTGAACGTTGTCTGATCCTTTCTCAAACCCTTTGGAAGTTGAGAACTATGATTTTCATTTGGAAAGAAAAGTAGGCAGTAGGGAGTCTGTTGAGGAATGTAAGACTTGTACCTGCCGGTTTCTCAGTAAAGACAGCAGCGTTCCAGGAATCCTGTTATGCACCAAACTTGTTGACCATCGTACTCGTTTGAAGATGGGCCGCTCTGCAAGCAGTTCAGAGAACTGACCCAGCTCATGTGGATGTGCTGTTGGAAGTTAGTGACAGTAATTCCCTCAGTTTGCTGCATTGGCAACTTTAAATATATTAGTTTTATTCCTGACTTAACAGAGGAGCCACGAAAGTGTGGCTGCAAAGTTGTTGTGAGAGTTTTTGTGTGGAGTTCTTTACAGAATTTTTTTCTTTATGATGGGAGCAGAATTTGCAGTTTGAACCTTGTGGATTCCATTTACCAGAATCCTCGAAGCAGACACAGGAATGTAGTGCAAAGCTTCAATCTGCTGTTCGGTGTTTCCTGGCACAGATATGAGGACTTGGGAAGGAGCTGAGAAGACAACTGAACCCTAAAGGAACATACCTGTGTTAGGACAAAATTTCTCCATTGATCCAAGGAACAAATTTCGTGCATAAAACTGCTGTTCAGATCACTCCCAAGGCATGAGGCATCATGTCTATCCAATATAAATGTATGGCAGATTTGTGCACCTTTCAGAATTACATAAGCTGTGTTCTCACTGGTCTTTGGAAAGAAAGATACGGAATGGTCTTCTCGAAAAAGCGTTTAACTGCAAAAGTGTAGTGGGAAGTACAGTTTATGTGTATATGGCTAACATACAATGTAAAAAGGTCCATTTTATCTGGATTCTCTTCCAGCTTCCAGTTGCCCAATTTAGTGGTAGCCTACCAGGTAGTTTGTACACATTCCGCATACTTTTGCAGGACTTCCTTTCTCTTTATCCACAACCCATTTAGTGGAGTTTTGTTGTGGTATTGCTGTAGTAAATGCTCCTTCCTTTATGTGGGCAGGAGAATGTTGTTTGTTTGTTGGGGGTTTTTCTCCCCACAGAAAATTTCGGAAGTTTCATTTTACTGTAAAGATACGCTTGGAAAACCCAAAGCCACAAGCAAAATGTGTATCATTCTATTCCCAGCACTAGAGAAAGGATGAAACATTAAGATGTATTGTAAACCTCATGCTTGGGTAATAATGTTTTATTCTAGTGTGTCTGTCAGGCAGTTCTTGTATCCCAAAAGAGAAAAAGGAATGCACTTCCATGGTGAGAGGTGGCTGAGGTCACTTGGTCTGTTCAACCTGGAGAAGAGGAGACTGAGGGGAGACCTCGCTGCAGTCTTCATCACCCTCACAAGGGGAAATGGAGGTGCAGGTACTGATCTCTTCACTCTTGTGACCAGTGACTCGAGAAAACGGCATGAAGCTGAGTCGGGAGGTTTAGATTGGGTATCAGGAAAAGGTTTGAAAAACCAGAGGGTGTTTGAGCCCTGGAACAGGCTCCCCGGGGAAGTGGTCACAGCACCAAGCCTGACAGAGTTCGAGAAGCGTTGTGACAATGCCCTCAAGCCCATGGTATGATTCTTGGGGTATCCTGTGCAGGGACAGGAGTCGAACTCGATCCTCGTGGGTCCCTTCCAACTCGGCATATTCTCTGATTCTAGGACAAAAAACAAATAGCGCAGCATCTTTGTAGCTAGGTTGGATCAGCGGGGTTTTTCTAATCTGGTTAGAGTTGCATGCTCTTTGCTAATTCCCTTGTCTCTTCAGTTAAAATTGTACACTCTTGTACAGAGTGAAAATATTGAAGAGACACAGCATCCTTTGTGAAATGACAGTTATGTCTATGGTGTATTGGATGGAAAAAATTTTTTTTTAGAAACAAGCTAGTAGTAAAAAGATGCAGGAAAGTGGTGGAGTAGTCATAATAGGAGAATGAATGGGTTTTGTAGTGCTTTGGAGCATGATGTGGCATATTAAATGAAGGACAAGAGTGGGTAACTAAGTCATACCCTAATTTTGGCAAAATGTATGTAGAAGAGGTAGGAATTAGGTGTGAGAAAAAACATGGACCTTCATAAATGCCAAATGGGGAAATAGAGAGGAGAAAAAATAAGAAAGGAGAAAAAATAAGAAAGGAGAAAAAACTTTGTGTTGTGTGATTATAGTGGACAAAGGATATAGAGACAGATTTCTGAATGTCATTACTCAAAATATTGGGCAATGCCCTGGCTACCAACAGGAATCTAGATACACTCCATCTCCCTGCCACACTGCCCCAAAAGGTTAAAGCAGCAGAGCAGTAGTGATGTTGAAAAAATTGGATCAATGGAGCATTTAATAGGGTTATAAATGATGTGGAAGATGTATGGTAATGGCACTATTTTATGTTTCTTGCAGGGAAATTATGCTAATTATACTCATTAATAAAAGGCAGACAGATTAATTAAAAAAATATTATTTTGGTTGGATTACATCTTTTTTCTTCTTGAAATTTTATCTTGAGTGAAAAGAGCTGTATGATAGATACGAATGGTTAAGAGAGAGAGTCAGTAGAAGTTACTCTGCATAAGTGATGCTCATCTTGGTAGCTTAAAGGGTGGCCAAGCCGTTCTTACAAATCATAAGGAGCAGTGTGCGGTTGATGAGTGTTTAGATAACCCTCCACAACAGTTACATTTTGGGCAAAAAAGGTAAGTTGGTGTGGTTGCAGGCTGAGGTGGACTTGAACCCAGCTGGAGTTCAGAATGCTGATTTCTGAAATTTTACCTGAGCTGACTTCCAGTCTTGTAGAATTTGTAAAAAAGAGAGCAAGACCATGCTGCCTGAAGCCCATTTTTTTTCCTAACAGCTTTTAGAATCTTAATATTTATCAAGCATTAAGCAGCATTTAAGTAATAAGAAGTGTTTCCTCAGGTGTTATATATGTGTTTTGCCTGTAGTTGTATTCTGTGAAATTCTGTGTGATACGGAGTTTACATTGTCTGTCAAATTTGTATTCATTCTGGTGGCTCACTCGATGTTCTTTGTTTTTAGGAAGCAATTTTGAACGACAGGGCAGGGTTAAGCTGAGACAGTTCATGCCTTCTATAAGAAGCCTGAAGATTGTGAAGCAAATTCGAGATTTTTTAAGTGTGGTTTAGTGGTACCACACCAAGTATGTTGTTTTTCTGCTGAAACAAATCATTAAAACAACTAAAAAAAGCTCTCTTGTTGCGGTGTGCTTAGATGACATGCAGTAACGCTTCAAAGCAGAGGAGGACTTACCTTTTAATATTCTAAGCCTGCACAAACCAATTCAGAAAGTTTAAAGGACTGAGGATATTTCTTAGTAGAGCATGTTAACAAGAAGTGACATGACATTACTGCAAACTTAGGTTAAAGTATGAATTAATGGAGCTTCACTGCTGCATCAGGTGATGCCAGATCTAAGTATGTAGGCTTGACATAGGTACCAAGGTTTTGGATATAAAATACATCTCTGTAAGGCACATTTGCACATGGTTAAAAATAAACTTGGAGCCTTCGGTCAGATACAGCAGAAACCGCATGGCTACACTGATCCTTTTAAAAACAAAAAATCCACATTATTGTGGAACAAGTACCATTCTGTGATGAAATATAGCCCACAAAACATGCAGTAGTCTTATCTCTTGCTGCTTGGGATGACTTGCTTGCCATGCTGTAGTGTGGGGGGGTGCATTTCCTCAGTTCAATCTCACATCCAGGGCTTAGAGATGCTTTTGATATGGCAGCATGTAATCACAGAAAATTGGGTAAAGGAGAAATTGTGGGAAAGTAGCTTTGAACTTTCTTTCAGCTGAGACTGACAGTGTCAGTCTGACAAGATGCATGTGTATCCCCTTTCTGCCTGCCCCCACTTGCTTATGTTTGCTGGTTAGTTGCTGACTACAGTTGCATGGTTTCTAGATTACGGTGAACTAGAATGACTTCAGCACAGTCTTATCATTACTTAAAAGGATAATGCACAACACCACTCGCTGTAAGTTGCCATGTGTCATCTTCATCCAGGTAATGCGTGTGCATTTATCCATGAGAAATTAAAGCTATGAATCACCTTATCTTAAAGACAAGTTTAAGGGCAAGGTGGTAATGAAACAATTTTGCAGTAATTGCTCCGCTATTTGCTTTATTATGTGACTGTAAGATAATTCTGAAATATGTTAAAGCTGGAGGGGGAAAATAGGTGATGTTGCATCTCAGTAAATGTGGTGTATCTTCTGTGGGAGAACACCATTAAGAGGCTCGATTCAGTGGTTACAAGTGAATATTTAAGCTACTCAGCGTATTTCAGTCTTAATAGGATGCACTGGTAGGTCAAAAATGAGATCAGTGGGAGGCATACTGTGCCCTTCATCAGGAATAGAAGTGTATTATACATGTTCAGTGAAGGTTCCACGATCTCTTTTTTTTACATATGTGAGACAAAATAATAACACAAATTTTAAATTATTGATAAGAAACTATCATAAAATAAAAAAACCCATGGTTTAAGTAGAAATTCTTTTGTTTAAAACCCTTCCTGCTGGACCTTTGTGGCCATGATTTAATTGCAGATATAAATAATTAATTTCTGTCCTTTCATCTGTACTCATGACTTCTTCAGACAGTTTAACCATATGCAGTTGCATTATCAAGGAAACAAAAACCTCATTTTTAAAGGTGAATAAGTCAGATGTAATTTCTTTTAGGGAAGGAGTATACCTAAACATGTGCTTGTTTACATATTTCACTAAATAAATTCCTTTTTCATTTGACAGGATTTGTCTTTAGCGACTCTGAATCAACTGCGTTAGAACAATTTGAAGGTGGCCCTTGTGCAGTGATAGCACCTGTGCAGGTAAGATGCATTTATTACAGGAATGGTTTAAAATTAGTGAGCCCAAAATTTGTTCTTTATGTATTTGGAGCTAAACCAAATAAAAAAAAAATTGCAGTTCAGTTGTATTTTGATTTCATAACTGAAGTGTGGAGGAGGCAAAATCTCTGTAAAAAGGCAGAGATGGGCATGGGCTGATTTTGAACTATAATTTTGCAGAAGGGCATTTGTTTGAGGAAATGCAGCCGACTGATCCGAGCAGAAGTGACTTCAAAATCAAGAATGCATTATAAAGTCTGGGAGGAAAAGATCAGATACAAATTTAATCCTAATCCTTTCACATCTCTTGAATTCCCTGCTCTTAAGGGTAATACCTGTGTCACAGTGTCTGCTTTTTTTTGTAATTCTGTACTAGAAATATTTGAAGTAGTTAATTTTCAAATCTAACAAGGTTTACTATGTACTAAAAGGGAAAAATTATACTTTTAAAGTCCTAATTAGCAGAATAATTGAAATATGTCAGGTGGATATATTTTAATCCTGATAGGATTAAAATGGGATTTCACTTGTGCTGCAGATATGCTCAACCAACTGTGGTTGTGATTTTTTTGTTCTCTTACTTGATTGTACCTTGCAGGCTGTGCATGCTCTTTGCAATGCTGTTTCAGGGGCAGCTCTGACTGCTGGGTGGATGTAGGACCTGTAGGCTGGATCTGTTCTGCTGGAGCAGTTTGTTTAACTGCGACTGCTCTTCATTCTCATAGGAGCACCTTGTAGAGATAGGCAGGCTTTGAGTCATGGACGAGATTACTTTTTCTGGTAACCTGCTGTTGACTCCTCCTAAACACAGATCAAATTCTGCAGGTATGTCTCAATCTGATTGGAGGCCTTGTGCACTGATGTGGGACATACTTAAGTCATGTAGAGAGTGAATCTGGTCATGAACTGGAAGGTAACTGGGTCAGACAGCTGATACTGTGTAATTGTTTGCATCTCTGGAGTGTATAATGTCATAAAACCTCTGCCACTCTAAACGCGGGTCCCACCAAAAGACTTGTACCACAGGAAGAAGCACCATTTGTTTAACTGGCAAACAATCAATAAAAAACTATTTTATTATGAATTGCACTCTGTAGCATGTCTCTCTCTAGTTCTCTGATCTTAAAACCAGATGCAGAGTCTCTGGTCTTTGATGTTAGAACTACAAGTCTTTTAGTTGAGGGATCGGAGAGAGTAAAGAATAGGACCAGCCAGCTCTTTAAAGGCAGTGCCAAGTCTTTAACATATAAAATGTTCTTGTTGACAAATGTATTTTTAGCTGATACGTAGTTAAACTTCCTTGAAATTAAGTAATTAAAGCGTATTAAAAGTGATTTGAGTTCCAGTGAGGGAAGGAGGAAGGGATCAAACAGATCTTGCAGTGCCTTCTGCTGCTGTGAATTATTAGATGGGCATACAAAAAATCTGTAATGGGAGAACTGGGTGAGCATGTCAGGAAAGCAGTGAAAGTTGAACCAGCTGTTTTTAAGGTGCTTCAGATACCTGAAATGGCATCTTACAGAGTAATTAGAAAACCCAAGACTGTTTCACAGTTTCTTCTTTCATTGTTCCTTCTCTGTAACTTAGAGCAGTTTTTTTTAATTGCAGCATTAGCATTGATGATAAATTGACGCAGGGATGTGGAGATGCATAGGATTTCTTTAACCTGATCTGCAGGTTATTATTTGCAATGGTTAGAAGAGGTGGGCTTGTTAACCATTAAAAGGATTTGTCTTAGTGACTAGAGATGTCTTGTACTACTGATCAGTTGATCTGAAAAAATACTGAAAAATATTTGTGCCTCTGTTACTGCAGTCCTGTGAGTCTGGAGGTGTGTATGCCAATATGCACCATATGTATTTGAAGTGTACTGGAGGTTCAAACTCAGTAATGTTGAATGTAGTTAGGAGGCCACCTTTGTAGTTGGTTTGATGGGGAAAAGTCAGTAAACAGGGCAGGCTCAGACTCTTGTACTGAATGGTAAGCAGCTTGAAACTCTTCTAATAACATGCAAAAATGCTTTGGTGTAGAGCATGTGAAATAATGTAAAAGTTGGTGTTGTCTTGTATTTTAATAATATTTTTTTCTTTGATAACAAAGGCATTCCTTTTGAAGAGACTTTTTACCAGTGAAAAGTCTACTTGGAGAGACTGTCCAGGTACTGAGACCTCTTTTTTTCCCCTCATTATTTTCCATTTTATTTTTTTTAAAGCATATTTTGGTTCAAATAATTTAAAATATTTCACACTTTCTTTTTGTTTGCATGGTTTCATACCATATGTATACTACATGCTTCAGAACTCCTATTTGTGAGCTCTGTGCTTGTCCTTAATGCTTCTGTGTTTTATAAATATTTAATTGAAATCCGTTATTAAGAAAGGGAATGGATTAGAAATCCTATTAAACCACATTTTTCAAAAGACAGCTTTATAATCTTTGGTCCAATGTAGTCAAAGAGCAATTAACGTTGGTAATTAATGAGATTAAAGGAATAATTATTTAGATAGCATTAATGTATACAAAGGATACCAGTAGCTTATATGACAGTGGTTCTCAGCAATCAAACTCACGTGGGTTTCTGATCTTTCAGAAGAGGAGCAGAAGAACCTTCTCTGTCATACATTATGTGATATTTTGGAAATGGCTTGCTCTGATAATTCTGAGTCATACTGTCTGGCAACATGGATAAGAGGAAAAACAACTGAAGAAACTGCTAGTATTTCTGAAAGTCCTGCAGAATCTAGTCGTCGAGAGGAACAACCTTGTAAGATGTATTTCTGTGTTAAATTACCCATAGTGAAGTATTACATAGTTTTTGAGGAACCACTGCTTTTTTATTAATTCACAGATGGGGTTTTAGCCTTAGTGATTCCATTAGCAAAAGACAGATTTTTGTGTGTTGTAATTAGAGGCATTGATCCTTTTTGTTGAAAGCAATGTACTATCACTGGAGTTCTTACATACGTGTTTCTCTAGAATTTCAGCAATTTCCATAATGTTCAGTTTTATTTTGTAATTTTTTGGGACCTGATATATCTTTAATTTTGAAACATCTACATGCTTCTTAACACTGGAAGAATACTTTAACTTGTCACTTGTTGCTTTAGAAGAGTTTTTGTAGGAAATTCTCCAATGCTTTATTTGTTCTAAAATATTCTGGATCCCCTGTTATCGAGAAGTAGCCTTTTTCCATTTGTCTGTGCAGTACCAAACAGTTTAAATCACCTTCTAGTAAATTATCATAATTTTTTGTAGGTTAGAATTTTTCAGTTACCTGGTTTTTGCAAACGTCTTGTTTCCTTCATCAGTTGCTGACATCAAGGATCCAGGGAGCATCATCTGTTGCACTAAGATGAGGCATCCAGTCATATCTAACTACTGCAGAGCCAGTGACATGGAAAGTTTATCTGTGCACATATGATCAGAGAGTTGTATTTATTGATCTTTTAACAGGAGAGATCTAATGCGTTAAAAGATAAGCTTCTTTTTCTTATAGTTTTTGTTGTCAGTGGGTCCCTTAAGAAGTGTAAAAACTCTTTGCATGAGAACATGTTGCTTATAGAGGTGCCATCTTTTGATGGAAGGAGTATGTTACCAATTTGTGGCATAACTGCAAAGTAAGAATTGTATAAATAGATTTTTTTCTGTGCACAGCTAGTTATAGAAATTTGTAGTGCTGGAGCTCTTTGTTATAAGTCATCTTCATGTGCTTCTAGCAAGTGCTCCATGTGCTTTAGAAGGCTCAAACAATAATTAAAATGTTATTTAATTGGAAAAACAGAAGGCCAGTGCATAAGAGTTCCAAGGAGAGCATTTTTTTAAGTAAGAAAAAGTACTATACAGAAAGTTGTATCTGCAACTTTTCTGAAAAAAAAAATCTTCCTCTGCAAGATAAGGCAGTTGTAACTCTGAAATTCCTAATTTCTCTGCATTTTTTAGTTGTCTCTGAAGCGCTTGCTAATGATATGAAGTTTGCTTTGAAGAGAAAGTGAAGCAGAGACTAGTTATCTGCAGGATCTTACTGTCCTGTTTATTAATGTATTGCTTTATTCCAAAGGACTTTTAACCGTAGAAAATGTTTGACAGTCTTTTTAAACACACGCTCAGTTAATAATTAATCTCAAGACTGACACTTATGAACTGATCCATTGTATTACATAACTTATATTTTTCATGTTTCTGTATAAGTCTTCACGTTCTGCCTGACTTGTCCTTAATAACATGGAATATGCTCAAGGAAGACCAGGATATATTTACCATGTACAGTCTGCTTGTGCCATGGGCAATGTTAATCTCTTTCATTGTTTCTATTCTACATTCCCTGCTAGACACTGACTGCATCTCTTGTATGTACAGTATTTTGCCTTCTATGTATATTGCAATACACTTACTAATTTAAGATATGTTAGTTAGGCTTGGGCTTTTTCCCCTTCCTCTGTCCTGCTATTTAACTGTAAACCATCTTCGTAACCTGGTTAGGGGTGGGACAGAGATGTTGAGGAGAAGATATTGTGAGTAATGCAGAGTTGTGTAACTGCTAGTGCAAAGGAATAAATGTGTTTCTTGCTTGGCTGCTGTACTCAATAAAAATAGAAACTGGCATTGTCATAGTTGATAGGACTTAAGAGATGAGTTGGGTGAGCAGGGAGTATTACAGATACAGTTCCATATGGCAGGCTATTTGGGAATTGAATATGGGGATATGTTTATAATAAAGTCATGAAATATGGTTAGACACAGCATGATAGAGTATAATTTTAAAGAGTTTCCATACAATTGTATTTCTCATACATCTCATGTTCTCTTGCTGTTTGTTCTTTTTCATTCCACTAAGTGCTGTCTTTATTTAGCATTGTTTGGGTTCTGTATAGCTCTACTTCTCTTTAGAATTTCTACTTCTTTCCCTTTATTTCAAATAGTAATTCTCTTAGCATTTCACTCTGTTCTTTAGTAACAGAATGAAACTGCCTGTCATCCTGCTGTGTGAACAAAAGGTGGATTCGAGCACACTTACTGAATGCAATGGCATTTTTCATCTGCTTTTGTGGTGCATAGCAGTCACTTGTTGGCCATGCATTGGCTTTAGTAGTGCAAGTTCCCAGGTTCAAAGATTGCTTTATATGAGTTAGAGGGACTAACTTTCTGCTTACAAAAACATATGTTCTTCAAGGAACGTTAGTTTCTGCAGCATTTTCTGCAATTTAGATTCATTGTTTCATATTTTATAAAAATGTTATAAATATACATTCTTTTAAGTTCAGTTTTACTCTTGGTAATCTAAGCAATTCCTTGTAGTTATTCAAATGACAAAAACTAAAATTCTTAAGACTGCTGCTGCTGTATTTCTGAAGTAGAAAATGAAAGTATTCTGTTGCTTGAGAATCAGTTGTATTTGCATATAGGGCAAATCAAGTGCATCTTTCAAAATTCAGTTGGAATGGGCATAAAATGCCTTTTCTGGAATTCTGGTGGGAAGAATTTATCAATAGTATTAGCCCTAATGGCTTTAGATCTTAACCGAATTATATGCAGTCACATTCAGTTGCTAGGTGATCAGGCATTGTTTAAATATTCAGCATCAAGTGGCATCTATCAAAAAGCAGATCTGTCTGTTTTGTGTATTGTTCTACTAGCAGAAAGATAAACAAAAGAAAAAAGAAAGGTGTAAAGCCTGTGTTGAACTTGGGAAGACACTAATGCTGTATTTTTTTATGTCCCGGACTCAACACTAATTTGAAAGGCTGTTTATCCGTTATTGAAAGAAAACAATGAGAACTTACTTAAAACCAGAATGTGTAACACTGTGTAGAATTATTCTACTCTTTTGTTTGTAATAAATAAGCATTAAAGGGAAAAAAACCCAACTCAATTTCAGTAACGGAAGTGTATATTCAAAGAAAAAATACAGCTTACCTACACTGATAAAATGATCCAAATAATCATGCTTGCTTTTCTAGGAAATAGTACTTCTTGTTGACCTGCAAAATTATATCTATAGTATGCATATGCTTGGTGACTTTGTGACAGCCACATTTTGTACAAAATCAACAGCTTAGTATATGACAAATATTTCCAAGACTACACACTCCGGTGACTTTGTGCTTTTAATAAATTGATTAGTCCAAATAGAAATGTTCTCACTAATTTGTGTGGTGGAATCTTAATGTTGCAGTAAATTAGTTTATACTAATCAGTTAAATTTAAATGTCAGGGGAGGATTAAAAATTTAATTAGAGCTTGAAAGTATACTAGCTTGCTGTGTGTATCTTGTGTCATTTTTTTGCCATGTGTAGTGCTGAAAAGTGTCTCTTGTGTATAGCTGCCTTGGCTGTCGAAGAGCTTGGCTTTGAGCGATTTCATGCATTAATTCAGTAAGTAATATGTTGGAACATTTAAAATACAATATTTTGAAGTTACACTAATATTCACAGGCCTGAAAGGGGTATGCTGAGGAACTTTTTGTGTGTTACTCGTCAGGTTAAACTTGGATTTCAAGTTTTGGTTTGGGGGTTTTTGTGGTTTTTCTTTGCATTTTAACAATTTAAAATTGAATATTATTTTGAGCATAAGTAGTAGGCTTTAAAATAAAACTGAAGCAATGTAATGTGATAAATTGGCCAGATAGTTTGTTCATTTCAAGTGTATGAGCACAGCTAATCAAGATTCATATTTAAGATGTTAATCCTCAATATTTATATAATGTCATCTAGTATTTTGCCTGATTTGAGATACTGTAAAAAACGTTTATTAAAATGTTTCATATACAAGACTGACTTTTGTTTCATACTTTAACCGCTGTTCTTTTTTTGAGGTGTAAACACAAAGCTCACAGTTCTAGTGAGTTAATATTTAAAGGTAAAACAGCCTTTTATTTTCACAGTGAACAGTTGGCTAAATATTATACAAATCAATCCCCAAAGAGGAAATAAAGAGCAGCAGAATTCCAAAAAACACCTGAGTTGGAAAATGTTGCTAATTAGAACTGAAATAACCACAGCTTATTTTATCAGTAGTAATTATTATTTTTTAAACCCATTGTCCTATAAGGAAATAAGAAGGAGGAGAATATAAAATTGTCATAACCTTATCTGATCAAAACACTAATTTCCTGTCCTTCTTCCTCCCTTCCTGCCCACCCCCTCAGTCTTTGGACTTGTGGTACCCATTTAATTTTTGTCTGTCGTTCTCACTGGGAATGAATGCTCTGGCATTTACCTTTAGACATCAGATGGATTTCAGAACTGGCTTTGCCTTGCATACATTGTATGCCATGTGTACTCTACTGATGAAGAAAGGATGTTTAGAAATCAAGTATTAGCCAGAGTAAACCCATCTATGGATATATTTTTGTAGATGTTTGTTTCTTTTTTAAACAAAGCTTACTAAAAGTGTGCAAGAAATCAGAAAGAAAATAATATACCTGTTTGTGTAAGATAAGCAGAGGCTATGAACTAGCTTGAATTACTCAGTAAAAACTAATGTTTGTGTTCTGAAATGTAGTATTTAGCTCTATCCCAAGAAATTGAAAGTGTATTGCTTCACTGGAATATTGATGAATTTCTTCCTTTCCTCAGTTTTTATTTCAGTTTTTTTCTTTTTAAACATATGATCACATGGTGTTACCTTATCATCCAGGCAGTCACCATATTAAGCAACCAGATAGTGTCCCAAATGTTAATGTACCACTGTTCAATGTTTTGAACAATTTGCTTTTTCCAGAGCTAGAATCTAACAAAGTCAATTTCTTATGTAAAATATAGTAATTGCTTCAGAAGCCTGGAAGATAGTCTTACCTGGTTAAGTAGAAGGTTTTTTTCTCCATTGCTTTTGGGCCGAATGTCTTTCAGAACGCTGTATAATGCAAATGTTATTTTGGTGACATACAGTCTACTTGCAATTTCAGTAACAGTGTTTTATAGAATTACAGGAGTGGTGCAAGCCACTCAGGTCTTTCACCCGTGTATATAACTTTATGATTAGTGTTTGCATCTCAAAATTGTTCATTTTTGCTCCGGAATTATTTATCATCTTCAGATGGGTAAATACTAATGACTCTATGGCAGTTACAGTAACTCCAGAAGAGCTGCTGTGTCATTCTGTATATAACACCAGATCTGTTCTACTTTTACTTTGAAATTTTCATGTTAGGTGTTAGGATTTCTTGGTTGTGCTTTGTGACACTATTCTAATGCTTCATCTCAATACATACTTCTTTTCTGTTGTTTGTTATCATTTTTTGTCTTTAGCAAACGAGCATTCAAAAGCTTCCCTGAACTGAAGGATGCAGTTTGGGATCAATATCCAGCGTGGACAAACAGATTTGGAGTATTGCTCTTTCTGTATTCTGTAATACTGACAAAGGTTTGTGGTTTGCTTGATGTATTTTGTGGGTGGTTTTTATTTCTTTGTTAAGAGAAAGTTCGATCATGTAACCCTTTTTCTGTAAAAGGTGAACAATAAACTGATGAACTAAGTCAACTCCAGATAAATGGATGAAATGGTATCTTCATTTATGTTGCAGTACAGTCTTCCAGCCTAAAAATTTGGAAGTCTCAGGCCTTTTTTGGGGGGGAGTTTGGTTTGTCTTTTTCTCTTTTGATCTGGGAGACTTACACATTTTGAAAACATCCTTCCGTACAAGATGTTTGAAAACATATTTCTTTGAAGAGAAAGCAGCCTATTTAGTTATCAATTCATGTAAAAACATCAGCCTCCCAATATTTTACTATTGCATTCTGTTGTTGTATAAATGTTGCAATTCATTCCTTAAGATAGCAAAAATGGTTGTAATTTTTCTGCAGGGTATCGAAAACATAAAAAATGAAATTGAAGATGCAACTGAGCCATTGATAGATCCTGTTTATGGTCATGGAAGGTAAGCTGCAAAATAGGTTTGCTACCACTTAAAATAGATAATGTGGGCTAATTTTTTATGTTTTATGTAACTGATCATTCTTTTAGGCAATTACTGACATTAAAAGATTCAATTATAAATTTAAAATAACTAACAGCAACGCTGAAAAGCCTGTCTTTTTCACTCCTAACTCCATTTAGTGCATCAGTTCTGAGGAAATGCTTCTGTTCCTGCTGAATTTTCAGAAGAGTAATTCTCAAATTCAGGGCTACATTCTGTATCAAGTTGGTGTTTGAAAGAGTGGAGATGGATTATTGGTGTTGCTGAATTACAAATATACACTAGTTAATGGAAAATAGTTACAAAATGTCTGCTTGGCTATCTGAATAATCCAATGATTTTTTAATTTGTTAGAGATAACCACTTTTTTTGAAATAAATTGTATGTCCCTTTTAATTTCCTATGTCTTACATAATTTCTTTCTGTTGTATAGCCAGAGTTTGATTAATCTGCTGTTGACGGGACATGCTGTTTCTAACGTGTGGGATGGAGACAGAGAATGTTCAGGAATGAGTAAGTTGATTCTATTTTATGCTTGTTCATAATTTTTACGTACTCTGAGATGCTGACCTACAGATTTGGAATATGTTCCGTTTCTGTTTGGATAGTCTCCTTATTTACTGCCCTTTGATTTAAGTAGACCTCAAATGGGAATAAAACATACTTGCACAGAATTGCTGATGTGAATATCAGTGAATGCAGGATTGTCAGCTACTAGTTGAATGTAGGAGTTACCTGATGACCTGGATGATGGAAGGGAGTACGGTCTCTGCAATTCGGGAAGTTTGAAGACAGGGCCACTATTCAGAGCAGCCACATCAAGCTAGAGAAATGGACTGACATTAACCTCCTGAGATGCACCCTACTCCTACACCCAGGATGGAATAAACCCATGCAACAGCACAGGGCAGCACCGGCTGGCTGGGAAGTAGCTTTGTAGAAAAGGACTCGAGGTCCTTGTGGGCAGTGAGTTGCACTCAGGTGCAACTTCTGGCAAAGAAGGGCAGCTGCATCGTGGGCTGTGCAGGAGGGTAGCCAGCAGCTGGAGAGAAATGGTGGTTCTTTCCGTCTGTCTGGCACTTGTGGGACAACCTCTGGAGTGGTGTGGCCTATTTTGGGCTCCCCAGTGCAGGAAAGACATTGACATAGTGGAGTGACTTCAGTGGAGGCTCATGATTAGAGGGCTTTTGTGGTTTTTGCATTTCGTTTTACAAATAGAGATTATATGAAAACAGGAACAGTTTGAATTGTGGAAATGTTCACATCTTCTCTTCCACTGCTACAGAGTCCATCTCAGGTTCATCGGCATGTTTCTTACAATGATTTTCCATCATCTAAGTCAGCCCTGAAAATACTTACTTGAAATGAGGTTCAGGAAAGATCCATGCAAGACCTGAATCAAAATGCTCTTGTTTGACAATGAACAAGTAGTATAATCTCCTTTGAGACATCTTAGACTTGCACTTGGTTATGATTCCATGCAGCCTATACTTTCAAACTTACAGAATGTCATTTGGATATTGTATCTAACTTTCCTCTTTTTGACATTGTTGTCATTTATCCCTCTATTTCTAATTGAAATTTGTTTCAATTAGCCTTCTGGGTTTTATCTGTATGTTCTCTTCAGTATTTTTAATTTTTCCTTTTTGATTATGACTTATCAGTCTGAATTTTTAAATTATGATCCATCGATCAATCTGAATTGTTCTTGCAGCTTTCCTTTACATTAGGGTAAGTTGCTGTTCTGCAATTCAGTATATTGGTTTTGAATACTGTGAGTTCATTCCCTCATTTGCCTTTCAGATTATCTTTCTGGTAGGCCTTATTTCTTAGTTATCCATGTTGGAATTCTTTTCTTTTCTGGGAATGCTGAACTTGCTTTGGACACAGTAATAGTCCACATTTAGGTTCTCAGTCAGTTCCGCCCTAAAAACCTAGAACCAGGACTCCCATAGAGTCTGTCTTTTTGTGGGGAGTGGAGGAGCAGAAAATGATCTTTAGTATTCCTTAAGGATCTGGTATTATGTGTCCTGCTAGTTTTTCTGACCAGTCAAGTAATTGGACTTTACTGTTGGGAGCCCTCCATTTTCTTGAAGCCCTTGGATAATTGCAGTCAGAACCTCCTTATTCACTGTCTTAAGTCTATAATCGTATCTGTTACCAAGTGATTTGTTGTAGTCTATCAAAAAGAAAGATAAAGAGCAGCCAGTACTGTTCACAACTTCTTAGGCAAGACTGAATTTTGGATACGTTGTCACATTTTCTTTATCTGAAAATCCTTTTTGTCATCTTTTCTTCTTCGATCATTTCTCTTTGATTTTGTTTCTCTTTGTGTGTAAAACCTTCAGCTTCTTTCCTGTCAGTGCTTATGAGCACTAGAAGGGTTGCAGGTATCAAAATAACAAGGACTGAATACTGTTTTATTCAGAAATTATCTGAAGTCACTTTACTTCTTGTTCAACTATTTAGATAAGCAGTTTTTAATTAATAAGTAAATTATTAAAATTATTTATAAGCCATTTTAAAGGTACTGCCAGTAATTTTAGTAATGACGAAAAAACATACTGAATTGCAAACTTGAGGAATTACCATGTGTTTACAGATTGTACTCAGAGCACTGACTCTCACCGTATTGCATGTTTTCCAAGTCGGATAGGAGTTACTAACTTGAATTGTTCTTGGCCACTGCTGGTAAATAGGCCAGTGAAATGGTATCTCTTCTTTGACTATCTACATGTTCTCCTTTAAACCTTTCTTCTTATTCTGATCTCTTCTCTTGCCACAACTGTCCCCGGTGGGAAGATATGGAGAGGTAATTTTTTTTTTACTGTTTTTTTTAGGACTGTTGTTCCTACACTGACTGTAGCAATTCCCTTTGAATGCAGCTAGTGCTGGAACTGCTTTTCCCACGCAGTGCCAGGGATTTGGGGGGTTGGTGTGGCCGCTGGGTGGCGCTGTGCTGATGCGGTTGGTAACAGGAATGTGTTCAGAAATTTGAGTACTTTGCAAAAGTGCTTTTCCAAGCAAGAGAAACTAACTTTGTGGCAAGAGGCATAAATATTCATGTTCTTAGTTGATCTTTGGTGTTATCAGATGTCTTCCAGTCATCTTCTCTCTTTGTGGGGTGAGGATATTCACAGAATAAACTTTGATTTAGTGCAGCTAGTCTCCTTTTGTTTCTTTGTAAATCATCTGAGAGTGATTTTTGCTTTTGTGTCTCTCTTCTCTGTTGGCTAATTCTGAAGGAGGCATGGGTAGACCAGTGACTACGAGCTGAAGTTAACCTAGGAGCTTCCAGATATGCCGTCTGTGTAGCTTGACTACTGACTATTCAGAATATGCACACTCTGTGGCTACTGTTGTAGCCAGAATCCCAGCTCTCTCTAGTTATCAGTCAGAGCTCTCATCTAGTTATCTGTCAGGGGAACATAGCATTATTTTGAATAATTTTCTGCATAGTAAATATTATTTACATGTGACTTTGTTCTGCACCCAGACATTGGCTCATGCATCTGAAGCCCTTGTTTAGCAGACTGAACTTTACACTGATTTTTGTTAATGATTTTTAAGAAATATATGTGGTCTGTAAAATTACTTCGCTCATGTTCTGTTGCTTACTTCTGCCATTCATTTCCTTCACTGCAGATATTGGTGTGCTATTACTGTGTGTTACCTATCCCCTAGTTTGCAGGAGTCTTCGCTATTTTTTTTTAATTGGGCTATAGCTCTCTTTCCCTCAGCTCAAAGAAAGGATGAATTGTCTCAGCGTATGGCAATTTATAGCAACTCAGCTATAAGTCAGTGAGATAATGGGGTTTTGCAAGGGATATTCTGTGCACCCCTGAATATTTTAATTCCAAGCAAGTTCGAAGATAATCTGTGAAAGCGCAGCTTTCAGATCAAAGAATTCTACACTGCAAAGAGCCTTTTAATATGTATAGCTGACACTCTAAGGAAGGAGTTGTACTTCCAGACACAAAGGTAGTGAACAAGCTCATGTTTGTAGGTTTTTTGGGTTTTGATTTTTCAGAATTGGATGTATGGTGACTTTTGCTTAACAGTGAGGGAAAAGTTAAACCATTACTGTAATAACTGTTCTGCACTGTTGCAAAATTCAGTGAGGTATACTTGGAGTTGGTGAAGGGAGTATGGCATGCCTGGTGCTGTAGAGTTGAATTCTGCAAATCCAGAAACCTTTTAAATTCAGAATGGTTTCTTTCACTTGCTATGGTCCTGGGGCTTTAGCCCATGGATAAAGATGTCAGTTTTATGCTGTTGTACACAAATAATTGATGTGAAAAATTCTAGTTGAGACTTAGTGTTTTAGAGGGAACTTTCAAATATGAAAGTCAGTGTTCACTGAAAAAAAGGAAATCCAGATCTTCTTAAATTGATCATGGTGTATGTTTCCAGGTATGTGCTGCTCTTGTTAGACAATGTTTGGGGATCTAGCAGAGCTGTTCCAAGCAGACAGTACTTGGAACTCTTGAGATGATGTATATGAAAGCCCAGAGCTTCTTCCTAATCTGTATAATTAGGTTTGAAGCTTGAATTTTGAAGTACTTTCTCATTCTTTATTAGAGGACCTCAAGTAAGGCTCTGTAAGTGCTTTTCCAATCAGTAGTACATAAATATTTCAGCTGTTCCTGGCAGCTGTGTGTGTTTGAGAGCTTTAAGTGGAAGTCAGTATTGAAAATCAAGTTAATTTTTCTGCTAACAAAACTATTATTTGCAAAATTGTGTTTTGTTATTCAGAATGTGAAATGGTTAAGATAAATATGGCCAAGGAACTCTTAAGAAAAAAAGAGGGAGAGAAGAAGAAACATTCATATATATGCATATATATGGGATTTTCTCCTCTTCAAGATAGCTGTTTTTCTTAGATTTTTCTAAGAATAATTATGATGTAAGTTGCAAGTACTTTATCTCCTACAAAATCCATCAGTTTTTGAAAAGAGGCTATCAGCAGGAAGCTCTTAAAACCATGAGTCTGGATCTTTTTTTATAGAGAGATATTATTTCATAGAGAGATCTTATTTATAGAGATCTTATTTTATAGAGAGAGAAATGACCATTTTTTACTGTATCTTGATGATTTGCTGTTGTTACTAAAACTGCATAACTTAAAGTTGTTACTACTCGACCAATTTTGAAAGTAAGAAAAAACTACTTAAAATAGAATTTGCAGATTTTTCTTCAATAAGTTTTGTGTTTTCTTTTGAACAGAACTTCTTGGCATACACAAACAGGCAACAGTCGGCTTTTTGACATTGATGGAATCTCTGAGATATTGTAAGGTAAGCTATTTTGTACATAATTTAAAAGTTTTCTTTCATTAAGCTGTTGTGGGCTTTTTTAACAGTATTACTGTTAATAATACTTGTCTGCAAGTTAGACACGTCATTTTATGGAACATTTTATATCAGTGGAGTCACAACTGTTCTGAAAACTAACTGACTTCTCATTAACGTGGTCACTAACTAGATGACCTTTCTGGGTTTGCTTTGTATTTCTGATTTTGTTGTACCTTTTTAGGTTGGTTCCTATTTGAAATCTCCAAAATTTCCCATTTGGATACTTGGCAGTGAAACACACCTCACAGTCTTCTTTGCCAAGGTATGTTAGATGTGGTTTTGGTAACCGCAGTCAGATAAACACCACATAAATTCAAAGTGCAGATCTTGCTCCAGTTTGAGTTTTATGTGGCTTTATTGTAAAAATGTAGTCACTAAACCTTTTAATTAAGCCTTCCCTTGAAGGCCAAGTTATTCCCATACTTCATCAATATCTCATAAATTTCAGTGTGAAGTCTTTCTGTTTTAGCTTAATTTATTGGGCCAGGAGTAGTTTATGCTTTGGAACACCGTGCTTGGGATAAGTACCGTCTTAAATTTCTATAGTGCAAGAGAGAGTTCCGTAGTAGTTTCATCTCCCTGACAGTATTTTTATAATTTTAAAACTATAGTTGGTTGTTTTAGATTCAAAATAGATAGATAACAGAAGACTGTTACAATAATTTATATATATTCTGTCAGATATCTACTGTAGCCTGTGAAACATAAAATGCTTCTGGGAGGACTCCCAGTTTAAAATCTTAGACCAGATTTTCCAAGGAGACAATTTCTGTTTCTTTAGTTGAAGATTGTGAATTGTTTTCCTTAAATTTTATTTTTATGGAACACTTGTTTCTGATTTAAAATTTTACTAAAACTTTGAATGGTACCTACTAGTATATTTATTGGTACTTATTAGAAGTTAGCTTCCCTGTACCTAATATCTTAAAAATGAATGAAAACTTTAGTTATAAATCTTGAAAATAAGTACTAGAACATATGAAAAAGATAAAGCTGTAAATTCTTGAACTGTTGAATTTCCTTAAGTAAAACTTTTGCCTAATCTTTAGAAAGACAACACAAATGCTTAGATTTTTCTTAATAAAAAACAAACCTCCACAGTATATTGGAAGTTTATCTGTAGTAGTATTTTTTTATCATTAAACTGAAATTTTAAAAAATCTGTTAAATTATTTAGCCAGTGTTACACATTGAATATTTTTTTGCAAATTTTTAATCCTTAATGTCTGTTAAATATTCTTTCTTCCTTACTCCATGAAATAGAAAAATCCTTATTCTCATTTGGATGTTTCTTTTCTGTGTTACTCTCTCCCCAGTCTTTCCTAGTAAAGCTTTTTTATTTCAATTTTGGAATTTTATCCACAGTTTTTCTGAATGATACCATCAAAGTTAGTACCTTGTCATACAGACAGCAGTGTGATGCAAATATGTATGATCATTCTGTTATGCCAGTCCAGCCTTCCTGTCACAGTGTTGTTACAGCTAATGTTTAGTGTCTACAGATACCATTTCCAGACAGAAATCCATTTCTAATGCTTTTTCTTGTAGGATGTTGAAGGCTGTTTCCTGGGTTTAGAGTAACTGGGTATCAGTATCTGCTCTCTCCAATTGGTTCTCCTTTCTTCACTGAACTCCACTTAGGCTGTGGAAAACTTCAGCTTGTGATTAATAAAAACCAGAATAAAGAATTGACATGGTATTGGCAAAGAATTTCCTAGATTTTTTTTGTTGTTGTTATATTCTTATTAAACAGAGCAGGAGCTGAAGATGTGTAAAATCTCTTGGTTTTTGAATTTGCATGTTTAACCTCACCTTTTCTAAAGTAGCGGTTGTTGAACATTTCTGTTGGAGCAGAGATGTCAGCTACAGTGGAAATACAAATTGTGTTGACAAACCATTATTGTATCAATTGAAGCTACATGCCAAAAACTACAGGAAAAAACTTGAATTCTTTGCCAATGGTTAATCAGCAAGTTGTTAAAGTAGCGTGTGTAGTTGTGTAGATGGTGTTTGATACTGAGGATGTAGCTTCTCGTTTGATGGCGAGTTTGATTACATGAGAAAGAAATTTTCAGAATGGAAAGAGAAAAATGAACTGCGGAGCCAAAACCTGTGCAGATTAAGTTTGAAAAAACAAAATAAGTTTTAATTCTTTCGAGCTGCATATATTTTACATGAGCGTAAAGCCTTATTTTTAAATAGAATAATGTTAGGCAGTTATTAAGCAGAACAGAGTCACTTTTGTCATTAGCTGAGTAATTTGGTACAGAAATCTAGAAACAGCAATCTTCCTAGGCTACTGTTGCTATAGACAGCTAGCATGGGAAAATTAGGGATCAGAACAGGATCTTCATTGCAGTCTTTCCTTTAACATGGATGCTTAACAAGCAAAAGGTTTTACTCAAATTCTGCATACTGCTCTACTTAAAGAAAGCTGGCTGCTGTTCTTTAGTACTCAGATGTTTGACTCAGATTTTTTACATTTGATGAATGATAAACACTGTTCTCCTATCAGTGGAATGAACAATAAACCACTGCACTTTTCTATCTCAGAACATTTTGATTTAAATATTGTAGACTTCTGTTGCTGTCTGCCACAATCTTTTTGCACTACTCTGAATGTGGACCATTCTTTTGTAGCTGTGACTGTGAGAAATGTTTTATTTTGTAAAATAAATAAATCTGTTAATAGCTGCCATTCTAAAACTTTGTATATTTTCCATGGATTTTAAGGAGCAAAATGCAGCACAGTATCTTTGGCTGAAGGTCACACTTACGGCTTAAAGTGAAAATAAATTAACTGAAGTATGTAATCGGTCTTAAGATGTCTTATAACTGCTGCTACATGAATTAGCCTTAAACAGAGACAGTTGAGTGAATTCCTAGTTTTGAGAGAAGTCTGCAGTGGGTCAGTGGTTTCTCCTGTTACTAAAAGAGTAAGTTTTATTCTGCCTGCATGGTCTTCATCTGCACTACTTGATTGTCATAACATTCCTCTATGTACCCAGTGAGTTATTAGCCTCATTTTAGTACAGAGATTTGGAGGTAGAGAGAAACAACAAACAGTTTTTTCATTGAAACAGCAATTTTGATTGAAGCATATTTTATTGAAGACAGTATCAGTAGTTTTGTTGTCTAGGACTTAGCCAACCTGTCATCAGCCAAATAATTATTTGTAGTTAGATCTTTTGGAAAGAAAATAGAATCTGGAAATACGTGAAATGAAACCTTGCATCTTCCATAAATTCATTTCTAAGATAGACTGTCTTGAGCAAAAATACTACAGCTTGTTCTGCAGATGAGTAAATGTTGAAGTCAGAAAGGACAAGCGAACATCTGCGTTACCTAAATTCAGAGCTCTGATACTTATATGTGTCACAGTAGAGTTGGAAAAACTTTTGTGAATCATTGCAGGGGGAGTTCCTAGCAAAGAACCATCAGTAGTACCATCACGTTATTTTTCTTTTCTTCACAAATGTGTGTGTATAAAGTCAGAAAGCTGCGTAATGCCCAGCGGTCCAAATTTAACATTTTCTGAAAAAGAAAGTGTAGCTATTACTCTCAGCGGTCATGGACTGTGCATTTGCAACAAGGTAGATTTTTCCTGCAAAAGTGAGTATGTAGGTTCTTCATAGGCTACTAAATCTAAGCAACCATCATTTCTGCCTCTCCCTGCCCACCCTTCCTTTCAGTGAATAAGAAAACTTTCAAATGGCTTCAGTCCAACAAAAGCAAACAAGGAAGCTTTCATCTGACACACTGAGTTTCCCTGCATGCTCTGTCAGACGGTGCGAAGGCAAATATGTGGTGTTGTAAATGTCCTCTAAAAATCAGCTTTACCATTAGTCTTTTTGTATTTTTTTTTTTGACTCTTTTATTGTAGCTATAAGAGAGAGTAGGAAGTGGGGCAGCTCTAAATAAGGCTGTGATGTTCTGGATTAAATGTTGTAGGGGCGCTTCTTAATTATTTTTATGATACTTATAACACAGGAAGTTATGACAAGCTGAGACAATTCAGAGCTTCTAGGAATGTCAAAGTGTGGTCAGACACTGTATAAAAGAATACCAACAAGTTGAAATGTTATGCAAAATATAACAAGAAAATGTTCCAGTGCAAACAATAGGAAGAACAACAGGAGGTTAATAGGTGCTTTCTAAATACTGTCTGCTGACATGCAAATCCACATGGTGTTGAAGTTTGAATTCAGACTCATTGAAAGTGAAAAGACAGCATGGAATGAAGGTCTGTCTGGTGACTTCAAGTGATTGAAACTGTCCGTGGGACACTTCCATGTAAGTTTTTAAAAAATTCTCTTAGTTTGTTTCTAGGTCTTTGAGCACACAGGCCTCAACAGAATTGGCTGTCCATTTTCAGTTACAGCGTTGTAGCATTTCTAGACTTGAAGAGTTAGATAAGCAGAGAAAACTCCTGAGAAATCCGAGTAAGTTACAAATTACTGCTTTTGAAGGAAAATGTCCTGTCCTGGTCTCCTGGAACCACATTGGTTTCGGGTTACATTTTTTTATTTTTCTGACTTTGATCACTGTAACCTGTTCTACATATTCTCAGGGCCTTTCTTCTGCATCCTTGATAGTATTGTGTCTCAGAAAAAAGAACATTCACTTCTCTTCCTAAACAATCTTTTTCATCAGAGTTCAACTGAGGGGCACCTCAGCAAACACTGACACTGCTATAGGAGAGCCTAAATGTGGGTCAGTGGTGTTTACCAGAACTGGGCTGAGGGGGAGTGTTAGTTGGTACAGCATTTAAGCTCAGAACACCAACAGAGCTTGTCAGTGGTCATGAAAGAAAATGAGATGCATGTGTAAAAATTCAGTCATGATTAGTATATGTTAACAACTTCGGTTTCTACAAAAGTAATCTCTGTGTATCCTTTAACTTAAGAACTCTTCTACTTTGGAAAGGTAGTGAAAAATACCTACACCCTTCCTTTTGTTTTTCACTCCGATGACCAGTGAATGCAGGTAAAGTATGTTTTCATCAGAGAAGAAATTAAAATGACATTTTGAAGATTCCACTTCCGGAAATGGTTGCAGAGCATGTGGATTTAGTGTCTTTAGTTTTCAGGAGTAAGAGGAATTGGTTCTGGTTGGGACAGTCTGGACACCTAATGGAAAAGATACAGATCTGTGAGGCAACTGCAGAAATCATTTCTGGGCTAAAGTAGGATTCCCATTTTCTCTGTGCTGTTTAAGAGCAGGGAGGCAAATGCTGTTTTGTTTTTGACAAGAGCTGTCACCTGACTAAATCAGCATTGAATCTTCAAATATTTCTATTGGCTGTTGAGAGCTCCTTTCTGCAGGAAGAGACCACTTTTTAAAAGGAGTGTTAAAGGAGGGTGTTTCCTGTGGGAACTGTGGGCTCCCAAAAAGAATTTAAGTTACTCTACTGGTTGGTTTAAGATTTGCAGTGTCAATGCTATTGATAAATAAATTTAAGTTGTTCTGAATAACACAGCAGTTCATAAGTTCATAAGCAATTCTAAATGAGTTTTGGAAAGTAGTAGAAAGGCCAGCTTTGAGGTCTCATTGTCGGCAGGGGACATCTCAAAATGCTTCTGAAAGGTTCTACCCTGCTCTAGCTTTGCGAGATCACAGAGCTTAACTGTGAAACCTTGTTCTGCTCTTTGTGGGTCTGTTCCGATTTTACTTGCAGATTGATTTGTTCGTACAGATGTGTGGTCCTTTTTGTGAACAGGTCCTTCTGGACAGTTTGTTTATTTTTTGTTTGGAAGGTTTTCTGTAGGACAGCTTGTACTTTTTACATTCATGTCAGTGATTTTCACACTAGCATTTATCAAGTAACTTTTAGATTTTGTCTAAATTTTTCATTCTAGTAAAAGGGGCTCTATATGTGATGCAACAGTGTGTGGTGGCATATTTGTTTCTAATGAAACCAGTCCATGACATCAATTTACCCAAAGTCATGGTGGCTTTGTCTTTCCTACAGATAAAAAATCTGGAGAATTGTCATTTATGAAGTCTATGGGGGTTTTTTGGTGGGTTTTTTTTAGTTTGGCTGTGTTGGGGTTTCTTTTGGGGGGAGGTTTGTTTGGTTTTGGTTTTTTATTTAATTAGAAACATAGTTTTGGTTTTAAGTGGAGGTGGCTTTCATGAGAAACTTTAGCCATCATACAGTTTTTAGCTTTGCTCAGGAGAAATATTTGTTTCATTTTATTTTCCTGTTTCCCACATTGTTTGAATGCGCAGCCAACTCTGATAGCTGCTAGGAAATATCAGATCTCTCTGTCTGCTCACAATTTTTGAGGGTCTCTACTTCAGCTTTACTAAAAGGCTTTTTAAATACTGGGGAAGGCAAAGCTCCTCTGAGCTGCTATACTTATTGAAAAGAGTTTATCCTGAAATGTTACACATTTTGATACTATTCTGTGCTCAGGTAGATGAGAGAATGCCTTTGTACTGACTCTGGGCACATTTTTTCCACGCCTAGATGAAAACTTGTAAAATGGGGGGAGGGGAGCAGTTCTAGCAGTTCCAATAGAAACTTTTGTTCCAGCAACATTTAGATATAAAAATTGAAAATAAAACACTACAACTTGTTGCATGAGATACTCTTTGAAATGAAGGAAGGAAGGATGAGAGAATAAAGGATAGAAAGCCAGTGCAATAAGAGAACCTTTTCTAGATCCACAAATCAAAAATGAAGGAATTTCCCTCAAACTGCTAAGCTCTCAATTTAGTGTATTGTAGGAGCACTTCTGAATCGGAAAACTTACAAAGAAAATATGCCTAAGTAATGACCACGAATATCACATTAAACATTTTTAGGAAAAATGTCTCCTTAATCATTTCAAGTCTATTTAAATACAGTCAGGAAGACAAGTGATTCTAGAGGTCATCCATCAATTTACTTTTCCAGCTTCCTAGTTCCCTTCAAAGTGTGTGCTCTGTTTACTTTCTGCTTGCTGAGTTTATCTTTTAATTGTAGCCTACTAACTGCATATTTTTAATACCAGACAATGATACTGGGAATACTAAGACTTAGAACTGGGAATGTAGTATTCACCAAGTGACAGAATGGTAGTCCCAGCTTATGAACTGATTATCTACCTGTCATATGTTCTGTTTGAGAAAATGAATCTCTATGAATGATTGTTTATGCTTGCTCACATGTTATAAATAACGTGTTCTGGATGGAAGCCGAGGAATCATTCTTCCCCCTACAATTTTTCTTCTTGAGAAAATGTCCTGAAGTCATTAATGTATTACAGAACTTAGGAAACAGAGAGTTTTAAATATAGTTATTGAATGCCTATTAAAGATATTTTTAAGTGAAGTGTTCTTGGGCTAAACAACAGGGAAATTATTTTGTGGCTATTTGTCTCTCTGCATGTTTTTTCTCCAAAATGTCTGAAGACCAGATGTTCTTTCTGAGCAGGGCACCATGTATCCTTGGAAGTGGAGGATTACATATTTTTTTATTCTCTGTTCAGCTTTCTTTATTCCCATGTTCCCAAACCCTACTGCGATAGATGCAGGAACTAGAAACGGTAAATGAGACTGCCAACATGACAACATATGCTTCAGCAATAAAAATACACTTTAAAATAGTAACTGTTGTAGGCCTGTTCAGAAACTTTGTGCCAAGTTCTGCTTTTTGCAAAACTCACAAACTGCCTAATAAATGTGTGACACGACAGACTGAACTTGTGTAGAGAATCTCTATCAGAAGACTTTAGGTCATTTTATAAATGGCAGGAACCTGGTTGAAATCAGTTTGGATTGTAGCTGTTGTTTGATCCACGGAACCTTAATACACGTGACAGCTGTGGAATCCCTGGGAACACAGGGTGAATCCATTTACAGCATCAGATATAATCCAAGTACAATCACAAAGATCTTTAGCAACCAATTTCTAACCATTTTTTAAAAAGTGTTGAAAAGTAAGTTTTTCTTCCCTTTATTTACTCCTTTCATACCAATAGCAGTTTTGTTGCATCCAAAATTAAAATAACATCTCTGACCTCTTTTGATAAGGCAGCTCTACTTTCTGGTTAGGGTATGTGAATGAATGAATTTAAAGTCTGAATGTGGAAGAATACAAATAGAGAAAAGGCAGGGACAGGGATTGTCTGTGGAGGAGGGACCTTTAAATTCTTCCTAGCAAAGGTGAAGCACATTTAGTAATATTTTAGACATTGCCTTCATCTTCTGTCTTTCTCCTCTTATAGAACATAAGAAGTTGCATGTGATTAGCTATGTGAATAATATATTCTATTGTTTGTAAAACTGTAGTAAGCTCATTTCAATATTTAAGTGCATTTTTCCAGTGTTGGTTTGTTTTACATAAATAGTGTGTGAAATCTGTTTTCTCTTTGTATTACAGAGAGTCCAATGCTATTTTCCTCTACCAGCTGATAGTTTAGGGTATCTTATATATGTACTTTAGGAATAACTGTTACAGAGGGGTGCCAAAGTTGTCAGTCAAAGAGACTGTGCTATGAAAATACTGAAACAGTGCAGGTGTATTTAGAGAAGAAGTTCAGTCACTGCCTATGCAATTCACTCATGCAGCTGGAGTGAAGTGACATGGGCTTTACTGTATAATACAGCTTTACTGAAAAAATATCACAAGTTTTGTATTAATAAAAGAATAAACATACTGGCTTTTATAGAAGCTAATTTCTCTATTCTGCTACTGTTGGAATTAGCTACCTGAAATAATATACTTCAAATATGAACATAAGCAGCAATACTGTTTTTATAATACATGAAACTGTGATATTTATGAATACTTAATATTTTCTCTGTACATGTAGCAACATGTTGTGTATAAAGATTTCTTAAAATACTCCTTACCAATACTAAATAACAGGGGATTACGTGCCATTATTAATATACTTCTTTTCTTCTTTGCTTCACAGAGCTTGTACATTTCACATGAAAAGCCATAAAATATTACTGTTAGGTTAATTAACCAGGCTAAAAATTGTCCTTTAGAAACACTTGTATTCGAGTTATGAAACAATTGATCCAGTCTATTTTCAAAAACATTTCATTATTCTGGATTGAAGCAAGCCAGAGGGTTTTGTCATCCCAAGAGAGAATTATATGGTTTAAGTGAGAAACTGAATACTGTAAGCTGGTTTCCAACATTAAGTGCAGCTTTCAGTATTGTGAGAACTGTATTTAGGAAGATTTAAATTTCTGCAGTACATCTTCACTGGTTTTAAACTTTGGTATCAAATGTTCCTGACATACTTGTTCATTTCCCACCTCCTTATTGTAATTCCCAGATACAATTAGTATGTTAATACTCACCACTGCGTCATATAGCAATCAGCTCGTGCCTATAGGCTGAAATAGTATTAGATGTAGAAATAGTATTTAATACTAGATAATAATTTTTTTTACATGGAAAAAGGGTAGCATAATAATAGAAGCTAAAGTTCATCTTGAGTGGATTATATTGGGGAGGTTTTGGAAGTCATAAAGCATGGAATTTGTCCACTTCCAGCTTGATTCTTCTTAGGAGCAAAGTTTAGTGTTTGTATAGCACTGCATTCTGTCTTCAAAAAAAAAAAAAAAGCTATGTGAATATAATTTGAAAAGCTGCTCTTTCAGATTAAGCTTGTGACTTGAGGGTAGTATGTAATTTAGTTATTAGATAAGAATTCCAGTAAACTCAAATTTGCTGACTCCTGGTCTATGATTCCAGCAATCTATTTTTGCTTTCAAAACAAAGACCTTGTGTTGATGAGCAAAACAAGCTAGTAACTGAATAAGAAAAAGACTATATACCTAGTCTTTATTGGTTCACAGTAATCTCTTGTAATCTGTCTGTGAAAGCAAGGAACATTTTGAAGCTCTTATTTTTTAATGATTCACCAAGTGAATTGTTGCCTTCTTGTGATGTTTTAAACTAAACCACCAACATCTCTGGCGATGTAACTGTTAAACAGGTATTCACCTTACTTTTGAGTCTCTCTTTATTTTTAAAAACTGCAATGCTGTGGCTTTTTTTGTTGGCTGTCTTATTAAACCGTCCTCTCCCACAGGAATGGAGGATATATTGTGGTTTCTGTAACTTACTTGAGTATATGTTAAAAGCCCTGCTTTCCAGATGAATAGGCTGACAGGGTCCTGAGATTTCTGTTACTGTTTCTTCCTCTTTGGTTTGCGTTCGCTTTTCCTCCACAGCCTTACCCCAACCCTGGATCAAGTAGGCTCTCTTCTCTGTCTGGTAGTATGGGTGAAGGTGAAAAAGAATTTGAAGTAGTCCATATGTAGCTTCTCATTCCTCCCTATTGAGTACTCTCTTCTGTTCTCAGCAAGGTACTGCAGGTACTGTGGAGTAAATGCAGTCCTTTCACTTTTGCAAGGCGGTGTGCAGCTAGAGCCAGTTTGCTTCCTTTTAACCACCTAGTTGCAACAAATTGCTTGCCCTGAGTGTTCCTCCTCCACCACCACCACTATCCCTTGATGAACACTTTCAGGTAAACTGTTGTCTTTTCCTGGTCTATACTACAAGGTCTGTATTTTATTTTCTGACCCCTGATAAGAACTCTGCTACTTTGGGGGTGGCGTTCTTCCTATGGTGTCTTTTTCCTCTCCTATTCAAGAAAAGTATTTTCTTTTGGCATTTTCTGAATCCCAGATAGACTCATAGCCCCTCTTCAAGGTTTAGGAGGATAACAGTGTATGACCTTTGACACCTGCCATTCTGAAGTGGAAGTAGTTGTGGCTGCAGGGCTCTCGTATAGCAACAGATAAGTCAAGGATCTTTCCTTCAGTTTTTCCATATACACCTCTCAGGTGGGAAAGATCTTATACTCCTTCAAGTATTCTTTGGGTATATTCCAGTTATTTGGCATTTTTTAATGCCTTCTCTCAGGGAAGATAATACACTGCAGAGCAACCTCACATTTCATTGGCCAGCACAAGAAAATCATGGTAAGCAGTCTGTGCAGGGCACCGCCATCACTGCAACAACCAGGGGCAGTGCCCCTTGCAAACTACTGGTGTGGATGATGTCCCTGAACACAAATGGGAGTCTTGAACTAGTCTTCATTGGCCATCCATCTGTTCAGAGCCAGACTCATAGTCTTTTAAACTACATTTATGTCAAATAACATCAAATGCGTTAGGACGGACTTTGCAAGGTAAGGGCTCTAGGATTTAACTTGCTTTGTTACCACGGCATAATTCTCTAACTGTCCCTTTTCAGACAGGCCCTTCACAATAGCCTGCCTAAATTGACAGTAGACTGTGTTGGTGAGTATTTTTAGAATCATTGACTTTATACCTCAGCAGTCTCAATACTTCTTCAGAAGTGCCTAAGAGGAAACAAGATCTATGACCTCTCCATAACTGTTCAGTTCTTTGTATGATGGTAATAACAGCCTCGAATTTTAGATCTTAAGGACTCTCTTTTCCTTGGTTTGATAAATAGCCCCTAGGAAAACCTACAAAAAAAGCTGTTACTTAATTTCAAGCAATGCCCAAGTTCTGTTGAGCCTTCTTCATCTTAGTGAGAATCAACAACTGGATTTTTGTATCACTCTAAGACTTTGAGCCTATTTTTGCTGCTGTAGTGATGATAGCTTTCCTTCTTTTCAGCTGATACCAGTCTGTGTTAAATTGTACTTTTTGGTTCACTTCCTAGCTAGTCCCTACAAGCAAAACTATCTTGATGCCTTTAGGACACATAACCTCATTTGTATGTGTGGTGATACATATGGCACTTCTGCTCCTTGCCTCCAAATAAAGCTGCATTCAAGTCTATTCTCTCTCAGTTAAGTGAGCTGTTATATCTTAGGCTGTAAAGAACAATTCTGGCTTTGGTAGCAGGATCCCTTCATTTTTTGAAGAAGAACATTCTCTGTGTCCTCTGGGGTGCATACAGTAGTGGATGTGGAGATTCATTGCAAATGAATGATTACAGCCACAAGAGGAACTGAAGTTGCACATTCTTATTTCAGAGCACTCTCCAATTTGAAACGCATTCTGGTCATGTGAAAGACCTGTGCATCCAAATTATAATGATACAGTTACATCGTACATCAGTAGGATTGTGTGAAGTGTCTTTTCTCTTTCAAAAGATAATCTCCAAAGGAACCTTGCTGACACGTAAAATCAAATTTCTTTTTGAACCAACTCCTCACTGAGATGCTCTGCCTGGCATCCAGTTTCAACAACCAGTTGAAACAGTTTTCCTCTGCAAAACTGAAATTGGGCAAGGGATTCAGAAGTCAGCTAGAGGGATGGGAATCAGTTTCAGAGATCCCATCAACCTTGTTTTCTTAGGAAGCCATTTTGGAAAAGTTGATGCCTTGAAAACCACTGATTATAGCATTGAAAAATACACACTTTGCTCTGTAATAGAAGACTGGATTAAATAAACTTCAGTTCTTCATATGCGATTTAAGTTACAGCAAGTTAAAAAGTTGATAAATAATCAGTGTTTCTATATTGTTTCCAGGTGAATTCTGAAGAAGAAAGTTAGTATTACAATGTGTAATTCTTCCCCATATCACTCAATAGTGGTAGTGTAGAACCATAAAGCAGTTTGTGTGCAAGCAGATTTCATTTTTCAGGGCAAGGGGTCTTTCAGGATCTTTGTAAAAATTCATAGCCAGGATTTCAGTGTGGCTTCGCCATTATGTTCTGCTTTTGATTTGTAGAATGAAAACTTCTGGAATGTTTTTATTAAAACTTATGAAGAGTATTTTTTTTTCTCTGAGGCTAAACATGGTGTCCCATTCCACCATAAGAGCCGGGAAGCGTTATTTTAATAGATTTTCTTGATGAAAAACCAAGCGCGAATACAGCAATATTATATCTGAGAACTATTTATTGAAACAAAAAGAAACCGAGAGAAAAGAGAGGGATGGGGAAAGAGACAGAAGCGAGGGGACAGCGTTACCACAGAACCCCGGCTGTCAGCAGCGGTTTGGCAGGCGGAGCGTGCGTGTTGCGAACCGCGCGGTGCCTCGGCGTGGCTTCGGGCTGGGCGCGATCTTCAAGCGGCGGCGGCAGCGTGCCTCCGGCGGCAAGCTGGGTGCGGGCGGCGGCTGCGGAGCACGAGGTCTCCACGGTGATAAGCTCGTTCCCGGAATCGGCACAGCAGGGCGAGGCAGACATGGGCAGGGAATCAGGACCGCAGGGAAGAGGGTGGAAAGGCGGGAGCAGAAGGGGCCAAGCTGACCCTCCAAGCAACCCAAAGCAAAAGACCTCGTGGCGTTGCGGCTAGCTGCTATAATGTGCCCCGAAACTCCTCCCCCAGCTCGGCTTCGCGGCCCCGTTTTCGGCGGGCATTTTTCCCGGGCATCCGGGTACTTGCCTTCACCAGCAAGCGTCTGTGTGGTGATGGGAGAGGAGCTCACACTAATCATGGGAGTTTTCTTTGCCGCGACTGGCTGCCCGGTGAAGCCTCTCTGGGGACACGGCAACACACCTTTTTAATAGGAATTTTTCTTCACCTCATTTTGTGACATATGTTGAGGCGTATATATTGGTCCCTCTCACATGGGATCTTAAAATAACTGGTGCTACTGATGAGAATAACTTTTCAAAGTAATATGAAATGACTTGTTTGTGTATCGCAAGAGCCAATGAGTGAACGTGATTTTTGGGACATGTTGTACTTAGTATTGGAAATAAGTATTGTAATTAACTGTTTATGGGATACCCTTATATGGGACTTTAAATGCATGGGTTACATCGAAATACAATTCATAAGGCTGGGGTGAGGAATATGTTTTGGCACATATGGTAAAATATCAGCTTGGGCAGCTGAAATATGTTCTTGTTAGATTTTTACCACACTTTCAGCTTTATTGCATGAAGGAGCTATGGTATTTTTTTTTCCCCTAGATAAAATATATGGACTAATTGAACTTTTAAAGTTATCTGGATACTGGAAGTGAATGACATGATAAGTTAGAGATTGTATGGGATTTGTATATAAAGGATCTTGCATTTTAAACTTTTTATAGGACACCAGTCTCAGTGAAAAGTTTGAATTATTTTACAGATAAGAGAAGTGGGTTTTTTGGTCATCTCTCTCGGGCAGACTTTTCTAAGTTTCCACCTGAAGTTACTTGCTTAGAGCATAAGTAAATCACATTTAGTGAATAAAAAGTGTTAATACGTAAGAATTTGGAGGCTTTACCGTATTTGAAAGTTCCGTTGAAAGAGAGAGAATTTTCAGTATTGAGTAATGCATTCAGTGGCTTCATCTCTTAAGTTCTTCCTATGCACACATACATGAACTGAAAAACTAAGGACCTGAAAAATTAAAATGCTGACAGAAATATACACTATTTGCAATTGGGCTATCAAAAAAAATTGTTGGTAGTTGCAGGACACTTGCTTTATCCGTTTTGCATCACATGAAACTCTGGAAAATACTGCATTAACAAGGTAATTTGTGAGTAAGGAGGACAACGCAAATGATAGTCTTTATTCTTGGATTACATTAAGATAGTCTGGGAAGAACTGCATACTCGTAAACCAAAGCAGAAGTATGTAGTTTACATTTGAAATTATGTCTGCGCCATTGGAAGTTACTTTGGGTTATATCCTTCCATACCATTGGAAATTTTAAGAGTTCTCCCTTGTTACACAGGCTTTGTGAGCTGCTGATTCGTTAATAAGAAACTACCACTAAAATATCCCTTCTTCAGAGTTAAATCCTGAATATTAAAATCACTAATCATCTTGTTGCTAATAAGCTCTATATGCTATGGCATCTGTGATTTTAAACTGAGAAATATTTGCAGTAGTTTACTGTCATACGCTGTGATAATGAAATCTACTCCTGCTTAGTATGTTTTGTATTCCAAATTATTTAAGAGTTGATCACGTATTACAAAATTTCATAGTGTATGTGTGTACCTTGTATAATAACGTGTTACCCATTATGACAGGGTATGTGCTCAACAACTGCACAACTTCATACATTATTTGCATGAAGTTATTCATGGCATCATGAAACTAATTGTGTTGAGCTAATATGGTCTTTTTCTCTGAAAGTACTTTAAGGATTTTAGAACATGTAAACATGAAGATACACTGTTAAAATACTGGTTTTCTGTAAATGTTGTAGTTATCATTCATTTTTAAAATCAGTTGAAAATTTTTCATTAAACAGTGGGTTTGTTTCAATTAAGTAATATTTATGGATGCTTAAAATTACATTATTATGATACTTAATTAATATAAAAATCTAGCATTTATATTTCCACTATGTAAAGCCAGCAATTTGCAAGTTGTTCTCGCCAGGAGAGATTAGCAGGTCAAAGGGACTCCTCCAAAATTAGTTTCTTCTGTGCTCTTTCCCACTTGGAGCTCTTGAGTACAAATGATTGGAATTGTAGTTTTCAATTAGCTTTTGTGCCACAACATCCACATGAAAAGACTTGCATAAAATTTGTCTCGAAGTTTATGGAATAATCTTTAGCATATTTCTAGATTGTTTCATGTCATGATCAGCAAAATTGCCAAACTACCTTAACTTTTCTTCTGTTGTATTGCAATTTTCATTAATTTAGGTTCCAACTGGGTGTAGTATGGCTAAATATTTTCTTAGTAATCTGTATCTGAAGTAAGAATATTTTGTAAGATTTCTTTGTGGTTTCCCTCTTCCCTCCCCCCTCCCC
>VWZW01002015.1:2437953-2453226 GCA_013397115.1 Edolisoma coerulescens
TTGTTGCTCCTGAAGCGCCTTCAGAACAAGCAAGAAGAGTTTTCCAGACATACGACCCTGAGGGTAAGGGCTGTGCTTCGTGCTGAAATAAGATATTTTTAATAGAAATGTGCTCGTTAAGAGAGGAATGAAATGCCTGGTTCTTAAGAAATGTTCAGTACAGGAGTCAATCTACAAGTGACGTGGAGCACCCTGGTCTGCTGGAAGGTCTCCCTGCCCACGGCAGGCAGGTTGGAACTAGATGATCTTTAAGGTCCCTTCTAACCCAAACCATTCCATAATTCTATGAAGAAATTATCTGAGAATTCTGCAGTAAGGGAAGTTGTACAATAGGAAGTAGAGTTTCTAAGAGACGTTTTTTAACCTTGTAATGCTCTTTGTAATTAACATAAAGCTTAAATAAAATGTGTTTCTCCTATATTAAATTTTCTGATTAATGATCTGATATGATTCATTTTTCATGAGACTTTGTTCTTGAATGTATGCAGCATACACGGAAAAGTTTCTTATGTTTTGGAAAACAGAGGATGTGTAGCATTCAGGTACTATTTTAACTAATTAAAAGGGAAAAACAGTACAGTTACTATCCCAAGGTACCTAGTGGAGAACTCTATACAAAGATGGAATTCTTAGCAAGTATTAAGCTTCTAAGTGTATGAGTAGTAAATCCAGTTTCTGTATTGTACCCTTCTTTTTTTTTTTCTAAAGCATTAGAGAAGCATTTGAAAACTGCTTTCCTTCTAGAACCCCACCATTTGCTTGCAAATTTTACAGATAAGGATATGTAGCATTTGTATTTTTGAGTGAAATTTGTTCTCCTGGAAAGCATTTTGTTTCTTTTCCTCACAAGAAGCTTTGCTACTTCTTCAGATAATGGTTTTATACCTGACACTCTGCTAGAAGATGTAATGAAGGCTCTGGACCTTGTTTCAGATCCTGAATAGTAAGTATAATAAAATTTTAATACTGCAGAAGTATCAATTAATCACATTAATTATCATTTAAGGCTTTTTTTCTGGATTCAGTTAACCGCATATCTGTTATAATTTTGGGTTGGTTTTGGTTTGGGGTTTTTTTCCTTGTTTGGATTTTTTTTCCTAGTTTACATTCTGGGCACAGAATGTTATTTTGAAGTGTTAAGCTTTAAATTAAAGGGGAGATATTAAAATTAAGATGTCTCTAACTTTGGTAGTGATAACTAGAAGCAAAAAGCCCATGAGACCTACTGCATTACTATATATTGAGGAGATAGTTGGGATTATATTTCTATGTATTAATAGGGGTGAAACTGTGACAGAAGAGCTAAACAATCAAGGTACTCAGAGGCAAATTTGGATTACCACTGGATCTTTTTGCAGAGTTTGAAGCTGAAACTGCTTCAGTTACAGTTTTGTTTCCACCAGCACTCAAGACCTTACAGTGTTTATAATTGACATTTATTTTCAGAAATGATACCTTGATTCCCAGGACTAGAGTTAAAACTCAAATGTTTTAGCTCTAATATGGACAGACAAGACTAATATTAAGTGACAACAGTTAACCTTTGGTGTCAAAACTTACCATGTTTTGTGACTAAATGCTTAACCCAGAAAGGAGAGCCGAGCCCTTGAACTTTTTTACTGCTCCAAAAGATGTTTCTGCTCTCTTGTAAACATTTGTTCTAGTTTAGTTGGGTCAAAACTGGAATGACTATGGAGGCTGCAAGTTTACTTAACACAGCCATCTGAAACATGATTGAGCCCATTTTCTGTCCTTTCAAATGTTTAAAGTGTAATGAAGTTTACTGAGTTGTTCTCTGGAGGAAAGGAGTGAAAATTGAAATAAAGAGATACCCAAACCAAAAGAAAGTACAAGACAAAAGGCTCACGTTCATATTATGACAGTAGGTGGTGGAATCTTCAAAAGATTTTTTTTTTAAAGGAAGGGAAAGAAAAAAGCCATCGCTTAATAGGTCTGAAAAGCTTTCTTTTGCCTTTTTGTTCTGCTGTCTCAATAAGTCTGCAGAAATCCTCTTTCTTCATTCAGCGGCTTTTCCATTTAGCTGTTTGGCTTTCAGGGCATTTATGGCATAGCCCTGTCTGTCCTATTTTATTGTGCATAGCACAACAAATATAAATTGATGTATGAAGAGCCAATCAGAAGACCTGTATTGAAAAGCAGATTCCATCAAACCATGGAATATGCAGTCTTAAATCATCTCCTCTTAAAAAAATGTATTGCCTAATAGTATTATCTTGAGAACCTACTCTGTTTTGGTTCTAGATGTTCTGTCTTTTTAGTATGGAACACAAGTACAAATAATGTATTTCACACTCCATACAGGCTTTTTTGCTTGTTTTTTGTTTGTTTGTTTATAAGGAAAATTAAAGACCTTGCCTCAGATGTACTATTTAAATTTGTGATGATCTAATCCATGGCTTTACATTTCTCAGAATCTCAGGATGTATAAAGATCAGACTTCATTAGAATTTTAGAACTGTAGAGGGGAAAACTCTGCAGAGCAGACGTGAATTAGCAAGGTGACTTAGCCAGTACTGAATGCCACTGCATGTGTTTTTAGTAGAATTTTCTAGTCTTCTAGTAAATGTATCTGAGAACCCACCTGTGTCATTTGTTTTGCCTGTTTCTAAAAACCATTTGATGCCCTTTAGGGCACCAATTTGACCGCGTCTCTCAGTTTAGATTTAGCTTGTTTAAAACATTTTATGCTCTCTGTCTATTTGACCAATAGCGGAGGCTTTTGTCCCCACACACTTCTCAGCCGTAACTGTACAAAGGCCATCACCCCAACACCTCTTCAGTTCAGGTGCCAGGCTTTGCACTGAGACTGAAGCACAGGCACACACATGTTCAGTAGCTCTACTGTGGCACGAGTAACACTGAAAGGTGTTCGGGATTTGCTGAAGGAAAAAGCCTCAGCTGAAACATACCACAATCCAAGTTTATTAAATCTACACTCCTGCTTAACTGATTGAATTTTGTACACTGGCCATACTATAAAACTTATGTGGCTCTGTATTTTTAAACAGTTCTTGTATTTCTTTAGTGAATATATACACCTTGCTTTAATTTTATTACATAATTTTAAGTGCGTTTTAAAAATTATCCGTCATGGTTCTGTTTGCAAACAAAATGTTTTTGCAACTCTATTGCAGCATTTCAAGAATTTGGGCAGGTTTCAGACAAGGCACTGAAGTATCCAAAATTTTGTACTTTGAGAGCAGTGAGAATGAGGAATAGAAGGATTGAAGTCCAGTATCTTGCAAATCAGTCGTAGTTTCATTTGAGTAGTGAATTTTTTTTAAAGATGATAAATTAGCATATTTTGTAGGATATCACAGTCAGTGTTATGAATTTAAAATTCTTCTTCCGAGGACTTTAACAGAGCCACTCCCTTAAGATTTGCATAATATATCCTCTGTGTGTTGAGGGAGAGACAAGGAGAGTCCAAATAATTTGCTACTAGTTCTATATTAGGACCAAGAAAGGAAGTTACTTAAAGATGAAGACGCATAAGGGGTAGCCAAAAGGACAAAATGCTTCTGTACAGCAATCAAAAAGACCTGGGAAACGATACCTTCTGCCCACAGCCCCCAGCAAAGAGACCTGGCGTGGTTAAAGGCCTGCATAGTAAAAGAGGGCATCTATGAGAAGCTAAGAGTGTGTTTTCTGAAAGGAAAATGTTGTGCCTACATGAAAAAAAAGGGAAGAATCCGGATTTATAGAATGTTAAATGTAAATACAATATAAAGCAGAGTTAAAATCTTCTGTAGACTAATCAGCAAAGTTATAAAAACTAATAGTGTTCTTCTGAGCCCATCAGTGCCAAGAGTCTTGCAAGAGGTTTGTAGTTCTGATTGATGACTCCCAATGTTTAAAAGTACTCAAAGTAAATTAGAAAAGTGTAGTGAGTTCTTCATATTCACCGGGGAAGGTGGTAGGGAGCAATTCTCCTCATCACTGGAGAAGATTACTGAGAGGTTCCTCACTTAAGCCTTTTTATGGGTGGTCAGAGTAACTAAGATTCTGAAGTGTCAAAAGAAGTAATAAAAAACCAAAATCCTGAAGAAACATCAGAATGACATTGCTGAACTCTGTTAGGTTACCTGCCACTGTGAACTGTGCTGGTACCAAACAGTATAGGAATGAGAAGGTGACAAATGAACAATAGCACTTAGAAAAGGATTTGAAGGCCAGTCTAGGGAAAATTCACATATAAATATTTCATGTGTAAGCATGGAATAGGAAGGAACATTTTTTGTAGATAAAGAATTGATCAAAGAATAAAAATGTCACTTTTTGTTAATGGAGGGAGATAATTAGATGAATTTTACAGGATTTTGAATTAAGTCTGTGAATTCTCTTATTTTACCCGCAAGGATTTGACAGTAGGGATTTGTATGATTGTTGCTGACACAAATATGTTTGAGATGTTAAAAAAAACAATGTGTAATAGCAGCAGAAGTTACTAGAGGATACGGTAACAGTGAAGTGTCAGTACAGTAGTACAAATGTAGATTGGTCGCTCGGGATAAAGCAATGCTGATTTCACATACGTTGTTGGCCTATGAACTAGCTATTACTGGTCAGGAAACTCCTCTAGATTTAAACTGATAGCGATAGACACATATGGAGTGGGATTCGTAGGAGTTATGTCATTGTATAAATGCCTGATGTTTCACTTCATCTTGGAAAAAGAATGTTGTAGAAAGGTATTGGGAAAGCAAGAAGGCTAATTAAGGATATAGAATGCCATTAGTGCAAGGAAAAGGTAGGTTAGGACTGTTTGACCCAGAAAAGATAGACAACCAGTGACACAGTAAATAGGAAATGCTTGTTTATTGCTTCACAGAATACAAAAATGAGATGTCATCAAACTGAATTACCAGGTGACAGGTTCAAAACAGAGAAGACACTTATTCCCAGAATCCATATTTTAATTTGAATTTTTTGAGTGGAGTTTATTAATAGCCAGAAGTGTATATGGGTTCAAAGCCAATTAGGCACATGCATGGAAAGAAAAATATATATCTTTGTGTTTTAGATACTGCCTGTCACTGAAGATGTCTTTGAGCAGCAGGCTGCTGGAAATGGGGAGGGTAAACTAAGGATGTGTGTTTGCCCTGTTGTACTCTATCGTAAGCATCTACTACTGAACAGTGTCAGGAACAGGATACTGGGCAAGACGCTCTGTTGGTTTGACCCAAAGAGGACGTTCTTGTGTACGGTACAACTTGTAACTAAAGCAGAGGGCAAGGTACATGCAAATAGATACAATCTGCTGCCTGTAGAAATATATTGCTTAAATAGATATATAGACTTATAACTGACCTTTGTTTGCAGTGACCTGAAATTAGACCGTAGTCATGCAGTAAGGCTTCCAGATTAGTATTGTTAGTATTTCCATTGTTTGTTGGTTCTGGCTTCTTTGAAATCAAGTACGTGATGTAAATAAGAAATATATCTGTTAAATTTAATTTTATTTCAGCAAACTTAGACAATCTTGGAAGGTTTTCAAATCTATGTTTAAAAACAGGTTGTTTGGCAGTGACAGAGCTATATTTGAAAGATGGCTGGTTTTTGTATCTTTAAAGAATGCTTACAAGACAGCAAAATGCCTTTTGGGCTGTAAACCTGGTTTTAGATTATACGGGTTTCAAATTATTTTACCAAATATGGTGGTCCTTCAGAATTATCACTTATTTAATTTAAAATTACAGATTACTTTTATTTAAAAATAACCATGTTTTGGCAACTTGCATGCCATTCTGGTGCAGTTGTCACTTACGATTAAAAATAGAATAGTATTGCTATACTTGGCAGTCAGTACTGTGGTAGCACAGCATAACTTTGTCATGCAAGAATAAAAGTGTCTTACTCATACTTTTATATTCAATGCTTTTATCTTAGTGTAAACCTCATGAAGACCAAATTAGACCCAGAAGGACTGGGCATCATACTACTGGGTCCCTTTCTGCAAGAATTTTTCCCTGAGCAGGTAATCAATATAGCTTTATTGCTGCAGAGCATTGTCTATTCTGTTTGGCTTTGAGATTCATTAAAAACTTTCATCAATATCACAAGAGTAATTTTTAATAAGTATTGTGTTCGTTCAACTCAGCTGATCAGCAGATAACTTCTGTATTCCACCACAAATGGTAGACTTCTGTTTTCTATAACATGTCCATGATTTTGTCAGCCTTCCACTGGAAGGAAACTCCTTTGTAGCAACAAGTTCTAAATTTAACTTCAGGAAATACATAATCATTTTGCATATGAGATTGAATTGTTTCCTTACTCAGAAAGTTCATCTGAGTTTGGTTTTTCTGAGAATAGATGATAAAACCATACTGGTTTTATCAATATTAAAAATACTGCCAGAAAATGGGAAAAGGTTGCAAACATATTTAAAACTATTTTTATGTACATTTCTTAATAATCTGAAATTTTTGACAGTTTAACAAAAAGTCATGATAGTTGAACATATGTGGAAGTTAGGGTATTGGAAAATTATTTTCAAACTCCCGGTCTGTTCCATATATTCTTTAACCTAGCACTGCTGTCCTCTTTTCCCTTTGTTTTGGATCACATTTTCCTGCCCTCACACTGCCTCCCTACCACCAGGAGCCTCTTTAAACAGATATGTGGTAAACCAGAACAGGGAGCTGGTCTGGGTAAGAGCTCTCTTTGCAGGTGTGTGGGGGCTTGTTCCATGGCAACGCTCATGCTTGTATTGGCAAAAGAGAGCAGGTTTAGCTGGGGATAGAAGGATAGGCTGGTGGAAGCAGGAGAAGGGCTGAGAAGGAGTACTTATTTAAAGGCTTTTGTAGCTTAATGTGTCATTGAAACTGTGTGGCTTAATTTTTACAATCAAGGAAATGTGAAACTGGTGGGTTTTAAGTGCCTTTAGCAACATTCTTTTTGTTAAGGCTTGTGCAGCACTGGGTATAGTATTCTGTACTATGAAACATTCTGGTCAGTCCGAAGACACTAGAATTGCACTGCCAAAGATGGTAGGGACTGAATATATCATTCAGAGGCTTTCATCGTCTAGAGGAAAGAGAAAGAGAAGTTAGTGTTCATTTTCTCTGAACTTTTAGAATTATATCCACATTATATTTTTGCCAGCTGTTTCTTCTTCCTTTCATTTGTTTGTACAGAAGTGGAAATACATGTACAATTGAATATAATTTATTTCTTACAATTATATTACATTTGCAGATCTGGAAGACTTAATTCTAGGCAGCAGATGCTTAGAGTGAAGTTCAGAAAGCCAGAGAACATCCTCCATAATTGGCTGTGCCTAAACTGTCCAGTACCACAGGCCATAGATAGCTGGGGGCGAAAAGAGCCATTTTATGGGGCTGCTGCCTCTCTTCCTGTCACAAGGGCATTATTGACTGAAGAAGGGAAGCTGGAGAATGAAGCATAGTGCAGTCATGGGTAGAACCCTGCCTTGGTCACCTTGGTGGAGGAACTCTTTGCCTGCTGTAAAATTGGAGCCCCCAAGTCAATGCCTGTCTGTCAAGTGCTAATTCTCTGCTACATATGATTCCCCACCACTCAGTTTTGCCTGTTCTGTTAAACCTCCACTGGCTCTAATACAAAACATGGAAATTGTTACTACCTTTTGGGTGCTATTTGAGCAATCAACGTGTTTTGGACTGGAACTGCCAGCATGCATTTTTTCAATCTGTCTGTACTCTGTGGATCAGGTAGCCATAGCTCTTACTCATACTGACACCTTGCTCAGAATTCTTTCTGAAATTCTGCAGTAATGAAGATTAATGTCTTTCTTTCAAATACTGTGAGGAAATAGCAGATACCAATGATGGTTGGAATTGTTGATGTTAATATTTGAACGTGTAGCTAGGGCTTGGGAGATCCAGATTCAATTCCTTCTTCATTGAGGATATTCAAACCCCTATTCTCCTAGAAAGTACTCAACTCCACCTCAAAAGTAGGAAGATATCTCAGCTTTCCTTCTGAAAGCTGCTGGCTTAGGAAAAAATTATTCAAAGCTATTTAGCCTGAGTCTTTACTGCTTAGGGCAGTCACTTGGAGAGGGGGATTCCTGGATTCCCTTCTAGCCCTTTGGAAACGATAACTGCACAAAATTCTTAACTTCCATGGGACAGGAAGTGGAAAGCAGCATTTTTTTTCTTTCTGGGTGAGCGTAACTTCCTCAGGGAAATGAATGTGTCCTCTTTCCTCCCAGCAAAGCTTAATTTTATTTATCTCTGTGAAGCAACTTCTGTTAGCAGTTACTACTTACCTTCCTTTTCACCACCCTCCCTCCACTGAATAGCCTGGATGGCTGTGAGAGACCCATGGAGAGATAGAGTTTGTGAATCATTCAAGAGTAGAAAAAGGAATGGGGGTTTTTGTAATGTGATGGATGTACTGTAACCTGAGCAGATTTATTCTCCTTCCAGCCTTTACTTCCATGTGCTCAAAAAAGGGATAAGCTTTTATTTGGAGCCTGGTCCAGTAGGCATAAAAGAGCTGATACTACACCTGATTTGTGTTTCCTGGTTCAGTGAAATCCAAAGCTTTCGGTCCTCTTAGGACTAAAACATTTAAACACCTGGAATAGTAAAGGTCAACAAGAGCCAGTACTTTTGCTGTTGGACCTCAGCAGAACCAGTGTCTTCAAAATTAGTTTACTTCAGCATGGGAGTATATAAGCTTTTTAGCTCTCGGATGGAGGGCCAGAGATTGGATCTGGTCCGTAGTAAAAAACTTTGTGGCATCCAGACAGTCATAAATAAACATGCATGTGACTACTACATAAGGTGTCTGACATGAAAAATTAGGACAGCTTCTACATGGTTAGTGCTGCAGTTGTAGTTCAAAGTGTCCAGGTGAACACAGAAAATCATGACCTGCTCTTGGGGGCATTACTCATTAATTTACTGACACTTGTTTTTTTTATTTCTGATAAAAAAGGTAAAGTGAAGATTTTGTCACCTAAAAGAAATTGTACTTTTTATGTTTCCTTGAATCTTCCTGGTTGAATGCATCTGTCTAGTTGTAAAAACAAGAGACTCAAGGCACAGCGTATGCCACATGAAATTAACTGTCTTCTTTCTGCTAGGACTCCAGGGTTTCAGAGTCATTCACTGTTTACCATTACAATGGACTGAAGCAATCTAATTATAATGAAAAGGTAAGATTTACATCCAGGCCCTACTAACAGTAACTATGCAAAACTGAATATAATTACAGGCAAAATACTCTTAACTTGAAACAGATGTTTTACAAAGCTACTATTTTGATAATTTTCTTCCAAAATGATATGTTTGGAATTGGAGAGTGCTTTGCGCTCCTGATCGTATTTGAGCTACTGTACGGCATTGCTTGGCCAGACCACATCTCTGAAACTCTGCATTTTGAAAAGAGCACTTCTCACACCTACCCGTCGTAAGGGGGGTCTGAACTGTAAGGGACAGTGGAGATGAAACATACACAAAACGCAACTTTTAGAAGTAACTCTACGTCTAAATTAAGGTGTTAAGAATTTTTAATGAAATTTTTTAGTAGTCCAGGCTTGCATCAAAAAATCAGTATTTTTTTGAGCCATTTACTGAGGAAACAAAGATGACCTGTTTCCTTTTCAGCGTTCTTGAAAAAAGGGGTATACCAGACACAGTATGACTGATTCTAAGTTCCTGAAGGAGAATTTAGAGTAAAAGATTGTAAGGCATTAAGAGACATAAGGAACAAGAATGACTTCAAGTAAGAAGACTCTTCCAGAAAATATACCTACTCAGTCTTTGGAATAGCTTGTAGTTAAGTCCTTAAAATTACCTCTGTGAAATCTCCAGCAGTTTCATACCCCAAAATTTGGGCAGAAGCATTCAAAGATTAGGGTTTTTCGATTTCATACCTCCATTTCATTAAAAAAAGAAGTATGTAAAACTTCACAGATTTGATGTGTATCATAACAAATCCTCTCCTAAACGGATGAAAATAATCATCTCGTCTTACAGTTTCCGAAGAGGCTGACAGAGTTGGGTTTACTTTGACAGGTCATGTATGTAGAAGGCACAGCAGTTGTTATGGGCTTTGAAGAACCAATGCTGCAGACCGACGACACTCCCGTGAAACGCTGCTTGCAGACCAAGTGGCCGTACATAGAACTGCTCTGGACCACAGACCGATCTCCTTCCCTAAACTGATGCGTTGGCCATGAACAACATCCGGCCATTGGATCCTCAGATGGGGATACGGAGTTGGAATTTGCTTGGGGAGTGGTATACTTTGACTGTGTGGAGTTATACACTGGTATCATTGATGAATTGTAAATAATGATTACAAACACTTTTTCAGTGTTAATTGGAATATTTAATTTTTTAATCAGATTGATTTCTATTATAATAGTTTGTCTTTTTTGGCCACTGTAGTACTGTTAATGTGAGTTATCCTTGAAAAAAAAAGCCTACTTAAAAAGTCTTACCATTATTTTGCCATCTCATGAAGATTTGAAAAATTCTGATATTGCAGAATCTGCATATTAGATGTCAGATCTTTAAAACATGAAACATATTCAGCTTTCTCAGAATCATATAGGCATGTTTTATTATTTAAATTATATTAGCTTACATTACAGTACCATAATGTGTGGACTAAACTGGCCTTTGCACTGGATATGTTTTAATGAGTTAAAATTTTCTGCAGTTTTTCCTAAAATCTAATTTTACCTAAAGAGCTTGCACAATGTGACATAAATATGATACATTTTTAGGAATAAGTATAATTCTCAAGTACTCTTTCTTGGCAGTTGTATATTACTGTGGCTTAGTTATTGGGCATGTTAAAAGTGAGCAGAAAATCTGAGGAAAAATAGATATATTAATATTTATTTGAATTTGTATAAAAGAAATGTAAAAACAGGAGAAAGAATTCCTTGTTCTATAATCTTTAAACTATTCAAACTTATAATATTGCCAAATACCTCTTCTTAATTTGTCCAAACAGCAGTGTAAGCCAGCATTACTGTATGTGTTAAGTGCATGAGAACATCTGTTATTACATTATTATATTCCTTTATTTATTATCAACTTCTTAGCCCTAAAATAAAATCTTTTCCTTGAATCATGTATTATTCAAAGTTTGGTTTACTTGGACTTGTTTGCTACTTCTCTGAGATGATGAAAAGGGACCACAGGTTTAGAAATGTTAGCTTTCAAATTGAACACATCTTGGGGGAGAAAAAGCCCACACCAAAAAGTAATTTCCTAACTTCTGAAATTACCATGACCATTCCTTATTGCAAACTGACAGCAGAGTATCTTAGTATTAAGAGAGTATTTTTTTTTAGATTTCTTTTTCTGAAAAAAATAATTCCTTTGCAGATAACAATAATTTGAAAAGATTCCTGAATTTGTCCTAGGACTCGCTTTACTTAGAACACAAATATTCTGTCTGGCGGTGTGGGCCTGACATTAAAAACTTCTTGTGCAACACTGGTATTACTGCTGAAAACTATAGATAACAAATTAAGAGAATTTGCATGTCAAGTGTGAAACTTTACATTTCAAAAAATACTCAAGCTTGATAGTATTTGTTTTAACTGGTTTTGCACATTTGACATAAATGTCTTTAGACTTCCACTGGCACCTTGGAAGGGGAAAATTCACTTTTCTTGGTCTTTGTCTTGAATTGTGGTGTCTGTCCTTGGCTTGTACTGGAGTATCTCACACCCAATTTTGCACTGAATTATAACTTGAATCTGTTAGAATATGCATCTTTTTTTCTAGCCGGCTCTCATCAAATTGATGTTCTATCTCACAGAAAAAAAATAAATTAGAAGCCCAGCTGATGTGAGATCTGTGTGTAAGCATTAGTCTGGATTAAAACTTCTGCTGTAGTCTAGAGACATTTAGCCAATGATGGTGTGATATAAGAACCCTCATTCCTGTATCCTTTTTTCTTCATACTGCCTAGTTGTTAGAGGCCTGGCTTCTGGTTTACTTCACTTATTTTTGGACAGAGGCTAACTAACAGTGCTTTATGGCATTTAGGCAGCTCATCTGAGAACCTCAGCCAAGTGAACTTTTCTGTCCTTTCTTCCCTGATGAGCAAGATGGGAGAGATTCTGCCTGTATAGAAGTTCACTTTTTGTCCCCTAAAAGAATGTGGTTATTTAGAAAGCAGACTTAAAACATGCAGGGCATTAATGTTTGCTACTTTTGATTTGCTCTCATAGGAAAATGTGTAGGAACCTATACAATTTTCACAGGTTGTTCTGCTCTGAGCACTACCTCTGTGTGTATGTATATATTGCAGTTCGCAAATTGAGGCCAAGTCGATTATACCAGAGCCCTCTTCTGGGTTTAAATACGTGCTGTCAGTAACCAGAGCAAATTGATAATGCTAACTGTAAGAAAGCATATGAGCTAAATACGCAATTAAATGACATTTTGATTAATACCCTAGGGGTTTTTACGTATTGCACAGTCATTCAATTTTAATGGCCAAGGAGAGGACAGTATCCTCTGGGAGACAACTACTGTCCTGGCTGGCAGCCAGTACAGTTAGCAGGACATCGGACAGTTGGTCTGGAAAACTGGCTTCTCCTTCCCATGTCTCAAAACCCTTTGAGAGAGAAAATTGTTCAGGTACATGTTGGTGTCTGTTTGCTCTAAATTCACTTTCATGAAAAAGAGACGATGGGGGAAAAAGGGTCCTGGGGTTAGCTACTGCCTAAATGGTAAAAGGAATTAATCTTACACTTTAATGTATACTGAGGTTCGCAGTCAGGCAGCTCCAAATAGGTTATCTAAGTAAATAATGGAAAGACTACTTCTAGTGCTTCGTATTAGCCCACATGACTTGTATTTGAAGGCTGAAGCCTAACAAATACTCACTTTGTTAAAGTCTGAGCTGTTAAAGGTAAGCAGCCAGTACAAACCCAAATGTAAATATCCTTGTTAGAATCCATACAAAGGGCCCTTTAAAAACAGTGAATCACTTAAGTACATGCTGGGCATTTTGGTTTTTGGATAGTTTTGTTCCTTTAGACAGTAAGATTTCTGCTTATCTGGTCCATCTGTATGCTTTCTCTTATCTCTTCTGTTCCTTGTGTGGATGAGTTTAGGTCAAAGAAACCCAAGATGGGCCTTAATGGAGCAGACAAGTGATGTGGGAGTAAAATCCACTGTGGGGAGAGGAATGGCTGTGCCTACACATCAGTTCCCGAGCAGAAACAAGAACCTCCCTTAGTGCAATGCACTAATTTGCTGTCCAGCTAGATGAGTGTCTGCAGTCAGGCTGTGGACAGCTACTCTGGATGCTCCTGCTTGCAAGCAAGTCTGCTCAGCACAAAACATCCAGCATGTTCCAGGGAGCACCTTCAGCTTCCCGCAGCTGTGCCGAGCCCTGTGCTGCAGCTCTGCTGCTGGCAACGTGGGAACACAGTGCAGCCACAGCTTCCCCTGCAACATCCCATCCTTTGGGGTCACTCACAAAGCAGCCAGTCTCTGCTTTTACCGGCATGGTGGATTGGCTCATTAGACTCTGTTTTACGTTGATTTTGTGCAATTAAACTAGTTAGTACCTATAACTAATGAAAAATCAGTATTTCCAGGAGAGCTCTTGAAAAAAACCAGATTTTTCTGCAGACTATATTCTTTGATTGATAGAAGATTTAATGCTCAATCTAAAACTAGCTTTAGTGCTTTGCATGTAAGAATTACTTCTGCCAAGATTTTTAGCTTGGGCAATATTCACAAAGGTGAAATTCAAAGAGGAATGCTGAACATCTTTTGTCGGTATGTCGTCCTGAATTCACATCCCACAGACTCACTCTCTTTGTAAAGCATGGTCACATCCTCATTTTATCCTCTTGCAACAGGATAATCAATACAAAATACTGTCTGTGTAGTGGCTCCAGCTACAGTACAGGAGAAGGCTTCTGGCCTACAGAAACAAAACTAGGAAACAGTTGAAAGGAAGGGTAAGTTTTCCTGTGGGAATTGGACATTTCAGCTTCTGTACTGCCATGCTTTGAAAAGATTTAACAGTAAAATTGTCATTAATTTTGATAAGATTTACGTTAAAAGCCCATATGATTCTTTGAAATACTTGTTCCTCTGCTAGCAGGTTCATTACTAAATAATATCATAAATAGCACTAAAGCTCTGATAATGAAGCCTCCTACAAAATATTAATATTTAAGTTTTGCCTCACTAATCTATTTTTAAGATTGGAAATGCCATAATGATATACTAACATCACCAACTGCACATAAAATTAGCTGTAGAAATCCACACCATGAATGTTACATTTTTCTTCATAAATTAATCACACATCTGTCCTTCCATTTACTCTGTGAGGTAGATAATGATTTTTAGACTCTTTGCTAAGTGTTCTTATAAAAGCTCTCTGTCCTGGCTCCAGTTGTGGTTCTAGAGCCTATGAAGACTTTTTAGTTAGATATTCAAAACAGGTAATGTATCAGACCACAGGTATGCTGAAGTGCAAGGTTCAGTCTACCAACAACTGGGGGAGCTGCTTGCTTCTTATGCAGTGCAGATCAGTGTCCACTTCAAACGTGTCTAAAGTCTGAGGAAAGCAAGATTTGAAATAAGCTTCCAGTGATCAGAACAGATCCAGGTTGTGTAGAGAAACACTGCAAATCCTTAGAAGCAAAAATGATGTTGTTTTTGTTTATCTCTGAATTTATTTGGAATATCCTGCATGCATATGTCTCTTCTTTACAGAGAGAAAAAAAAAAGGAGAAGCGTAAGGAGAGGGGGACTGCTGTAGGTTAACACTTTGGGGTATGAAGATATTGAAAGACAGTTCCTTCTTTTCATGCTGCCTAGCCTTCCTACAGGTTTTAGCACTGATAGCCATTTGAAGCACTTTTTTATTTTTCAAAATCTAGCTCAAACCAGCCAGGTTAGGTGGCATGTATTTCTAACTGATGGCAGGTACAAGGGGAGCACATGAGAACTGCCTGTGTTCTTGCTTATGCCTCTTCATTGGTGTGAACACTCACCTATCTCCAACTGTGCTAATTACTGAATTTTAACTGATTTGGGTGGATCTGTACAAGATGGCTACAGCGCCAGAATGTGCTGCCTTCTCACTTCTGAGTGCCAGTTCTCCGAACTGCAGTCTGAGCAGTTCTGCAAGCCCCAGAAACTACATTTGTGACACTCAGCCCTGGAACTGATTGCTGTGCTAAAAAAGAGCATTATTATTATTATTATTATTATTATTATTATTATTATTATTATTATTATTATTATTATTATTACCACC
>VWZW01002015.1:2454260-2588431 GCA_013397115.1 Edolisoma coerulescens
CCCGGCCGCGGCCGCGGGCCGCCAGGGGGAGCCCGAGCGCGCCTCCCCCCAGGGGCGAGCGGGGCCGAGCCTCCCGCGCCGCCCCCCGCCCGCGCACAGCGCAGCCGGACCGCTCCTCTCCGCTCCGTAGTGCCCGGCTCCGCACCGCCCCGCACCGCACCTCTCCGCTCCGCACCGCACCGCACGGCCNAGACAAGACAACTTCTAAATGCCTTCAATTGCCTTAAAATTGCATGACTTTCAAGAGTAGGTGTTAATCCTAAAGTCATTCAGAAGTACCTCACTTCTGAATTTATTACTGGTGCTGAGATCTCTAAGAGATACTTGTACAATGTAAAATAATGAAATAGTGTCAATGGTGATGTTTCATCATTTAGCAAAGTAAACTTAGCATAAATGTAAGGCAAGCAGAATTAAGGGATATTACAAGCCTGTGGAGACAGCGAAGGGTCACACAGTTAATTCTGGAAATAAACACACAGTTCTATTTTTGTGAAAAGGAATGTCAGTCTTATCTGAATAATCTTGCCAAAAAGCACTTAAAGTAAGACAAACACGAAAGTAAAGTAACCAGAACCTCACAACAAAACAAATTGCTCTCAGCTGCTTTCATAGGTTGATCTACTGTAGCATGTTTATAAATTGGTCCTCTATTCTTCTGATCTTTCTCTGATTCTGTTTTGGACAAATCTGCGTTATAAATGCTGAAAAACAATTATTTTTTCCTTGTTGTTACAAAGTTGATTACATGGAAAATAAAATGTTTCTCCTTTTCTTCCTACCTTTGCCTTGGCCAGAAAAAAAATACAAATAATGCTGTCCCCTCAAGCTGTGGGTCTGATGCCACATTTAGCTTTGTAGGGGAAGGGAGCATTTCAGGCAGTCAGGTTGTTCTGCATATTCTTAACAAAACCCGTTAAAACTCTGTTGTAGGGCTTGCAAGGGGCAGAACAATTCAAGACAGGAGTTATAGAGCCCCATCATTTTTAATAACTTTTACGACGTAATTACTAGAGGAGCTTTCTAAAAGCACCATTCCATTTAAGTGCCACGTGCAATTGGTTATTTCTGTGGGAAAAGCGGCATGAGACGGGCTCCTGCGTGGAGCTGTGCTGAAGGTTCTCCTCTGCGCCAGTGCGAGGTGCCCCCTTCAGCTCATTAAAGCTTTACGTAGCCGGGCACTCACTGAGAAACTTTGAGAGGAATAGAGGAATGCATCTCCTAACGTGTTCTGAACTCTGTGCCCGGGTTTCCAGCTTTCCTCTGGTTAGAAGGGGTTTTTCCGTTGCTGGGGTTGTTTGGTATCTGTTTAATAATGGCCATGCCGAGCAACCACATAACAATCTGATGAAGGTTTACATTTTTTCAACGCACTTCAGTTTCCTAAAAGAGATTTTCAAGTATCAGGCTCTTCAGTTGAAACTCTTGAAAATGCTGGAAGTCGAGAGAAATTCAACTAGAAACCACCAGCCCACACTCCGACATCTCCCCCTGGGAACACGGCCGCCCCAAGGCAGGGGTCGGTAGCTGCTGGGCAGTCACGGGGCTGTCCTCTTTAGCCAGCGTTTCTCGCAGGTTCACCGGCGGAGCCTCTCGGCGCTCGGTGCCCGCAGGCGCGGGCCGGGCGCGGGAGCCTCTCCGTGCGGCGCGGCGGGCGGGAGCAGCCGCTGCCCCGGCCGCGNCGCCGCACAACTGCGCTCCGCTCCGCTGTGCCTGCGGGAGCCGGCCGCGGAGGCGCCGAGGATGCTGCCCCTCAGCCGCGGGCGGCCCCGCCGCCGGCAGCACCCGCTGCTCCTCCTGTCAGCGCTGCTCTGGGCGCCGGCGCTGGTGGCTTTCAACCTGGATGAGGAGAAGCTGACGGTGTACAGCGGGCCCCCGGGCAGCTACTTCGGGTACTCGGTGGACTTCTACATCCCCGACCCCAGCACGTGAGTGCCGCCACCGGGGGTGGCGGGGGCCGGGCCGCCCCCGGGCCCGAGGAACGCTTTGGGAAGGCGGTGGGCGAACGGCGGCGTCGCGCCCGCGGGGTGACAGCGCCCATCGCCCGCCTGTCCCCATCGCCCCGGTGACCTCCCGGTGTGTTTCGCAGGGTCAGTGTCCTGGTGGGAGCTCCCAAAGCCAACACCACGCAACCAGACATCGTGGAAGGAGGAGCGGTGTATTACTGCGCCTGGCCCGCCGCCCGCTGCAGGCAGATCCCCTTCGACAACACCAGTAAGTGAGCGGCTGTCCCGCGGCCAGCGCTGTGTGTGTCGCGCCTCCGTGCCCGGGTCCCCCTCGGCTTCTCCGCGGTCCCTTTCCTTGGGTCACTTTGATCCGAGTATCTGCACTTCGCCGGAGAAATCCCGCTCCTGGAGTCTGAATGCATGTCCTCTTGCGGGGAAGGGTTCAATGGTCCCCAGAGAAATAACAGGATTGTGACCTCCAGCATGAGTAGTTCATCTTAATAACTGCCTTTTTTTTCCCTTCTTCTTTAATGAAGGGTATTTGTGGCAGATTCCTGCTTTTGAAAACACTTTTGAATGTTCAGAAGGCAAAGCCCCAAGAGCCTTGTCTCACACGTCTCTGAACCTTGGAAATAATAGGATTTCTAGTCTTTGCTGTTAGTTTCAACGAGGGGATTTCTGGCTGTTCAGATGGATGAAGTGCCTCGTGTGGCATGCTTATTTAATTCTATTCAGAAAGCAAGAATTTTATTTCAGAATAGTGAAGCTAGATGCAAACGGATTTAGGCACAATGTGGATAGATTATATCCACTTCCAAAATCCCAAGACAGATGTTTCTTATTTAATTAGAGGGAACACACTTTTTAAACAATTCAAGCTGTTTATGTTTTCTGCTGTCTCTTTATAGGTCTTGAAAATAATTTAAAGCTAGTGTTTGCAGAGTCTTTAAAGCTGATTCCTTTTTTTAGGCAGACTTTGACAGTTTGACCATTAAGCCAAAGTTACTATTCTTTAGGTTATATTTAATCTTAATATTTGTGGTTTATTGAAATGGGAACACAATTAATTTTTTTTTCTGAAAGCACAAATTAAATTAGAAGAGCTCACTTAACTGTAGCAAATAAGCAGTGCAGTTCTTTACTCCTCCCAACTCCTGCCACCCACATCCTATTACTGTGTTAGTGTCTAGGAACACTGATCAGGATGACTGTCCCATGATGCTGAACATTCTTCAGAGCAGAGTAAGTGATAGTTCGTGTATGTGTATATGGTTACTTGGGCAGGTAAAGCTATGTACAGCATCTGGTTATATATGGAAATGGAAATGTACACAGACAGTATGCATACATTATTTTAATTGTGGTATGTCCTGAGTGTACATATTTAAAATAAAATGAGGAAATAGAGGAAATATTAATGTATTTCCCATCTTATGGAAGATAGTTTGTGTAAAAAAAGTGGAATGTATTATCTACACAAAATAATTTCAAGTTGGAATAGAAAACTTAGAGACCAAATGAAAATTCCATTGCGTTTTTGAAGGGGAGTTTTGAAAAATTAATGGAAGTCTAGTGAGGAAACCTAGAAGGACATCTGACTTTCCTGTGGGAAACTTGGGATAACTCCATACTCGTGGCAGAGATGTCCCTTTGCAGATAACTATGTTTTGAATAAAGGCACAAATGAACTGAGGAGTAAGTATATCAGTAAGGCTTTGGACTGGGTCACACACCTATTCAGCTTGGAATCTTCAGAGGGCGGTTCATTCAGTCTTCCCGAGATGGTTGTGTCCATAGGTAGAATCCTGGCTTGTAGACAGCTGAAGTCCAGCCAGAGAGAAGGACCACTGTGTAGGCAGAGATGGGCTGGCAGGAGGGATGGCAGCATAGGCAGGTTTAGCAGTGCTGTCCCTGGCTCTCTAGTTCCAGTCCCAAGGGCAGTAAAGATGTCATTTTGCACAATTCAGCAATGTCCTGTAGACAAGGACCCCAGGAAGGCTTGCATGGCTTGTACCAACCCCTATTCTTCATTGCCAGCAACAGAAAGGCCATCTCCAATATGCTTTAGGTGACTCCTTTTGCTGATGGGTGGATATATATCTCATGTCATTTTTTCTCTCCCAAACCCACTATTTACAGGATCGAGTTTTCCTTCTTTTCCACTATTCCCCCAAGCAGAGTAGTCCACATGAGCTCTATCCTAGGTGAAACTATTTCAAATAGCCTGTCACACACAGTTTCTTTTGAAGCCTTTGGCTATTTTATGCCGACTGGGACTTAGATAGTCCTTAGTAAATACATGGGGTGTTTTCAGTTCATGGCTTTCTTGTACAGGCATCTTGTACTCATTATGTCTTCTTCTAAAACACCACTCAGAAATATTGCTATTCCCATTTTTAATATTTATTCTAATAAGCAGAAAAATGTCAGTCTGGGTTGTCAAAGATCATACAGCAAGTTGACGATGATACTGGTAACTGACTTGGGAGTTTTTTCTTCTTCTTCCAATGCCTTAACCACAAGATTATTCTTTCTTCCAAAACAGAAACGCTCGAAAGTTGTTAGAAGACTAGAAGTTCAGTTGTAGCAGCTTTAATTTTAAAGATTAAAGCTTCATGCTTCATAGGAGATCTTTAAAAGTCTTATAAAGCTTTGGGAATGTTTTCTGAAACAAAACAGAAGAACTACAGAGGCTGCTTCAGAGCTGAAAGATTTCATTTTGATGCATTTTTATACAAAGCTTCCATTCTTCAATACTTTCTTCTTGACTCTAACTAAATAATATCTCTTTCAGTTAGATTAGCTGAGCAAAGCACAATAAAAGAAATAAAACTACTTAGTAATTGGGAGGATTCTTAATTAAGTTCAGGAGTAAAAACTGAGTGGAACTGGAAAGAAAGGGAGAGTATAATGTAACACTTAAAAGGCAGTGTGAACCAACAAATAGATAAAGAATTTGCTAAATCGGCATTTTTCAGCCTCAAAATTTCAATGGGGAGGATTTCTAAATTCTAAAGAATTTGTTTAAATATTCACATATACTATACCAAAGTTCAATATGTGAAATTGCTTCAGATCACAGAAACTAAAATTTTCACTATTACATAAGAATTCAAGAGATGAACAAATCCAAGAGGTTGAAACGCAGTGGCTTAAGTTACAACTGAGCAGGAGAGCTCATGTCTTCTGTTTCTGAGGACTGGATGCACAAATGAAGCTCAGGTATGTTGCATTCAATGCAAGTTATGTTTTTCCCTTGAGGAAAGAGTATATATTGAGTGCACTTGCATGATATTTGGACTTTTACTGCCACAAACAAGTATCTTAAATGGACATCTAATTGATAAGACTCCTATGTAAGTGCACAGATTATTTCTCTGTTTCTACAAGAATAGCACACCTAATTTCAAGAGAGGTTCCTTTGTTTGCAAATGCTTTCCTGTTATTTGTATTAACACTGTTACTATCTCAGTCCTACTAAAGGAAAACAGTGAGGACACTGACTATTATTTTGTGACGGCTTTAGTGAAGATTCTGAACGTTTTCAAATATCATGGTGTGGATGTGAGGGAACAGTCAGTGACATACACCTTAGTTAAAAACTTAGTCTTGCTTAGGTTAATTTTATGATGTTCAGTGCTGAGATAGGACGATTTTTAGTTCTATAAAGGCTGTTTGGTTGAGGGGATTTGTTTGTTTATTTATTTAGTTATGTGAGTAATCTATTTTTATTTTTAAAATAACTGAAGTGTTATTTAAAAAAAAAGTCATTCTATATCCTGAGCCATAGAGTCCTGAAGGGAGAACACGAATGCCAGGCCTAACTGAATCTGACATCCTGTCACTGGTGGGAGACAACTGCAGTGTTCCTCAGTGGATCAGGGATATGACACTGCAAGGGATGCACCCCACAGTCACTGGCAAGGTGCAGCTAACCTCCCTGTTAGCACAGACTGTGGCACTCAGTATTAAACTTTGTTTTTTGGATCATGTAAGCTTTAAATGACAAAAGAAAAGTCCTTATGGTTTATGAAGCCCCCTTACTCTTTTAATTTTTCCTCAGAGACTAAGATCTGATGAGGGAGTAGACACTGTATTCCCAATGAAAGATACAAAACAAACCTTTAAAAAATGCATGACTACTTCTGAGTGCCATGTTCAACCTGTCAAACACAGACTGGGCTCCTTACTGCTAGCAGTGATACTCAAAAACAAGACGGCTGCTGAAATCATCACTGTGCATGTGTTAGGATGCTCAAGATGGTCTGAGTGCTATGGGCAGCTGCATAACCTGTGTTAATGTGGAAATGTATGTGGCCTACACTACCCTGCTGAGAAGATGGCTTCACTGGAGTTGCTAGAGGTGCAGGAGTATCTGCAGCCCATTCCTAAAAGCCACATCACCTAACGGAAATTGCTCTGGAGGTAGTTGTCCCAGGTCGTTACTAATTTCTCAGGCCGCCTATCTCTGTTCTTCATAGTAGCTAACCCAGAGATTTCCAAAGCAATGAGATTATTTACTTGCATCAGTAATTAATCCTATTGGTGAAATAGCATTCCTGACAAATGACAGAGGGGCAAAGGAGGGAAGGAGGGTGAAATTTTGTCATGTAGGATTTGAGCTGACCCATCCGTAAGCAAGTCATATAACCAGACATTCCCATGTGGGTTGGCCAGTGAAATGGCCTGCAGCCAAGAAGGGGCTTTAGCAGGAACTCTCTGTGTTTCCTGCTGTTGATACAGCACTGACTCGGCAGTCCCATGTTTGCACTTCTTTAAAGCTCCCTAAATCTGTGTTCCAGGGTCAAGGCTCTGGGAAGAAGCTCAAAGCACTGCCCCTGAGAGCACAATGGGTGCTTTAACCTGCTCCATTGCAGCAGGGAACGGAGATAAAGTATAATGGAAGGGCTTTTAGTATCCCCTTACTCCAGGTAATATAGATTGAAGGGCAGCGACTCTTCTCCCTTGTTTCCCTACTTTGTGAAGTTGTCCAGTTGCATTGCAGTGTAAGGCTGTGATACTCTGAAACTCAATGAGGGGACAGGGAAACAAGTGTTGGCATCATATTAAAGGCTTGTGGTCTGTCTTTCCTCTGTTACCTACACAAAGCTAACTTTTTTCAGTTTCTTCTGTATGAAATGGGTTTACAATGACTATTTCTGCCTTAACACTGAGGTAGAATTACCAAGTCCGTGTTTCAGCTGTGTGCTCTTCCGTTCAGCTGCCAGGAGAGGTAGCAGGAGAGCAACATCAAGAAAACTCTCCTTTCTTGAGTAACTAGGAAACTTCTGAACCATTCAAAGCATCTTGCAGCCAGAAGCAGGCTTAAATACCCCCCTAAAGTGCACTGTTGCATTTGAAATCTGGTAAAATGCTAATAGTTCAGATTTTGGAAACTCATTATGAAGATCACTTTTAGTTGTAACACTTAATAGACTGCATCAAGTTCTTGTATTTTAAATTAGGTCCTGAAGGCAGAATTTTAGATACCACTTCCCTTAACTTTCCAGAACACACTGGGGTGTTTTCCTTGCTATCAGTTAACTTTAGCAGTTTTACTAAAATAGGTTATATTTTTCTAAACTAGCTGGAAAAAAATCTGAACAGCCTCTGAAGAGGAGCAAGGAAGGGGGATGTAAATCAATTCTGACCAAGCATGCAGTTGATAAAAAACATGAGCTAATCTGGCCAGCAGTTGAGCTGATTGTAACAGAACCCAGGTACTCCATAAGGAAAAGATGTATTGTGAGACTCGAGAGCTTTAGTTACATGAAAAAATCATTAGCTGTGGAGATAGTAAGATTCTGGGGAAAACTTAGAATCCTGTTATAAAACAGAATTTGCATCTCAAGAGAAATTGCTGAGAGAGAACTTTGTTGTACTTTTAAATGTTGACACTTTTTAGTGCACTATGCCAGTAAGACCTTATCTGGAATGTCATGGTTCACTTGTAGCATTCTGATTTATAATAGACCCTCATGAGTTTCTTTTGTAAGTCTCAGCCCTATCTAAAGAAAGGAAAAAATACTCTTAGCTATGTTAGTTCAAGCCCTGAGGTCTTAATTTGTTTTTGATCAGATTGTATTCAGGGAAAAAATCTTACTGAGTTTGATGATTTCTTTTTTTTTTGATTCATGGAATGAAAGTCCAAATAAAGCTCTCTAGATATGATCTATTAAATTAAAATGACTCATATGAATAGCAGCTAAGTTGCAGTAAAAACCAGAAATAAAATAGATGGTTGCAGAACCAGATAAATCTAAATATAGAAGCAGCTCTTCTCATCATGACAGCATTTTGCATATCCTTACTGTTTCTCAACGCTATGAAGTCCCTTTTTTCCCCTGCATTAATTAAAAGCAATCATTTGGCTTAGTTCCCTAGATCATACCTAGTGTTTAACTTTGCATTTGAATTCTGCCTCTCTGATGAGGGTCTAATATCAATGACCCTGTGAAAGTTACTGAGTTACCTTTACTTTGTAGTGGGTGTTATCATTGGACTCTTATGGTAGTGATACAGTGGTAGGATTGTCAAGATTCCCTCATTTCCCTCACTTCTAGAATATGGGAGCAAGTATGCCAGTACAAACCCTCTCCCTCTTCCCTTCTGTAAGCCAGAACACTAATTATGCAGTGGAGCTGATTTCAAAGTTAACTGAGGTTGCTCAGAGCCTTTTGTAGCCAGCTTCTGAAATCACCCCAGAGTGGAGATCCATAGTCTGGTCGGGGAATCTCTTAAGATTTATTCAGAAATTCCGTTGCTGCAACTTGTGTCTTGTTGCCCTTTTCCTTTTGCTGCATACCTCAAATGGGAGTTTGGCACTCTCTTCTTTCTACCTAATGAACACTGAATGAAGCACAAATAGATCTTTGATTTTTCTCTTCTTTGGGCCAAACCACCTTCAAGTACTGATGTCTCAAAACTATACATAACATTCCAGGTGTTGTCTCCATGTCAGGGATGTTCACTTTCCTTTACCTGGATAAATTCTTAGAAATATTTGTTTGTTTTATATGTTTGTATTCATATTTTATACAAATATGGATAGATTTAGGTGATTATTCACCTCTACTGCGTGTATATATAATTATGTACAAATATATGAAATCCATGTATTACATTTTATTTTACTTATATTTTTAATATGATGAATATGCATAGGTACATACATACACAGATATATCAAAACTGGTATTTGAAAGGGATTTGCCATCATGGATGTAGGCACAGATCTGAGGGCAGAGTGTAACTGAACCTGCTGCAGATGCCTGGTTAATGGACATCTGTGTTTATCCAGTACATGCAGGCAAATGCACACAGAGCATCTAGACATAATACTTTTCAAAATTCCAGAATGGTGAAAACTTATCTGAAAGAGCTGCAGGTGTACTACGTAGACCGATATTTTGCTTTGATTAGAAGCATTGTTTTCTTGTGTTCAGTTTGATTAAGATATTTTCACAGAATCACAGAATCATTTAGGTTGGGAAAGACCTCTACGGTAATGGAGTCCAACCTTTGAATGATCACCACCTTGATTTGCTTTTGTTCATTTGAGTATTTTGAAACTATGAAAGATGCTGCATTTTTTACTTACAGTTTTCAAGAGCTGAATGAATCACAATAAGCCACTACCAGTGTTTGCCCATACATCTCTTATGCAGATATTGATTAGTATAAAAAAGAAATATTGGTAAGGGAAATGTTTGATTCATGCCTATTAAACTGTTTATAATGTGCTGACTCAGTGACTGGGAGGAGACCAATTCCCATAGAAAGCACCAAATTTACTCTAATGTGTTTAAATGATGGATTTGCACTAACACTTACTCTAGATTAAGGCTTTAATTCCTACAAGGGAATCTGAACTATTGTTCTTAATACAGGTTTGCTTTTTGCTGTCCAAACTCAAATTTTTCTACTTGTCCATCTACTGTTTTGGCAATGTAAGGGGCTTTTTTCCCCCCTTTGGTAGCCCCTAGGTACCTCAACTAAAAAATTGGGTGAAGGAATGCTGGTTTTAAGAATGATGTTTCTGTATCTCCAGAGCTGCTTCTGAAGCTGGGTTGTGGGGCAGTACATGTATAGGAGTCATGGCTCCTGCAGTAGAAAATGACGTGCTTTGGGTTTGCTGAAATGCAATTTAAGGATGTCCTCATACCTAAATTTATATTTATGAATCTCTCTGCTCTTTGCATACTCCTGGTTGTCTGGGCCTTAGTCTGCAATACAGTCTTAGGCAGTACAATTATGAGTGACTCCAGAGCTGTATCTCAAGCCAAATTTGCAAGTCATCCAGACTGTTGACCATCTGGAACAGCTCCTGGGCTGGCTCTGAAGCAATCCAGCTGGTACTCAGGCACTCCTTGGACCTCTCTGTGGACAGGCTCAGGCGCTGTGTGCCCAGCCCAGCTGCTGCCTTGTGCTCTTGCTATCCTTGCACTAGTGTCACATATCATGATACAAGATAGCCTGGACTCCTTCCTAGAAGGGGCCAGGCATTCTCCTCTAGAAGAGAAGAGGATATTTGAATGCAAAAACTCACACCAAGTTTTTGCTGCTCACAAAAATATAGCTGTGGGTAAGGTACAGTATAGACTTAGCCTGTGGGCCTCAGATGCCCATAAATAGCACAAGGAGATATATTTCCCTGTCATATAATGGTGTTATCAGGATACAGGCATGCTACTTTTTGAAATGCTTAGATAATGCTGTTTTGAGGAACATACAGAATTTTTTTTTTATTGGATTGGGATTTATCTGGGTAAATGAATAATCTTTATCTGAGTCTAATCTAAGCTGGTCATCCATGGCTATCTACAGTTAGTTAAAAAAAAAAAGAGGTGCTTTTAGGCCATAATTCTTCTGACCTTCTCAGAGTTTTGCTTTAGGAGGAAAAGAACTGCCTTAGATCTTGTCCTCAGATGTAAGTGGATGACTAGCTCAGGAGTGGACAATTGCAGCAGGGCACCATAATGACACCTTGTGCGTATTCAGACAAGTTGTCTGTGTGTATAGCTTTATTTTGCCAAAGTTACATGGGAAGCAGTAGCTGTTTTGTAGCGTTCTGAAATACTGATTAGTTGTTACATACAAAAGACTAAACCGTATTTTAAGGCACAACCTCAGAAACTGGGAATACGACTCCATAGCTCGGGCAAGGATGCTGAACAAAAATGATCAAAGAATTTCTATCAAAAGAGATTTATCTAGGGAAAAAACTATTTGTTAATTTGTGTTTCTATGATATTTTTCAAATTATTTTATAATGAAACTCCCATGTCACAGGATGAAGGATTCCTACAATGCCATATGCCACTAAATGGGGTGGGATTCTGCGTATATGTGTGTGTGTACAGTTCTTGCAGATTTACTGCTAAATTCAGCTGTGGTTTTATAAATCCTGCAAATGGTTGTCCAAGTTTTAAAATTTAACTTCTTTTCAAATGTTGGTATGCTTTGCCAATAGACAACTATGTTGTTTTGATTGAAAATGTAAGCTCCTTTTAAGTTAGAATACTGGTCAGGAGCATCCTCAGAGCCAGGCTAGCACTGGCTGCTCTAAGCTGGCCATGGCTGGTTTTCAAGCTTCAAAAGCTTTGTTTCTATCAAGACCCCATCTGTGGACATTGATCATGCTCAGATCTGCTGGAGCATTAAAGAAAGAAACCTTTAAAGTCTGAAAGGGTCTGACTTCACTGAAAAAATAACCAAAAGTAGTGTTGCCAACAACTAGGTAGAAGCTGGCAGCTCCTACAATGCACTGTGTCAAATATGCTGCCTCTCACATCCACACAAGTTTAGGCCTAACTTCACAAAAATTTATTTTTAAAATGAATATTTTTAAAGTAATTTTAAATTATACTTCCTGAATTTTTAAGAGCTAAATATTCCTGAAATTTGTCTCTCTCCGCATGAGCTTCAGTAGTAGCTGCTGTAATTGGCGCAGCACGGAAGCAAATACTTGTATGAAGGAAGATGTTTCCTCAGAGACTTTCAAGGATTCATTCTCATTCAACTTTCCTTCATGTTTATTAGGAAAAAATACAGAGATAGAGTACCCTTGTTCTCCAAGTATGATGCATTTTTCTTTCTAATTTGGTTTATAACGTTTATGAGGTTACCATAAGCTGAATCCAGTGGTGAGCTAACATCCTAGAAAACATTCAGTTATCTGCTGTATTCCTGCTGGGCAAATCCCAAGTAGTGTTGACTTTTTAAAATATTGGCTTTATTTTTTCTCAGTTATTTAAAAATGTATGTAAATCCACAGAATATAATCTGACACTTTTTTTTTTTAACATTCCAAGGTAAACAGTATATAGTTTTATTTTCACTTACAGTGACTAAAAAGGATTGATTCTTCTGAAATCCCTCCTGATAGGAACCAGAAACAAACATAAGGGAATGCAGATACAAGGGGGAAGGAGTAATGCCCGGCTTATGTATAAATTGAAAAGTTCATTAGGAATGACTGGTGAGGGAAGAGCATAGCTCATGAACATATGGGAAATCAGTTTACTTCAGAGAACCGAGGGTGAAAGGAAGGGATGTCTGCTTTTTATTAAAACCTGAAATGCATTATAATTGGCCTGAATCTTTGCCCAGATGGCTTCTCTTATGCTGACATCTGCAAGAGTGTATATAAAGCAACATTAAGAAGCTGTCTCATGTGACAGTGTGTACACATGTAATTCTGTTAAAAACTAAGTCCTTTGCTATCTGTTGGTCTTTGAATAAGCATGCTGAGAAATGTCATTTGTTTGACCAAAACTAATTATGGAACATGCTTTTTACATGGAAAGTTTCTACCACATCTGAGAAAACTTTTTAGGACTTTTCACCTATTTTTTCCAGTCCTGTGTACTTCTTTCTAAAGTTCAAGTGTAATTATTTTGAATTTTCATGTGTGAATTTAAGCTGCTTTCCACTGGCCAGTGAAAACGTTAAATGACACCAGAAAGTCCATTGCCTTTTAAATGGGTTGTATGATGACAAGTGGATTCAATGTAATATATCCATCAATCTGTTCACTTGTATAGCTCACAGGGTAATACTTTGTTAAAAGTAAGCTGTCAACGTACTGCTTCTTTCTTTGTCAGACAACAGGAAAATTAAAGTCAACGGCACCAGGGAACCTATTGAGTTTAAGACAAATCAGTGGTTTGGGGCAACAGTCAAAGCTCATAAAGAAAAAGTTGTGGTAAGTCTTATGCATTTGATATTCATTTGGAGAAAATGTTTATTTTTCTCAAATTTATATGTTTAATATCTGTCTATGTGTTCATTATGGAAATAACTCTCTGATTATGTATGAATTATAAAACAGATGATATTTATAATTCAAAAAATGAAAGCAGCCTGTAAAATCAGGTTGAACTGATCAAGTGAAGATGATCCCACTGCCATATGAAAACAGCAGAATGTTATATTGTTGTGGAAGTGCATGATATTTTTTTAACAGATAATGGACATATTTCAGAGATATGCAGGAACTGATAGCTCTATGCTGTAAAGTATTTTGTGTTAGGAAGATATATTTGGAATGTTAAATACAGAATGTAGTGAAATTGCATGTATTTGAATGTAATGAAATGTTATGAAAGCCAAGAACCTCTGTTGATGTTCAGTCAGGAAAGTACCTCTTTTGTCACATTTACATTGTTTTGAACAGCTATGTCATAGCCATGGTAAAACAGCTGCAAAAAAATGCTGATAAAAACAGCTGATAAAAAAGGTCCAAGTCAAGATGGCTGTCAAAATGCAATATCTGTTTTCCAGTTTCACTGAACATTTTATCTGGATTGATAGAGGCTTCTAGCAGTGGGCAGGTATTTTTATTGCCTAGTGAAGTGCTGTTGATGCTGCTTATACACAGACATTTTATATTTCCAATTGCATTAAGGTTTACATTAAAAACAGCACTGAAGTAATTGTGATAAGAGTAATTGGTTAGGTCATTAGTTTTATTAGTTTTTACAATTGCAAAACAAAAATTTACCTTGGGATTTGATTAAAACTTCCAATTATTACTTAAAAAGTAGTCATAAGGGAGGAAGTATTGAAAGGAAACACTTTCCCTTATATTGTATCCCTTGTGGTTAACCTACAGAAGGATTTTGAAATGAAACAGGTAATGAAGAAAACATCGCCCTATTCTGTTACAAAGCTAAGTAAGCATAAAAATTCTAAAAAATTTTAAAAATAGATGAAAATTTTTCATTTTCTGTACTCTACTAAACAATTCACAAATTGAAATAAAGTACTTTTTTACCGCCTTTTGTTAAATCTTAATCAAGTGAGTAGAAAAGCTCATCTCTAACAGATGTGCTTTGTCTGTACTGACCAACCTTTGGTTTATTTGGGGCAACTCTTCTCAGAATCTGAAACTGAGATATAGTCAACATTTTTCAAGCAAGATTTTGGACAGCAAAGCTGGAAAACTTTTTCTGTTAAGCTTTGTAGGCTAAAAGAGAAAAAGAAAATGTCATCAAACTGTCAGGAACTTGGTTTTTAAGCTACAGATGCAATAGTAAGCTGCATTAAGTCAATGTTAATGATTATATTGAGTTCTTGTTTCAGTCCATTTGGTTTGATATCAGATGTACCTAAAATCACCCCCACAGGACACATATTTCTCTTTGCTGCACTCTGGTTTTGCTCTCTGTTTTAATGCACGGTTTTCTAGGCAGGGGCGTGTGAATAGTCCTTGTTCCTTAAGCCATTGCTCCAGAAGCTCTGACCTTTGTGGTAAGCTCTGAGTAGCACTGTAGTTCATACAGCTGGTACTGATTGCAGAAAGAAGGCTAATACAATAGTGTAAATAATAGCAATACCTGGCCGGAGGTAGATGGGTTTGTCATTGAAAAAGTAGGACAAGATAGGACGTGAATGAAGGATTTATTTGTATCCTACAGAGGCAAGGTTGCAGGGAGAGGTAGTGTCTTCACCCTCCTAGGCAACGAAAAGTTTCAGGGAAACTGTGAGGAATGACTTACAGACCTGACAGCTTATCGTTCTTATTTTTCTAATTATATGGATTACCTTCGAAAAAGATAATGCTTCTCCCTAACCAAGTTGTGTATCTTTTATCTTTACACTGTCATGTTTGTAGCACCACTGCTGTTACACAGAAGATTAAATATCTAGCCAAAACTTCCTTAGCAAAAAACTATTCACTCAGACTGTTGAATGCATTATAACTGTATCCTATCTACAAAGATTTGAACCAGGGGGTTATAAGAAGGCAGACACTGATGATTGTGATTGACAATATAACACAACACCCTGACAAATCTCCTGCTAAGTGGAGTCAGTTCTGCTGCTGCACCTATTATCTTAAGGCATACCAGGACAGAACTGGGATTGCCTTCAGCCATATGTGATATGCATCTTAAATTATGGGATCAGCTCCTGTACAATGAGCAGTAATAGAGCAAACATATTACCTGTGAAGCAGACTTAGAGGGTATTTGTAACTTTGCTTAAATGTGACTTGTAATCCCTGACAGATTTCACCTGCTGAGGGCTATAAGTGAAACATCAGTGTGTTTTTCAGGTTATAAAGAAATTAGATAAAGCAGTGGTCTTGCATTTTCTTCTGTCAGTATCTTGTGATGATTGCTATATGAATGGTACAACACCAGAGAATCCTTGTACACAGTCTATTAAAAACTACATTGCCAGATGCAAGAGTGTGTGAAAGATATATGTGTTTTCTGTTTTGTGTTTCTGTTTTTATAGGCTTGTGCTCCTTTGTATCATTGGAGAACCCTTAAAGACAGCCCTGAGAAGGACCCTGTTGGCACGTGCTATGTAGCAATTCAGAACTTCAGTGCCTATGCTGAATATTCACCTTGTCGGAACAGTAAGTATTAATATGAACAGTCCTGTGTTGAAGGAATTGATTTTGCACTCAATGTTTTCATTCTTTCAGTCTTCACACCATTTAGTCTTGGCTGAATGAAGGTTACTATATGTTATTGCATTGAATGAGGGTGTAAAGAAAAAGCCACATTAAACTATATGCCTGCAATTGGATGCTTTATTGTATAATTAATTGAAAGAGGAGAAACTAAGTAAATTAAGTGTGTGCGGTTATAGTAATGAGCTATAACTGGTTCAATTTTTATGACTTTAAAATGTAGCAAACAGATCTAGATAAGAACCAGACAGCATATTAAATCAATTATTCATACTTACACTGAGCACTAATGTCTCATCACAAGATCACAATTTGAAGATCAGACCCTGCAGAGAAACACACAAGCCTGTACCACCACTCACGCCAGTATCATCCACAAGAGCTCATTTGTGAAGAACTTTCAGCATGGAAGAAAGCCGTGCACATTAGCACTGCTGTTCCACACTCTTCTCTGTGCTGTTCTGAGGATGCAGTAGTGACCTCAGGGCCTTGCTTCTTAGGGAATAGGGGTAAACCACATGTATATTTAGAACCAGGTTCAGCTGCCCAGAGGTCTGCAGAAAATACCACACGTTAGATTATTATCCATCATTCATCTTGTTCAGCATTCTATGCCTATTGTAGTAGGGCTCTCAATGCAGTTGTGTTGTGTCTTCCTTTTAAAGCCTCATCCTTGTCCCTGCATGGACAGGTACAGGAAGAACCTGAGTCTGTAAGAAATGGTGACCTTAAGATCTGTATTATGTACTTACTGATGTCTCACTGGGGCTTTGCAAAGGCTTACGTCGCTTGAAAAGAGAGTTCAAGTGCCCATTCCTACTATCAGTTTCCTAATCCTGCAGTCTTCTGGCTCTCTGGCATACATAGAATTGCCATAAGATGCATGCCAACACATTTTGCACAATTATATAAGGATCTGGAGAATGGAAATAAAAGTAGTCAGAAGCAGTAAGGTTGTTTTTCCATGTACCTATCCTGACCCTTCCACTGTGTCAACGTTTTTTGAGAATGCCTTAGTAAACACTTATTTTTGTATTTATGACAGATCAGACTGTGGTGACCATTCTACAATCTTGTTGAGATTTTTACTTTTTTATCTCCAGCTAAATTAAAACTGAATCCCTGATAGTTGTTTCAAGGGTCCTTTCTTGGGAGGGAGAGGAGAAAGTCCCAAGTAGCAGGTCCTATTTTTTAAAATCTTCACAAGGGGCTGCATGTTCAGGGTCCTGTAGAATGTCTTGATTTGCTCTGCCTCTTCTAAAAAAGAATATGTATTTTCACATATATTGGCAGTTTTGCATTTCCTAGCCTTATAGCTCCAGGCGTATCTGTGTTATCTTCCACATGCACTGTGAAATCAATAAAATGCTTCTACCTTCATAATTGCAGGCAATGCAGATCCTGAAGGACAAGGTTTTTGTCAAGCAGGTTTCAGCTTAGATTTTTACAAGGTGAGATTCTGCTTCTGAAATATTTTGACCAAATTTCATTGTGATATATCGCCATGGTTCAAGTGCTGTCTCAGTGATCATGAGTTTATCCCCATGCTGTTGCATATGGAAAGTTTTGTGAAGTTGTTACAAGTTCTTTCCTCCTTTTCAAGCTTCAAACTTTCTGGTTTCATTATTAAAAAGAAATACTCAATCAGCACCTGTTTATCTCTTTGCACCATTCCAATCTGACTCAGTCTATCTTAACAGATAATTAGGCAGAAACTTCTGTGTGCTTCTATCTCAGTCTGTTGTCCCACTTAAAATGCTTAACTTGACTTCCAGGAAGCACTGGGGCAGGCACCAGCTAGTTTTAAAAAGTTAAAATAGACTATATAAGGATACTTTTGGTGGCAGACTAGTCATTGAGTAAAACCATTCTCATGGGGGGGGTGAAAGTACTTAAGGGAAAGAACTAGATTTTCTTAAATGCCAAGAGGGTCCAGAAACAATGTTGTGGGACAAAGGATAAACTTCTCATGTATGTTATTATCTGTGCCATTATTACAGCACCAGGGCCTCAGGTAACTTTGACCACTGCCATTGTTTTGAGCGTTCTGCAGCTGTGTTGTATAATTCTCTATAAAACATTACTATTGTTTCATTGAATGTGAGCACCCTCTTTTCTGTTAGCTTTGTTTTCTTAAAAGTAAGCTGCAATTTTTGAAATGTTATGTTAGTGGTAAAATAAATGGCATTCATTCAAGTGAAGATGCATAGGCTGATTTCAACTTTTTTTAACTGTGGATTTTCCTGGAAATCCATGCACCTACATCCTTTCCTTGAACATGGCTATTCTCCTTTATCATTATTCTGATATTATTTTGGTCATTTACATTGTTTTTTCCCATGCATGCTTAATTTTATTGTGTTCTTTTCTTGTGTAATTTTATTTAATTTTGCTTTTTGTAGAATGGAGACCTGATAGTAGGTGGGCCCGGTAGTTTTTATTGGCAAGGTATGTTCATCTGGCTCGTTAACTGGATCTAAGAAGTGAAGCAGAAAGTATTGTTGTTCTAGATTTCCACTGTTTTGTCGGTTTAAGATAACCAGTCTCTGATCTTATTTTCAACAAATGTAAATAGAAAGAATTGCTTAACAAGCAACTGAGCATAAAAATAAGCCATGAAAATCCAGGATGCAGGTTGTCTGGGAAGTTAAACAAATACAAATAACTGTTTTTATGTTGGCATTTTAGTATATTTGTCATTTAATTAATAAGTTTAATTTTTCCCTAGAAATACTGTAGGCTTAAAAACTGGTAATATTTGTACAGCAAATCTACCATTTTAAAAGTTTTTGTTACTGGTTTTTTTCTGAACACAACCTTTTGTAGCTATCTGCATGTATTTTAAGTTCATTTTTGGCATCACTGTAGTTCCAAGATGTAGTTTTTCATGTAGATAAGCCCTGAAGTGGTTTCGTGAAACAGTTAAGAGGTTATTTTTGTTTTAACCTGTTCTTACATGTATGACATATCTGACTGCCAGCCTCTGCCTACAAGCTTGCCTACTGTCAGCCTCTTTGATGTGTGTTTTTGCATTGCTTTTAAAGGAGAAGATCTAATTGATTGGGATTGTAGGGAATTCATAGCTTTGAATTCTCCATTGAGAAATTGTTTTATTGATCTGCTACATTTATACAGTGCAGTGACTTTAGTTTGAATTAGCACATTGAAATGGGTCTGGAGATATTTTGGTAATGGTTCAATAGAGACTCGGTGCCTTGTATTGATTTATGTCCACTCTTGAGACTTCCAGGGTAATAATGGAGAAAGCTTGTGAGAAGTTATCTACTCTTTGCATCTGTGCTGTGTTAACATTCTTTCTGCTCTGTTCTTGTGTTCTGCTAGCCCTGTTTTATAGAATCTGGCCCTATTTTAGGTCCCTTTCATTTATGAATCTGTTTGAATCCAGGTCAGGTAATCACTGCAAGTATTGCGGACATCATTGCAAATTATTCCTTCAAAGATATTCTGAGGAAACTGGCACGAGAGAAGCAAACAGGAGTGGCACCACCCTCCTATGATGACAATTACATGGGTAAGCTAAGTTCTGTATGAGTTAGCAATATGTTCTAAAAGCATGAGTCTTATATAAATATGAAAACAAGCCCTACATTACTGTTGTCCCAGCTGTGAGAGGATTTGAACATGTTTTGCCTTAAGCACAACAGCAAGTCAGTAGTTTGCTGGTTACTTCAGTGAGATTATTAACATTCTTAAAATGATGCGCAGCAACAGGGTTTGAAGGTTGAGATCTTAAATGGCTTGTTAGGGTTCTCATTATTTAATCTTAAATAGTTAAGCAGAAATACAAAAATTTCCCATTTATGTGTTTTTTCACTGAAAGATGATGGATTGAACTTAATGTAATTAAAAGAAAATTTCAGTTTTTATTAGAAAAATTCAAATTCAGTTCTGTGGTATTTTGTAGAGTACTACACAAATACCCAATTTATTTTCACTGATATTTAAAAGAGACAATTGAAGCAGGCAATAACAAAAGTCAATTTGAAGATATTATGTAATTAATAGAAAAAAAGGCTCCTTATCTACTTTTTATTAATACTGATCTCTAAGAATTTTCATGATACTCACATGTCTCTACATGTAAGGCAGGTTTTTCTTCACATAGTTATATAAAAGATTCAGTGGAATTTGAAGCTGAAGACACATCCTTGCACTGTTGGCCATAGATCTGAAATTAAAGTCCCTGATACAATCCAAAAGTCTTTCTTTACTGTTACAGTAGTAACTATCTCACAGGTTTACTAAAGCTCCAAGAGGTGCTTTACTGCATCTTTGGAAATCTGTTTTCCATATAAAGCTCAACCAGGACACACACATTACACTACAATAATGAAGACCTAAATTGTGTCAATAGCTATTAGGGCAAAACACCATAGCACCTGCTATTTTTTTCAGATAAATTAGTAAGTATTAATGATTTAGAAGCTCATTTTTGGAGAAGAGGGATCAATTTCTTACACATTCAGACCTACCATTAATTTAGTCATAATAATGTGATAAACAATTTTCCTTTTTCCACACAGTTTTAGTGTACTAATGTTAAAAAACTTGCATTCAGAGGATCCATTGAAAAGACAAATCTGATGGTCCTTGCATATTTTTTGAAAGAAATTGTTTATCAAGGTTTTTGTTTGTTTGTTTGTTTTTGTAATTTATGTTTAAACAGGATACTCAGTGGCTGCTGGGGAATTTACTGGGGATTCTGAACAAGGTAAGAACCTATGTACTTGAATGAAAACCAGATGGCTGTGCACTTACTAAATTCTTCATTTTGGGTCTCTGCATGGGAACATACCTATTATACATTTGAAACACTGGTGAGACAAGCTATCTGTACTCGGTATTCTCAGAGACAATTATTTCCTTAGACAGTATAACATAACAGAATTAAAGTAACACAAATGTCTGAATTCCTTAAGGGATGGCTTTCTTGAGGGGCTGAACAGCTTTGTGGTCCAGACTCACAAAGCCGATAGAGACATAATACATTTCCATAAGTAAACCTAGTTCTCCAGAACTGCTGCTGCTTAATCCCTCTGAAGTTAAAGTTGCCTGTCCTGCATTATGAAGAATTCAAAATTAAATAAAAAACCACAGTTTGGAGCCAAACACTGTGATGTGTAAAAAGAGGTATGCCCGGTAAGAAAAGGCTACATTTTTTGCTTCTTTTTTAGTGAGTACTCAAGGTTTTATAATGGATGATCTTTGAATCAGCGTGTCATGTGAAAGACTGGCACAAGAATATTGCCTAGTTGGCTGAATCGAGATTCATCCTGTGTCATGTTCAGGCCTTCATGAGTACTTCCCTTTCCCCTTGACCAAACACATTTAGTCAGAGGGGAGTATATGATCCCAGTGAGGAACAGAGGAAGGCTAGGTCAGTACAAGCAGGTGGCTGAGGTGCTCTGTTATCTGAAGCTCCTGCTGCAGTCTTCTGGTGTGGATATTCTAATGAGGGAAGGTTTAGACCGTAAGACTGCAGGCTGGGACTTAGCTTTTTCCTTCTTTTTTTTTTTTACTCATTTGTTCTACTAGTTTAAGATTTCACCATTGAGCAAAATTACTCCTAGTAGGCACCTAGGTCTAATGTTTGATGTTCTTATTCAGTGGATCCCTCCAATGCCACTCACAAAATTTCCTTGTGATGCTTTTAGATAGACTGTGCAGAACTTGTCAGGGATTTACATGGCATCAAGCGAAATAATGAATGAGACAAATTTTTGGTAGGCAAAAAGAAAAGAAGTATTTGTAAGAACAGTTTTATTTAGCTTCTGTGCTCTAGTTTGTGATGCCCTAACTAGTTCTGGTTCCATCAATCCACAGCTGTCAGGTAGCAAGCTGAATTGTACCAAGAACTTGATTATACTATGCTATGCTAAGCAATGCTAAACAGAAAGAGATCCGTGGATGGGTGTATTCAAAAGTCAGAGTGAAATGTTTTATGCAAGTATATGCACTGAATGAATGCTATAGTCTTATGAAATAATGGCTTGAAGTGATTTACAGGTCTTTCTGATACAGATCAAAAATCAAAATCCTAAGGGATTGGACATGTATATATCAAGGAAGGTTTAAGTGGCGTGGGATACATGTTGCATGCACCACTCAGATTGCAAAACCAGTTCACTGTTGATCATTTATCCTTTCAGAGCTGGTTGCTGGAGTCCCAAGAGGAGCACAGAACTTTGGCTATGTATGTACTGGACCTTCATTTTATAATTTTCATAGTGAGAAGGCAGTTAAGCTATTTGTAAGGTTAAGTGCTACATTATATTTTCTGCCTCTTTCATACAAAACTTTCAAATCAGAGAAAACTGCCACTGACTTTCACCCTCAGGTTGTCTGGGTGGGTTGAAATGCCTTACAGGTTTGGGTGTTGAATGATAAGCACTTAGTCCCTTCTGAAGTCTGTTTTCAATAGCTCTAACTAGTATCCCTTTACCCACCGAGTGTTATCAGACCTAAGCTCACTCATAGGTTAGCATATTTTTGTGCAATGCTGTGTCCACAGTGCAGAGGAGTCCAAGTTCAGATTATTCATACCCAGTGTTTACTTTCACTGCTGTAACTGTAGACACTGAAATACAGACGCAAAGAGTCATGATACGCAGTTAGAAGTGAAGGGAGAAAACAATACACATTTGTGGATACAGCTTTTAACTTGTAGGAAAAATTTTCCACAACCTGACTGGGAAAAGAGATCCCAGCCACAGACATTCTCTAGTTTTGTGGACCCCAAATTCCTTGTGTCTCAGGAACTTGTTTTTAAATTTTTTTAGGAAAAACGTGTGTATGTATATATATTTATATATGTATGTGTATACTTCTTTGTGTTTTAAGTTCGTTTTCATGCCTAGTCACTGATTAGCTGATAGTCTGTGATTTGCTGCTGTTCAGTGTCCAGCAAGGAAGGGAAATACTTTTCCTTATTTTTTTTCATGGGAAACATGAGAGTCATGAAATCTTAGCGATTTGTTCAAGATCATACAGGAAAACTGTGGTGAGACAGAAAAATAATTGTTTTTTCTTGGCCACTTGGACCATCTTTCAGTGTGTCAAATTCTTTTGCAGTGATGTCATGCTGTAGCATCTCCATGTGTGCTTGAAGCTTTCCTTATTTTTCTGTTACCAGGTCTCAATTATTAATTCTTCCGACTTGACCTTTATCCAGAACTTCACTGGTGAGCAGGTAATGTCAGGCAACTATGTGATGAAATATTGTATCTCTAGAGCATCTAGTTTCACTAACATAGTTTCAAGAACATATAAAATATTTTTTTGTATTAATGACCATAAAAACAAAGAAGATTATCAGAAAAAAACTTTACACTTGATATGAGATATGAAAGCCTATCTGTTGTTTTTTATTTTCAGATGGCGTCTTATTTTGGGTACACAGTTGCAGTATCTGATGTTAACAATGATGGGTAGGTTACCAAATATATTCAGCTCCACTGAACACTAATAGAAGCGATGCCTGATATTTATTAATAAATGTAGGTTTTCAGGTGCTTCATACCTCAAAATGCTTTTCTTGGCTTCTCTGGTTTTCTAATTTTAATTGTTCACATAAGCTTATCTTTGTGCAGTCACAGTGGCATGAGTACTTGCAGGCCTAGTTTGGGTGAGTTTATGTTCCCAAATATTTATTCAAAGCAGTGTGTCAGAGGAGTGTCCAGAGTCCTAGGAAACAGATCTAGGTAGAAAAACAGTGAATAAACAGCACTAGCTACCACTGGGAAGAGATAGGTGAAAGTCAGAAGTTAATTCTCCCATTCTCACATACAGGTAAGTCTTCTCATCCATAGCTTCACTTTTTAATTTTAAAAGCCTTCCAATGTCATCAGCTCTTCTTTCTTCAATCCAGCACCTGCTGTTTGTCCATCTATTTTTATCACCCGAGGACCAACGAGTGTCTATGTCCCATAGTTGTTATGGCAGGCATTGTGTTGTGGTAGCATAGACTTTCCCATGGGAATTTTTCTCTTCTTCTCCCTGTGTTTTATAAATAAAAATAAGGTTTGGATGTTATTGAAACTGTCTCTGGAAAGATGGGCAGTTCAGCCTGGCCTATCGGCCTAGGGGGAGGTTTTGAATTGACCCAATCCTAAGGAACTTTTAAAAGTCTATATAAGTTTTAGAATTAAATAATAAAATCAGAATTTCCCCTCACCCGATGCAGCCTGGTTCTTGCACGCGGCTAGCGGTGCCACAGCGACATTGTGTGTGTCAGAGGGAGAATGATGCTCCACTCCCAGGGTCATGATACTTGGGGATCATATCCCTAAGATACGTGGGGGTTTCAGGCTCTGTTGAACAAAACACTTTTAAGTTTCAAGTCATGTAACGTCTGATTAAATATCATAAAGAAGAGGACTTTAGTAAGAGAATATTGATGGTAGCTATCTAGCAAGGAGATAAAAATCCCTGAAGCTCACAGCCTTGGAAGTCTGCACAAAGATGAGCCAGGACGATATTTAGAGATGTAGCGTACTCTTGCTTGTTGCAAAATGTCTCAGATATGTCTACTTCGTATTTTTTTCTTGTAATCATTTCTTATTAGGTGCTTAAACATAGTGCATGGAATAATTTTTCTGGGCTGAGTCATTGCTTCTTATCAGTGGCTAGTGACCCTTTAAAGACTGAGGAATACAAGAGAAGAGAAAAGTAACAAGGTGTTAAAGTGTTATTGCAGTCACAAAACAACAACAACAAAACAGAAGCTTCAGCAGTTTCCATGGTGGCTTCATAGTACTCAAAGCTTTCCAAGTTTCTGAGATCAAATTTTATCGTAGTATCACAGCTTTTGAAAATTTCTAGTTTTATGATACACAGATTCAGAATTAATTTAGTCCTACTGATGTATTACAAATGTGAAAGGGTGGAGAAACATAAAGGTGTAATAGACACTCATTAGACTTTCAGGGAACTTATTATTTAACTTCTCCCTGAACCAAACTATTTCCTGTGCAGGTTATTTCCTGTTAACCATAGGGTTACTTGGCAGGTCTCATATTTTCTGTGTACCTCTAAAACCACAGTTTATGTCAATAATATAATCAAACTGCTGTTGAGGCCTGTGTGGTCTCGCAGGCTATATCTTAAAAGAAATCTAAAGACTCTTCCTGAGATCCAAACATCCCACAGAAAACAAAACACAAAAAGCTCTACTTGATAAACATGTCTGATTAGATATGTAGTCTGTCTTTGCTGGTTTGCATATATAGTCAACGGAAATATTTATCTGAAAGGAAGAGAAAAAAAGGGAGGAAAAAAGCAAAAGGGAAATTAACACTTCAGATTCACTTAGGCATTTTATTCAGATAAAGATAAGGAGGTGGTCATGGCCTTATCAGTATGAGAAACCTGATGAAGCTTGCTGAAAAAATTAATACAAGATTATTAGGAGTGCTGCTTTGCTGTAATAAGACTCATGATACGGCCCAAAGTTTAGGCTCATCTTAGGAAAAAAGCTCTATAGACCTGGCACAGCCGTTCTGTGTGTATTCCAAAGTGACTCGTGTAATTTTATCTGTACCACATCAGGATTGCAGGCAGAACAGGGAAATTGAGGATATGGTTTGAACTATCCTTTAGTTGCCCATTGCTAGTAATAAGAAATCCACAATGAAACTTAACAAATCAAGCTTTGCCATCAGCGTACAGGCTACATTCCTAGTAAAGAGAGAAAAAGAGAACACTTTCAATTTAGGCTGAAAACAGTCCAATAAAAATAGAGAAATAAACTGTTTACTGGGTTTTTTATTTGGCCTATATCAAAGCTTTCCATAGTCATACTTTGACCTCTTGACATTTCCCATATTCCTGCTTTTTATTACTCTGCAGGATACAAAGGAATGGCACACAGTCTCAGCAGGTGGTCAGCTTTGTGCTTTTTAAAGATTTTTGTTTTAATCAGAAGGGAAGTAATACTGGCTGGATACTTTTCTTTTTTGGAGCAAAAATTAATATATAATTTATGTTAACTCTAGCATCTTAGTGCAGTAATGAAATCTAATGAACCAGTTCAAAATACCACTGCAAACTGAACTGCATTTCATGGTTTAATATTACTATCCAGGGACTTTTGCTTTTATTTACTCTTATGGCTTTTTAAAAGCAATCACATTGAACTGAATTTGACTCAGAACTCTCAATTTCCTAAATACAAACTCCTACAATTTAAAAGACCAGTTGAAATATCCTCCCTCACTAACAAAAATGCATAATGCTAATCACATAGGTACTTAGAACCCAACAAGTACGCACCCCCCTATGCCCCCTTGACTGCTTGTTATCTAAATAATTAAATTGTAGAAGCTGGGAGGCAAAACTGAGTATAAAGTATGGTAAGCAGCAATTGGTTACTTATTTTACCCACTTGAAGAGGAACCAGGAGAGAGTTGGGTAGCTGACAATCCTTCTTTTCTAGCTATAGTACGCTGCTGTGACAGCACAAAAAACCCAAACTCTAATCCCAAACCTCTAGAACTGCCTAAGAGAGAGTTCCCTCTTGTAGAGGACTTGCTGAAGCAGCCTGCTTTGACCTACAGAGCTCAGCTCTGAAAGAGAAGGGAAAAAATTTCAGAGGGTGAGGAAAGGAAGGCCTTGGTGGGGGCTGTACATATGAAGACCTGGAGGGAAGGTAAACCAGGTGCTGTGGGTGTTCCAGGTGGCTCTGCTGCCCGTAACCGGTTTAGAAACGGGTCAGTGCATTAGATGACTGCCTTTCTTCCACCTGTTCTTCAGCACATTAGAAGATAAGCCATCTTAGCTACTGGGTTCTGGTCCCTGCTCCCTGGACTGTTGATGCATTTTATACAGTCATTGTTATTTATTTTAGCAAAGTTGAAATTTTACCAGAAAAATAACCCAGCATTGTGCAATTCTAGCTGAGATGCTGTGCTCCCTGTTGAACAAGCTCCAGCTCCTGTCTGCTTTCTGTCTCACCTGGTCAATCTTGTGTTCTGGGTTAGGCTGCTGCTTAGAGAATTTTAGTACACAATAGATAGTCTGCCTCTCTCTTTTCACCATTTTAGGCACTCTGGATATTGCTCTATGGACCAGGGTTTTAAAGGTATCTGGGTATCCATTTATTTTACATCAATGTACTGGGAGCTTTCTGACTCTCAATGATTTGGTTCCTTATCACCTCTACAAATATCTTCCTTCAGTCTTAGAATTGCTCATTTGTGAAATATTCAAGGGAGCCAAGCTCATCTTTTATTTCATAGTTTCTACAGCACTTAACTCTATGGGGTCCCAATGTACTGGGAATATCTGGACTGTGAGGTACTAAAATAGTAATTGATGATAGTGCTACTGTGTAATGCTTTTAGTACATGGCATATGTAAAATAACTTATTTTAAAAAGAGCATTCATAATTTGGTTTTTTTGTTGCTATTGTTTCATGGCAACCATTTTAGCTGATATTCTGCCCCAACCACAAACATCTTCCATTAGTAGAGGAGGACTTCCGATAATTAGTGTGAAAGGAAAATCCCACCTTTGATGTCAAGTCAGCATCTGCTTCCTTCCTTTTTTAGTTATTTATGCCATAGGGTAAAATCTAACATAAGAAATAGGACAGCCAAAACAAACTGACCTGACATTTGGAATTACACTTTCCTTTATGGAAACATACTATTAAACTTAGTAGAAAAATAGCATTCCTAGAAGTATTTTGTCACAACTTATAGCATGTGTAAGCTCTACAATGTAATTAATTTTTTTTTCTACATTAAATATTCTGTGCTAAATTCTATGCTGTATATCTTAGAATCATAGTCTATATCTATGGTAAAATAGTAGCTGAGGTACTGCTAAATCATACAGATTTTTTTTCTATAAGGATTGGGAAAAACAATGTAGTGCAATTTTACTATTTGGTTTGCTGATAGATAAGGCCTCATATTGGAAATATGATGAATTGAGAATAGAAAGTTTTCTGAGTTTTCAAAAGTTTGAAAAAACTTTGACATTAGAGCAAGAGAATATGTTTTCCAAATCAAATATATGTGGAATCAAGTAGTCCTAGTTATTTGCAGTAACAGACTTCCTTCATACAGATGATCAATGTCCACTGAATATAATGAACATTATTTTGTTATATGGCCTTGAGCAACCTTCAGGAGTTAATCTGATACTATCATTTCATATCTCAGAAAAATCCATTAAGAATACTTCTGCTTGTTATGAGTCTGTCAATCACACTTGTTTTTATTCTTCACAGTTCATAAAAGGGTCTTTTTATTCCCTCTAAATAAATGTTGATAACATGATTTGAAATATGACTATTTAGAACAACAACATACAAAATATGCTTTGATTAGTCTGTGTTCTTTTACTGATTCTTCTTGGGGTGACATAATGGACAGAAAGTCTTTTCCCTCTAAGCATCTTATTTTTGTGATTTGATTATGTTCTTTCTCTTTAAGTACAGAAAATTATATGAGCACTGCAGCTGCCTGTGTACGTAATATTGAACAGAGGTGTTTTCAGAAATAGAGCTTTGGCTTTGTCTCCCAGCTTTTATTTGAAGAAGTGACAAGGCATTCTCTATTAATTGATTCTCTACTTGTATTTCATGTATGTTACTCAAAAATCTGCTGTAAAGTGGCAGGGTTTTTTTCTTTTGGTCACTTAGTGATGTATAAGTTGCAAAAACTAGATTTTATACTAAAATTTGTCTCTCACTATCACTGTTAGCAGAACAGATCTACAGAATTTGTTCTAGTAGCACAGATGCCCTCTTAATTAGATTCTTGACTTCAGCATCATTAATTGCAAAATGTTAAGTTTCCAGTGTCTATTGTGGGCATAAATTGAAGTGCAAGAAGTTCTATTTAAACCTAGAAAGAAACATTTTTGTTGTGACGATGATCAGACACTGGAAGTAGTTGCCCAGAGAGGTTGTGGAGTCTCCATCCACGGAGATATTCAGAACTGGACTGGATGTGGCTGTGGACAGCCTTCCCTAATTGACTGTGCATTGACCAAGTGTTTGGAGTAGGACTCCAGAAGTGCCTTCTTAACTCAGTTAGTCTGACTGTATGATAATTATCAGCTTCCTGTTTAGCAAATGTATAAACTGTGTTGTTTACACTCAGTCTTTCAGTGACACTGTTTTTTGTTTGACTGTTCCAGTTTAGATGATATCTTAGTTGGTGCCCCTCTTTTTATGGAACGAGAATTTGAGAGCAAGCCTAAAGAAGTTGGGCAAGTTTATCTGTACCTTCAAGAAAGTGCATTGCTCTTCCAAGATGCACAAATTCTGACGGGCACTGAAGTGTTTGGTAGATTTGGCAGTGCGATCACGCATCTTGGAGATCTCAATCAAGATGGATATAATGGTAATTTATATGTAATGTAGTATATCTCTGTTTAACATTGAAATTAAAAATGCCTAAACAGCGAATGTCAAGTGTCTGTGCAGTGCTGGAAAAGGTTTTTTAACATGTAACCACCTTTGAAATTCATGAGAATTTACACTAATGCTAATGAAACTGATATTGAGACCCAAATCATGAAAAGCTGACCAATAAGAGGGAAGTCATATTGACTACAGTAGAATTTTTTACTAAATATTTGTATGTTTATTTGAATAAAAATATATTTTGTTTTATAACTGTAATAATATTTAATTACTTAGTTAAGATGTTTCATTTTTTTGAAAGCGGAGTTCTTCTCTCCTCAAATGTTGGAAGAGTTTGATAATTGAATGAGGCTCAGTACATGGAGCATTTTGTCAACAATGAAAGAATTGGGCAAGTACAGAAGTACTATTTTGGAATCAGCCTTTCACTGGTACTTAAGTACTAAAAGAAGCAGGTGCATAATGTGTTCTTTTTCAAATGTTTATAGCACATGCACACAACAAAATGTTCATGTGAGTTAACTGGCAGCCTACATTCAAGAAAACAGTACAACTAAACTAACTGCTTGATTACCTGAGATAGCTGGGATACCTTGAGCACCTGGAGTTAGCCTTCTAGACATGTTCAGTAGCATCTTGGTTTTGCCTGCATGCATTTCCTTACTTCCTATTTCCAGGATTTTAGGGATCTTCAAGGCAGGTGTCTCTGCATCTAAAACACCAAGAAGCTTTTCCTGGAGGAGCTGTTTTGCACAGTAGCCTTTAGAATAGTTGTCCCACTGAATGGACTTTGCTCCTCCTTAACTTGAGGGCTGTTTTTCACGATCTAGCCACAAGATTCTAGGGCAATGTCCTCATTGCGTGGCTACTCTGCAAGGGATCAGTCATGTCAGGAGTCATAGAATTGCACTGGGGTTCAGAGTGCACAAAATAGGAATACCATCCTGTGGGTAGAAGCCATTGGATTGTGGCTGCTGAGAGTACCCTCACTGGCTTGTCCTGGAATCCCACTATCGAGTTCAGCACAGCTGAATTCATGGAGAATTCCTGTTTTCTGCCTGTGAGCAATAGCAGATACCCTCAGCTACTCTGGGCAGGCAGTGTTGAATTCTACAGAATTCAGATGAGGCAGGCAGGAGACATTTCTGCTTTTCTCTGTCACTGTATAAAGACTAAGAAGACTCTAGAGGCAAAGTCTTCTGCTTCATCACTGAATATGCCAGTCATAGAGCTTTGGTGCACTTCTGCCTTTAAAGTGAAGCTACAGAGTCTAGGTGCTGAATTCAAGAATAAAGAAGTCCAGCATCAGCTCTTAGATCACAACCCAAAAATGGGAGCTATAAATACAGGATTTTTAAGGATTGAAGTCTTTAATTCCAGAATGGCTAAGACCTCCTGTGAGGTACTTGGTACCTGACTTGGTACTATTCCTATTTCTCAATAAGATGATGAATTGCTATAGATTCAAACATGATATTCCTCTTTTGCATTCTAAAACATTGGATGTTTGAGGGGGTGAACTTTTTTGTCTATGTACAATATGTTACCTGGAAAAAGAAAATTAGTTTTATCTAACAGCTGCTCCTTATTAACTAGGTGATAGAGGAAATCAAGGAAGATTTGTGCCTGTTAAAAAATATGAAAGTAGAAGCAGGCGTACATTAGATCTTGGTTTATTAAAGCTGATTAACTGCCCTGGAAATACGCAGAGGAATCCAATGTGGACTGGCTATTTGGTATAATTCAATAACTTCTTCACAGGATTATTTTATAAGCTCTTGTCATGAAAGTTTGACACAGAAAAGACACTCCAAACATTTTGTATATTTGCCTTTAAACTAGAATACATACAGAAGTAAAGAACGCTGAAGCTCTTGCATGTTAGTAACAGAAGCCATTTGTGTCTGTTTTCCTGCAGGGAGTTAATTTTTAATTTTGTCCATTCTTTCTATGATTTTTTTTTTTTTTTTTTGCACTGCAGACATTGCTATTGGCGCACCCTTTGCAGGAGAAGACAGAAGAGGGAAAGTGCTCATTTACAATGGGTACAGTAATGGGTTAAACCCTAACCCTTCCCAGGTTCTCAGTGGAGCCTGGGCCTCACAGTCCATGCCTTCGGGATTTGGCTTCACTCTAAGAGGAGACTCAGATGTAGACAAGAATGATTACCCAGGTAAGATTTTTGCATTGGAAAGGGAATTTCCTACTTCCATTCTCTGGTAAATGCATCATGCCTAAACTGCTCCATTTGGAAGGCAGAGGTCAGAATAAAGGATAGACATTTCTGGACAGTTCTAGTTTGCTTTCCTGAGAGTTAAAAATCAGACAAAACAAATACTCCCTTTCCTGTCAAAAGACATGATCAGAAAGTCAAGAAAGGGCTTAAATAGTTGCATTAACATAAAACATGTGAAGTTTACAATTCAAAGCTTAACCCTTTCCCCCCACTTCCAAAAATTGAATGGTCTCAGCTTATTGAACTTGTAAATTCTCCTTCATCCTGGCATTCTTTCTTAATTAAAAACATGTTGCTTTTTAGAAGAAGGGATTGATTTGGTTGCGTTGCTAAGTTGTTTTTTGCTGACCAAAGAGACACTGAGCTATATATAGTTAATGGCTTTGATTGCATTACAAAAAAGCAGAGAGAATGCAAATTGCTTAAAGCAGCTATTTTATTTGGGGCTTTTCATCCCTTTTATGTTTTCATTTTGCTATATGGACTCTTCCTTTTTAGGTTAGTTTTGATTCTTTCTAATGAGTTTACCTGACATTTATTCACATTTATCAAGTCTGTAACATTAACTAAGTTTTGCATGGAAGTGCTTATTTTTTAAAGAAAAATTTTCCTACCATCTAAGTAATGTAAGTGTACTTGTATGTACTCTCTCTCATCTGGGAGCAAATCTGTTCTGTTTCTTTTCATCACAATTCAGAAGCCTTAGCAAGGGTGTGCAGTAAAACATGATATTTTGTAATTGTGAAAGGTTCATCCACAGGAAAATGTTAACAGTCTGTGCTTCCCTGACTTACTATGAAATCACTCTTGTTAGCCTGGGTTATTTCAAGGCTAGAGTTCTTAAAAGTTTATTATTTCAAAAGTGAAAATTGTAATTTTTCAAAGGGACAAAAATAGGATCTTTTACCTTTTTGCGATGAATTGTAAAATCCTTGAAAGAGGTGTCTTTCCAAAAGCAGAAGGGAATTTCTGGGAAGGGGTGTTTACAATAGAAATTACAGTTCTACAAACAGAAAAGCTGACTGCAGAGTAATAAAGTGAGGCTATCATGAGACTAAAGTAAGAGGATCTGTAGCATTTGAGAGAAGAAAGGGCTTTTAAACACTGTTCTGACTTTTTGTTTGCATATTGTTGATGTTGCTATTAATAGTCTTTCATTGTCCATGACTAATGAGGTTCTCTTGGACAACAGAGCTCTTTATTAAAGTTTCAGCATTTAAACATTTCCTAAAGTACCCACAAGGCCCCCCAGCAAAACCAAAGAAAACAGGATATTGCATTCCTGACATTTCTAAGATTGAAAAGATAGAAGAAAGGGAGAGATTCTTTGACTCACATAGAGAAGAAAGAAGAGTAGAAGTCTCACTGTTGTATTAGCATACTTTACGTGGAGCATCTTTTAAGCTAATTTGTGGAAAGTTTGGGTGATGAGTCTTGATCTTTCTAAATGTGTACTGAGGAATTGTACTATAGTTGTGAGTTCTCTTCTTGTCATTGTGGCCTCCGCCATGCATCCTACTTGCAGAATTTCACATTGTGTTTTCAGCTCACTGTGTGTTAGATCATTTGGTTTTATTACATGAATTACCTAATCAAAAGAAGAAAACAAACAAAAAAAACACCCCCCTGCATTCACTGTAACTAGCTTTTCCCTCCCTCCCTGAGCTGAATATCTGGATGAGCACTCCAGTGTACAGGTGAAAATCTCTCGGAAAATAAGAAGAAAAACCCCTTTCTATCAGTCAACCACCTCTTCCTTAATTCATGAAGATTTGGAGCACCCTAACAGAGCTGTAAAAATAGTGCAAACATGGCACAGTGCTAGCGCAAAAATAGAGTGCTTTCCTATGGGAAAAAGGGAAAAAAAAAGAAAGGAAATAATACAGGGAAATGCGAGCCTAGGACAAACACACTGGGCAATGAAGTAAGTAATCCTTCTTGTGTCAAAGAGCTTTTCTTCGTCACCTCCTGACGGAAATGCTGAAGGGCAGCCCTTGTAAAAGGAGGAAACAAGGTACTGAAGTTGGAAAGATTAGGAAGGAAGTTTTATTTTAGAGAAACAGAGTCTTGCTGACTATAGAAGGTCTAGAAAATTAGCCTTTAATTCCATGCTTCCCAAACTACTGTTTGTGCCTGTGATTCAAAGAGGGTTGTGAAAGATGAGGAAAAAAATTCACAAAAATTTAAATTTAAGCTTTCTAATGTGTATATTCTAAAAGCAACCATTTCATAAAAAGAAAAATGTAATAAAAGCAGGTTTTTCTGACTTACCACTCTTAGAAGTTCTGTTCTCAGAAGTTCTGGACTGGGAGATGAGAGACAGCTGTAATGTCTGGCTGCAGGTATAAACATATATTGCCACTGTCTAAGGTGGGATTCTCCAAGCATGTAGCTCTTCTGTGGCTAGAGTTCAAGTGGTCAGGACTGACTTGCATAACTATAACTGTGCTTGTATAATTTACTCAAGCCCTTGTGCCTGGCATTGTTCATGAGGCAGGCATATCCGTGGTAGGAAATGGGAGGCTGAGACATGGGAGTTACTCTGTCATTTCATTTCTAATGCACTGTGTAGCATTTTCAGAGCTTTCAGAGGTTCAGACCTTCTTTAAATCAGACCATATGTTAATGTTTTTGGAGCAGGTCACTGACCCAGAGGGCAGAAGATACCACCTGTTTGTATGGCTTCTTATCACAGACCACTGAGCTTCATCCTGGGATTGCTGTACTGACCCAGGAACCAGTACTCTTTGATTACAAGTTGGGTAATACAGTTCCGAAAATGGGAGGGTGAATCACAGTCACATTTTCTCCCGTTGGAAAAAGGTTAAATCCTGTCTTGGCTAGGAGTTCAGTTCAGGCTGAGATCTATGTATTAGCCTTCTGGAGAAGAGCAGCCATTTGGTACAGGAAGTACCTTTCTCTCTTCATCAAATGCCAGTATAAGGTCAGGAACAGAGAAGGAAATAGAGACCAGATGAAGACTCCCTAGTACACAGTGCTGTTCAAATCCCTCAGCTTTCCTGTGGAGGGAGTGGTTTCTCCTTTCTCTTCTTCCTCCAACTCCTGGCCACCAAAGGGAGAGAGCCTCCCCCACCCCCCACCTTCTGGTCTTCTTTAGGAAAGGCAGAGAAAGAGTCTCTTGTTCCGCATGACCCCAGCTGTGTAATAAATTTGGGAGAAAACTGATCACAGGCAGGTCTAATGGTGGAATAGCAGAGCAGACAAGGAAGAACATAGTGCAGCCATGCTGATACAGATGAAAGATCTGTCTAGCACCAAAGCATGTTTCAAACAGTGGCCAACAATAGACATTCCAGGAATTGTACAGTTGTTGTGATATTTCCCTGAATATTCACCCAGCGCTAACCAACCGGAGTATCAAGGTGGCCCTGAGTTAGAGATGGCACCTCCAGAATTAGTATCCCTTGACAGACTTTTCTTCCATGAATTTGATCAATTAGCTGTAGAACTCATGCAGACTTTTGGCACACACAGCATTTGTCAAACTGGGCCCCACAGCCCAGCTGAATGTTCTGTGAAGAAGTAATTCTCACTATGTCCTATTCAAATCTTGAACGTTCCATCGGATAGTTTCTTTGGAGGTGCCCTAGTTCTTATACTGAAGAGACAGTGAACAATTCTGCAGTCCACCGTTATTTTCCAGACTTCTGACATATTTCCTCCCTCAGCCATGTGTTTTAGCAATCCATCCTGTGGAAGGAACTCTAATATATTTAATTGTTCCTTGTGCAGTGGAGAATGCCGGTTCTGCTGTACCAAATGATTGTTCAGTCTTGCCACCACCCCTGCCTCTTCTCCTCTTCTTCATATATTTTTATGAAAAGAGCAGTTAGTAATTTATGACTTGTGTCTGGGTAAAGTATTGCTTCTAATGAAGATTTTGCCATTGACCTGGGTTTCATATTTAACCAACATAAAAAAAGAGCTGTATGTTCTCTACTCTCTCTACTGAGAAGAAAGTCAGAATTAGTACTTGAAAAATCCATAATCCCAAATATTTTTCATTGCTATCAGTAATTATGTTTGTGCAAGAAAATAAAGTGAGTGAGGAAATGTGGTCTGGCCTTGAGGCTACATGGCACAGCACAGCTCACTATCATCAGATGAAACCACTGAAACAGGGTGGCAGTACCCAAACTGCCTTTTGTGAAAGGTCTTTGGCCCAGGCAATTCCCCAGACCTTTCCCAGCTACTATCTGGGAGAGCACTAACTTGCACACATGAAAATCATAGCTAATCTGTGCTAACAATACAAAAATATGGACAGTACTAACACAGTGCTCAAGCTCATGCCCTGCCTTTATTGCACAAGCACAGGATACAGACAGCTGAATAACTAACTAGTCAACATCATACCTAAAAATGGAACTTTCTCTGGTAGGGTCAGCATGCAGACAGAACTGTTTTTCATTCTTGTTAGCAGTCCTGTCAGTGTAATGACCATCTGTCTTCAGCTGTCCTGGCACAGATGTTATCACTGTAACAGTAACAGACCTCTCAGCATTGTGAGAATATGGAGATTTTTTCAACAGGGAAGACTGAGTTTTTGTTACTAAGTACAAACTTTGGTTTACATCTCCGCAGCTTTCCAGGGAAGGAGTTCTGTACAGACACTCCAGATGTTATGTGCCCAGAACTGTTCCTTTATCAATACAGACAGGGATGATAATATGGTAGTCTCTGCTTTGCATACTTGGAGGTAGTGGGAAACTTTCAACCCTGGGAAGCAGCAGAGGCAGAAAACTGTCCTGATCATCCTTACAGCTGTGTCGCTCGTGCAGCTGCCCTCTCTGTGCTGATGTTCATCGCCTTCAGCCCCCAAACGGAGGGCTCCTCCTCACCTAGCAGGATTGCAGGGCCAAACAGTGGTGATGGTGGTAATGAATGGATGGATGCTCCTTTCTTTGTAGTCATGTAAGAGCCAGAACCTGATTAAACTTCATAGTCAGATAAGACTAGTGAAAAGAAGCAGGTTAAGCATATCTGGTAGATAGATTGTGCCAAGCCACGATGTGCATCTTTCCTGGTCTTCCAAGCATGACACTGACAAGCTTAGTATCATATTTACCTGAAATACTCAGTATCTCTCCAGCATACAACATGTACCCAGTATTTGGAGGAAAAGACCAATTAATTCTCATAAGTTACATCTCCACTAGTAAATGAAATGTGCTGTCTTTGGTTCTGAACTATCACTGATCACTCCTTGTCCACACTATCCAACTCACTTTTTTGCCCGAACATGGTTGCTGCATGCTTGCTTCTGGAGTCCAGTAATTGGCATGGGCGAACTGCTTTAGGGCTATTTTAATGATACTGCTGCAGATAGCACAGATGCAGTATACAGGCCCATTCTCTGCCACTAATTTACTAACACTGACATAATTGTAACATCTTTCAGCAGATGATCCATTTCACTGTTTTCTGACAACTCCTGAGGTCATATTCAAAGAAAATCTGGTCTCACTTCTGCTGCAACAGTAAATACTGGTTTAATGCCATTATTCCGGATTGATGGTCACAAAAAAAAGGAAATGAGATTAAAGAAATAAAGGGGATGATGGGATGGAAAAAATGTAAAAGATGGGCTTTTCCCATCAGTTTAAGTGCAAATACAGTGGTAGCTGGACTTCTGTGCAAGATCCTGTGCCGATGTGAGGATATGGTAAAGCAGCACTGTGCTGTGTCTGAGGCCATACTGGTGAGGGCTGTAACACAATTTATATAACCGTGGGATTCTCTGTAACAACAGCTCTGCAAGGTTTGCATTAAGTTATCCTGAAGTACCTGCCTCAGCGCAATCTTCCTGCCTGTCTTCTGTGCTGGGACATCTGGGACGCATAATGGTAACTGTCAAGGCAGCTTCCACTGTCCTGTAAATCTGCGGCTTTTAGGGCCCCTTTGCTCCATCCTGAGCTTTATGTGTGTCATCAAGCCTGGAGCAGGGAATGAAGCAAAGGCATGCATTTTGAATTATAGTTTATTTTATTTATCATTTTATTTGTCTTTTTCTATTAGCATAGTTCAATTTTCATAGGAACAAAAGAAATCCATTAATCTGTTTAATGGGAAAGAAATTTGTTTCTTTTGGCTTCTGGACATCCATTCAAAGCTGGCCCCACTGAGTGCCTGGAGTCTGTGATTATCTAGGTGGTGGTGCTGCACTTCCAGCTGGTTCATCTATCTGTACAGGGCTCAGGCATTTGGAGGCTGTAAGGTTTCCACCCTCACATTTCAGCATATGTTCAGTCACTTGATGGCTGATTATAGCTGAGTAAATAGTTTATAATGAATAACTTACTCAACTCATTAAACTTGCTTTCTTCTTGTGGCATATCCTCCCAAGGACTGCGGTTTCTTCAAATGTGTTTGTGAATCAGGATGATTTAACCAGTTTCTTTGTTTAACAGTGTGGGTAGATTCAGAGCAGTGCTTTGGCTGAATTCACTGTTCAAAGACTGTTGATTAGTTAATTGCTCAAATAAATTATGCACTATTGTCTCTGCTCTCTGCCTGTTTAGATGCTTGTGTAAGTCTTCCTTATTTACTTAAGAGAATCATTCTGGAATCAGTGCCACTGAAGCTTCATCTTCAAGGTGTCCTACTTTAGCACAAACACAGCCGTTGGCCTGTTCTTTTGGTTGTTCTTTAGAGTCAAGCCTTTGTCAGCACAGGGAAATGTTAAAGGCATCTTCATGCCTTGTTATTTTGGACTCAGTTATCTTAAGAATATCATATATTTAATATCAAACTACTCTAGAAATATTTAAAGAAGGAAAGAAGTGTGATAAAAAGACAAAATTTCCTCAGAACTTCAGTAATCCAGTCTAATCTTTAAAAAATAGGAGTATTTAACAGCTCCATCTGCTGAGTACATTAACTCAAACAGCAGGAAGAAAATCCTCAAATTTCTTTCTGAGGGGCAAGGGTTCTTCAGATTCATAAACTTCTTTGAGAACAATAGGCACTGTGCCAACAATATTACAAATCGGAATCTAGTGATGATTAAATTATGAAGTTGGTCCGGGAGATTTGTGGAAGACAAACAAATTAAATCAATGAGAAGCTACATCTGCTCTGGTAAGAGAGGACTGCTGCGTATGGGAGCCAGAACAATGGCTTGGGTTCTGCCAGCAAATGCAGAAAAGCTGAAGTGCTTCTACCAGCTAATTATTTTTTCACATGGATAATCAGTCAAAAATGTAGTGACAAGCCAAGAATTGTGTACAAATATGTTGATTTTATGGGAAATTATTATCTCTGTAATTTATAGATATGCTTTTCTAAAATTCATGACAATATTTTCTGAAATCACAATATTGTGCCCAGTAGAATATAAGAGTAAAGCAATTGATCCCAGTAAGTAGTGTTTTACTGAAGTGATAAAGCATTAATTTTCCTCTTTGGGATTTTTTTTTTTGCAATATAATGAATAATATTGCTGTATTGTGAAAGGGATTCATTCAGACAAAAGGAAAGCATTGATATGAATTAGTCTTAGGTGTTACCTGTAACAGACCTGCTACCAGAATGGTTTAAAAACAGAGAAGGATTAAGGCATCTGAGAGTGATAGAATTGGAAGAAAGTGACTCTGCTTTGAATGATGGCTGTTTGTAATATTTAACTAAAATTCTTGAGTAAAGCTGGCTATACTGCACAAGCTGGTGTCCTTTACTATGGTCAAGCCTGAAGTGATGGCCATTTAAAGGAAATTTTATTCTGGACATTTTCTACTGAGATTTAGGGTTGGAATGCGCACTAAAATCCTAGAAAACAAATAGGAATATGACCATGGGCCTTTTTGGCACCTGATCTGCTGAGGAAAATAAAAAGCAAAAAGGCTCACAAAGATTTTTTTAACAGGGTTTACAGTTAGGCAGTTTTCTCACTTTCACAAAATTTCCGTTAGCACCGGTACTCAGATAGAGTATAATTGTTTTCCAGCCCCTTTTTATACTATACAATGAAACTGACGGACTGCATGAAGTTATGTTTAAAGCTGCCAGCAAATCATTCTGAGTCCCCAAAGAGAACACTTTCCTGCCTATGTCCTGGTAGAGTTGCAGTGGGGAGGTGACTCAGCTGTCGTTTCATTTTTGGGTTTCTGACAAGGGAGGTGTTTGCCAGTTATGTAGTTGTTCATTGGTTGTTTTTCTTGGCCACTGTCCCCCACGTACTGATATGAGACACCATGTCTTGGCAATTTCTCTTGGGATTGCTGGACAGGCTCCAACCAAGTGTGGGATGCTGAACATGATGCATGTTCCTCCCTGTCAGACTCCCTGAGGCTGCATCTCTCAGAGAGAATGGGGTTGTCCTTTAAAAATAGCAGGGAATCAAAGGATTTTCTCGAGTTAATAAATGAATATGTCTTGTTGAGACTGGAAGTAGGACTTTGTTGATCTTCCTACTTCATTTAGTTGAAGGCTCAGTGAGCATCATGGCAAGCTTCTGCCCTTTATCACACAGTGTTTCAGGTTTGGCATGGCCACATGGCAGAAGGTGCAGGTGAACAGACAAAAAATCCTGAGTCCCTTTCAGTGCCATCTCCTTAACTTTTTATGATAATTTTGTCTCAGAAAATAGACTTTCTGCACCAGACAGCATCTTGCAACCCTTCTCTTCAGAGCAAAGTTTGAAATAAGCATTAGGATTGTTTAACTTTATGCAGTGCCCCTTGGCCTCAATTAAATATGTGCCGAAGACACTTGTTCCAGCATTAAGCTCTATGAACTCCACCAGTTGGGACTTTAATGCATACAACCCGCAAGCTGTGTTGAAAATGGAAGTTAAAAATTCCTGTGGAAGCGCTGCATGCTTGATGTCTTAATTTTTTGCAGTGTGGTTGTTGAGCACAGCTCATTTGTTCCTCAAAAACAATGAGGCAGAAGCACATGGGTGCTGCCATCAACTCTTTTTACAGATCTTGGCTTCTCTGCAGGGGAGCAGCTGGTAGAGAAATCTTCTCAAACAGACAACATAGGCAAAGTGGTCATTTACCTAAACCAATGAGGTCCCTCATCATCCCAGAAACATGAAATTTGAGAAAAGTAGAACGGAAGATTTTGTGATTCTCATACTTCTTCGTCTTTGTTTTTCTGTTTTAGCCACATGTTTTAATCTGAGCTTGAAAAAAACCCCTCAGTGATGCAAGGAGTAAAGGTTTTCGTAGGCTTTTCTTCAGGCTGTGTTTGGAAGGGTTATAAGGAATTAAGCTGGTTTCTTTAAGCTAGTTTCTTTTGCTGTGTAATTGGTTGTTAAAACCTTGTTTTTCAGCTAGTGACCTTTGCATCAGTGACATTGCATGCATAGCATTAACAAGAATTAATAAAGAAAACTTCTCTCTATTTTTAGGAGGGGAAAGTTGCCAAAATTCAGATAATTTAGACATCTCATGCATTTTTTTCATAGAAATGATTAGTAACTTTTCTTCTACAGAACACACAACAAATTCAAAACTTCTGCTGATAAAATTGCTTCGATTGGATGTGTATTCAAATCTCATGCATTCGTATCAACATCAAAAATTATTTTTTTCCAATTATGGGTATCGGAGTTGCACACCACAAAGCAATGAAAGAAAGAAGAGTGAAACTACTGCTCTGTAACGGAACAAGACAAAGCAAAACCAAAAATCCCTAATTAATCTTCCAGTGAATGCTCTACTTGAATATATAATCACTTTGTCCTTACACTAGATTGTAGAAGTTACTGCTGGCTATAAATATGGGGGTTTTTTTAACATATTCATTCTTAATTCCATTTTCTCTACTGAGTAGTTTCACTCATTCAAGCTCTTTGGATCAAGAATAAGCATGGCTTAGACCAGAAAACAGATGACATGTCAGGGTAAAAGTAAGAGCTTCCAAACAAGAGCAGGATGAGAACGGTCCTGGCTGCCTTTGAAGTAGTCTCAAATAGGGCTTTTGTGATGGTGCCATGATTGAGGATCCTCATCCTGTTTGCTGTGTCTCCAAAGTTGGCTGAAGTGGCAATGCAGAAAGACTGCTCATGGAAAATCAGTCTTTTGGTGGCTGAGGCCTGTCCTTGCTCCTCTAGACCCATCACCCTCTGTCTTCAAATAAGCTGGGCTCTGTCCCAGAAAAAAACAGGATTTAACCATTAAGCAGAGATACTAAATCCTCTTTAAAATTAAAGTGGGGATGCCAAGATAGAGATGTCTACACATCAGTACATACTGAAATTGCATTCACTCACTCTAGTGAGGCCACCTGTATCTGACAGACTCATTCTTCTCACCTTCAGGCTACGTTTTATTAAGTTTACCCAAGTTGTGTGTTTAACCTTTATTTTTTAATGAAAGAACGTATTTTGAAATCATCGCTAGGCCAAGATCTGAATAAGTCTTGGATATCTACCTGTTTTGTCACTTACAACCATGAAACCTTTTGAATTACCAAGTCTGGTATGAACCAGCACATACCCTTAGTCAAGTCTGTTACAGAACTCATAAAGTGTCCAGCTGGGAAGAGCAGAATTGAAACATTTCCAACTTGTCTTTCACTTTCTTTCATAACATAATGTTTCTTTTTCCTTAAAAAACAATAAACAGAAGAAAACCCCACCAAACACAAAACTGACAAAAAACCCTCGAACACAAACAAAATAAAAATCAACTAAGTATTATATCTTTTTGGGGGGTTACTGTGGGTGCCACTATAAGTGAGCTGCCAGGAAAAGTTCTGTTTGTCCATGGCAGCCTTCATGGTGATGGCTTTGTCTCAATCAGTTGTTTATTTAAGAGGAAAACATCTTTAGGTTTTGGTACTGTGGGCAAGTTGTCTATAAATGTCACTAAAGAAAACAACTCACAAATTTCCCAAAAAGGAGATAAAAACACTTATTTTATTCTGCTATTTAAAGTGTTCCTGACACTGAAACATATTTCTCTAAGGCTAATGAAATTAGAAAAATGTAAATGTTGTACCAAAAGAGGATAAGACCCATAAACTGTCCGTGTCTTCTCCTATTAGGACATCAATCAGTGGAATTCAGGGAAGGATTGGCTGTTGCCCACATGAAGTATTTGTTTAAACCTGTGAAATCCTGATCATCTGAAAGATGGAGGGGCACTAGAAAACATACTGCCAGCCCTGGACCAAACACATCCAGCTAATTAACATCAAAGCTTGGTATTTACATCATGCTCAAAGACTTCAGGGCTTCTTAACAAACCAGTGCTCCAACTATAGAAGCAGCAAGTAAGGGTTTGTTTACAAGCCCAAGTACTGGTTTAATTAACTTATTTTGATCAATTTAGGTTGCCAGTCTGTACCACTGCAAGGTCTGTTGTAAGGCTCAGTCTTCTGAGTTGGATACGTGTCAGTCATGTTGAATGATAGCAATAGTGGAGTGAAAGCTGTGCCCAGGTGGACTCTGGGGGCTTTGAAAATGAGACAAACCTCTTTCCAAAGGCAGAGGCAGCAGGAAAGTTGATCCTTTTTCCTTATGGCTTGGCTCCAGTTTTTCTCTAGGCCTGAATGGATCCAGCAAGCCAGTCTGGATCTTTCCAGGGACCTCTGTGTGGGCACTCCAAGCAAAAAGAGGAAATATTCTGGCCTGTAGATTCCCAAACCCAGGCCAATGACCATTAACAAAGATGTGCCCAAGTCCCAGTGTAGTGCTTGTGTTGTTGACTCCATCTGTCAGGGGAAATGACAGCTTTAGATGGATAACTATCGTAAGCCTTAGCACATATTGCTACAATACTGGTCAGCCATCCTCTGACCTTGCATTGTATTTCTTTGCACGGAGATGTAATGCCTCAATTAATGAATGAATTACTTAAAACACAAAGCAGAATGGAAGGATTGTCAGGAAGGAACATCATAAAGTTTCAACATGACTTATATGAAAGTGGCAAGAAATTGTTTTGCAGCTCTTCATTTAATGGACAATTAAGGATTTGGAATAAAATGCATAGAGTTTAATGGCATTTCTTCCCCTGTGATATAAGTTGGAGAGAAGTGAGATTGTGGCATGGATTACCTTGTGTTAAATAGTTTGGGAGTTACTGGATACAACCAAGACATTTATGAGACCATCTCTGACATGTGAAATGTTTTCTTTCAGGTACACTTGTGAAAAAAATTGATTAGAAAGGAATTATCATATTTGTTTTATGTTACTGCAATTTTAGTGTAAATAATCTAATTTATGATGGAAAAAAATGTGTGAGAGATTTTTATATAGCTACTATCAAGCCGTTTTGTTTTTTCCAGATTTAATTGTGGGTGCATTTGGAGCTGGAAAAGCAGTTGTTTACAGGTATGTGGTAAATACAATGAATTTGGTATTTTACAGCTTTGGTGGGACATCTTCAAATTCAAAAATGTCGTATTCCTGTTTCCCTGTTGCAATGTGTAAAAGGTGGTCTTTGGAGATGATAAATTAAACATCTTGTGAGAAACAAATGCTTTTTTCCCATGCTCAAAACCTGTAATTATCAATGAAAATTTCCATGCTTCGACTTAGCTCAAGCAGCTTCTGGAATTTTTGACTCTTTAGTTAATTTTAAATAAGAAATTTAAAAGTCATGGCATTGAAAATTAATTTCTTTCCTGGGGGAATGGTGCTAGTAAGAAATTTTAAAGTGACCAGTCTTCAGAGATTGTGTTTATTAAGACATGAACCATTTTATTGGAAACAAAGACTTTTTGCCTCAGTTTAAAAAAATGCACAAGATCCCATTTTACAAAACAAAAAGGTGTTGCTGTGGTGTTTCACTAAATGCACTTCTTGATTAGATGCAAAATTTAAAACTACCAAATGCGTAAGTGAAAATCTGCTAATGCTGTCTTAGTCCAGCCATGCTGACAGTTCATTTCATTTAAATATTCACCATCCATTTCTACAAAAATGTAGTCATATTTCTGATTCCTGTCTGGCTTCTTGTTGTCTGTATTCCCAACAGCACCTGATGGAGAGAAGTCATGTTCTACTTCCCAACTGAATGTTTGTGAAAGCATAAGAATTTTGTAAAACAAGAATGTTAGCTCATCTCAGCTAACACTGTAGGTGCTGTGAGAAGACCTGATTTTCCTACTGCACTATGAAAAAATCATGCAAATACTTTGCAGTCCATCACTTTACAGTGCCATGAGTGATTGCACAGGATGTGAAACACTGAAGAATTAGATCCACTGTGTATTTTCAATAACAATTAAATGTGTTCTATTCAATTTAAGAAAGTGAATAACAGGAGGCCGTTTCCTGGCCAGAATGTATCAAATATACAACTTGTCATATTGTTGAAATAGAGTTTTATTACTGAAATTTTCTAGGGAAAAAAAGGTTTTCCCTGTTGCACAAAAGTGAAGAGAGTAATTTTATTTTTTATTGTCTTGCTAATACAAAGAAGTAATCATAAAAGCTCAGATGTGGATTAAAATATAAAGAAAGTTAGAAAACTGGGATAGCTGGAAATTTGTAAGTTACTGTAAATAGTACTGCTGTTGTAAAAAAAAACCAGAATCTGGGCACATACTTGTTTTCATTTGTCTTCTAAACTGCTTGCAGTTATAGATTATCTCATCACTTAGTAACAGCTTCAGCAGGATGGTTTCCATCACCAAAACTATATATTCACGTACTCAATAGAATTTACTGATGATTATTCCTGGTTTACAAAGTCAATTGTCTCAAGAAATGTCAAACAGAGTTTACTTGATTATTGGCTCAAGATACTCTACACCAACTTCTACTTTAACCAAATTATGTTTCTTTTTTTAAGAGTCTTAAAACAGACATTGTAAGTCTGAATGTATCATTATTTATGGAGACAGTACAAAACAAATCTGCAAGATGGCTAAAGGACTGCTGTAAAACCCAAAAAGGCAGACTCTGCCCCTTTGGGAAAACTCAGTGTGATGAAATGTGTCTAACGTGCCTCAGTCCTGGGACACATCTCTTGCTTAACCATAGGATACTGTTTCCATGTTGTGTTAACTTGTGATTTTTTTTTTGTGAATCTCAGTAGGATTCTGATGGAAAAAAGATAAAAAGGTTCTTTTGGTTATGAGCAGCTTTATAAAACTGTGTTCTGCCAGGTAACCCTACATTTCTGGCTTCTTTGTGGCCAACTCAGTTAAGTTTCCTCTGCTGCAACTTAGGTACTAATGTGCTCCTTCTGTACATGGTGAACCTTATTTCTGTCCCCCAGAGCCAGACCCGTTGTGACAGTGAATGCTCATCTTATTCTGAACCCCATGATTGTGAATCCAGACAATAAAACCTGTCAGCTCCCCAGCTCTCAGCTTTTGGTGGCCTGGTAAGTCCATGATTACTCAGAAAATATCCTTATCCTCTTCCTCAAATAACTTCTTGTTCCTTGATTTTATTGCAACTCTTTCTTGGGCGTGTTCAAAGTTTCAAAATGTTGAAACATGCTCTGAGCACAACAAAACCCCCCTATATAGAGATCTTTTTGATATTTTCCAGCACTTCACAGTTTGTCTAACTAATTGCAGTAGCTAAAAGTTGAGTCCTTTGATACACTGAGTCTCCTTCTGCATAGGAGGATGCTCAGTGTTTCCTAGGGTCAAGCTGCTAAGTTATATGCAATGCTTAGATGAATGAAACATGAAACAGCTAAAACAGACAGAACATGTCAACAGTCATCTGTTGACAAAATGTAACAGTGAAAGTGATGCAGAGATGGTGGGCCCACCATTTTCTGTTGGAGAAAGACAGATCTTAGTCTTTTGTGGAAGAGAGAAGATATCTGGCTGGCCAGCCTGAAAGAAGTACACAGGATGTTGTTTCTGGCTGTCTTTGGTCAGAGGAAAGTTTTTTTTAGCGCCTCACACAGGACAATGTTTCAACCATCCTTAAAAGATAAACCCTTAACCCCAGTAGCATTTAACTTTGAAAAGAAAAAAAAACCAAAAAACATGAACAATTTAAGATCAGTTAGAAGTATAAATGCTTGCAGGACAGTTGGAGGCTATCTAATAGCACATAACACCACATAAAGGCACGTTTACTGCACTAGAAAAAAGTCACTTCGAAAGGACCTCAGGAACAGTTGACAAAAGAGGCTATTAAAAATACATAAGATACTGTTTAAAAGTGGAAATCATAACAAATGAGGAAACTAAAATCAAAACAGAGCATCAACATGTGCAAGTTGAATATAAAGTAATAGTAAGTCTTGCCAGAGAGACTGTGAGGAACAGATTTCTAAGACATAAAAACATTAGAAGCAGGAAGCCTGCCAGGACGTGGGCTGGACAAAAACAGTATTAAGGTATAAAGGAGGACTCCAGAAGATAATGTGACTGCAGAAATTTTGCACTTTTTTTAAACTGAAGATGGTCACAGGATTTCCTCACATTGGAGACATTCTTTACAGGAGAGGAGTTCTAAAAATCATCTAAAATGTAAGATTCAGCAAAAGAGTCTTTAGAATTAATTGATAAATATGAACTGTAAAACATAATAATGAGAAGCTGTTCATTTAAGAGCCATAAAGGAACTAAACTCTGATACACTTAAACCAATAAATATGTAGGCTTCCAATGCATCTGGCAGGGGGTTGTCAAGAGATTTTCACTCTTGTTCTTTTACACTTTATGGGACTCCTCATATTCTTTATCATGTTCCTCATTTTTACATCCAATGTAGAAATTTGCCCATCTACAGAGCAATGTAGAAGGCACTTGGTGGAACTGTCCAATCCCAGAACTTTGCAAGACTTTGGCCTTTCTGGAATTTTTTTATTCAAGTATCTTTTGTTTTAACAGTTGATGTAAAAGAGAATTTGAAATATGGACACATGGCTGAAGCATGGTAATTGATCTGAATTATGTTGTTTCACAACTTCAGGTTTTAAGACTTTTAAAAAATGCTTAATGTCATAATGGAAAAGACTTTGGAACTGCAACAGTTACCAACAGAGTATTGAAAGAAAAAAGGTGGTTTTTTTGAACAAGAGGAAAAACATCTCTCTTAAAAAAATATTCTTGCTCTGAGATACTGTTTAGAAAAGAAAGGAAGGAATGCATACTCCTTTAACATATATTTTTTTATTTCTTTTCATTTCTCCGCTACAGTAAGCCAGAAGATGTTTGGTTCATATCTACAAGAGCTTTAATAGGAGCATAATTTAAGTTCTGTCTGCTTTATTCTAAAATACTGTTCCCTAGAGATTTAGTTCATGTTATGAAATGACTGAAGAGCAGCTGCTCTTTTCCACACTGTAATTTTTCTCCTTAGTTGATATAAACTTGTATAGTACATATGAAAAGAATTAGTAGGGAAACTCCAACAGGCAAAGAATTCCTCAATCCCATGGGATAAATTTCTGTATCTCTTAGCCAGCTGTGCAACTTGTACAAAAACTCTACTGACTGACACTGCAAAATTAGAATGAAAGGAAACATCCTACCAGAAAAGTTTCAGGAAGTGTGTGTGCATGAATAATGTGGATTATTTTACATTTCCAAGTATTAGGAAAATATTATTTCTGCCGTGATATGAATTGCAAAGCTGAAGCAACAGAGGAAACATGCACAAAAAATCATTTTTATGCACAGCCCAAAGAGAATTGTCCTGAACTTCTAGAAACATATAATTCATTCTTTGCTGTGTGCAAAATGTGGCTATTTCTGAGTTCCCAAAACTAGCAAATCTGGAACAAATTCTGCAACTTTGAAGCTATTAAAGAATATAGAAAAATGCTTTTTTTTTTCCCCCTGAGTGTGAAAGATGCAAGTTGCTATCTGTAAAAAGAGGAAAATAAATTAAAGATTTTCATTTTTCAAAAGCTGTTTCCACATCATGTGATTTATTACTTTCAAGATTGGGTTCTAGTTATCAGGAGGTCTTATTTATCTATGCATTGGTATTTTTATTACCATTTGAGGTCTAATTATCCACTACCTACCTTATGTATTTGTTCTTAAATTGCATCTGCAAGTTATTTACTCGCTTCTCACTAATTTAAGGTAGATATTGTTAATTCCATTTTGTAAATGAACAATAAGTCAGAGAAGTTACCTGACTTACCAAAAATTGCATAGAAGTGTCCAATCATGATAAAAAGTCGATTTGTAGAATATATTGTAGAATATATTTTGTATATATATTTGTTTAGTTCTATTTTTATATTTGTAGAATATATTTTTTATTTGTAAGTGCTTTTCAGGTTTGGATGTCTATTTGAGATGTGCCTTGTAGGCTATCTGCCCTCTGTAAACCCACTGAAACAAGAAGCAGACTGCTTAAAATTTCCGATCTTCAAGTTCCTACTATCAAAAAATACTTTGAAAAAAAATGTTGTTCCTTTATCTCCAAATTTGTTACTATCAAAGTAGGAATAAAATATTTATAATCTTGAGTCAGCTAGATTGAGTAAATGAGACATTTCTACATACACTTAAAAAAAAAGCTGAATACAAAATTCCTATCAAAGATCTAAAACCCCAAAATAATAATATTTCAGCCTTTCCTAGCTGCATAGGTTAGACTATGTTTCCACTTTTGCTCCCTTATACTGTTAGTATTTTGTTTTTTCACTGACATAATTTTAAAGAGGATGTGATTGGTGCCCCATGGATATGGACCACGGGGCCATTGTTGAGATGAGTTTGTGTGAAATTTTCCATAGGCTGTTGGCCAGCCTGACTCCATGGGATGGATAGCAAAGCCATATGGCCAAGAGTCAGAAGATGGACACCTCACTGCTCGGGAGCTGGTGAAAGGGGGGTGGGCAGGTGGTGTCAAGTGCTGCCAACGCAGCTGGATTGCTGTATGGGAGACCTCTGTGCCAGGTTTTAGCTTCAGTAGCCCTAGAGACAAGGGCTGCTTGTCCAAAGGGCAGTCGCTTATCTAGCAGCCCTAGTGCTGCTCCTGCCTGGCCATGTGATGTAGCTTAGCCATGAGATGCCTTCAGCATTAAAACTCTCATGTTGGTCACTGGATTAGACTTTGGCATAACAGAATCTAAAAGCAGGGCAAGTATTAGAGCATTGTAATAGAAGTGTATTGACTTGCTTTTACATATTGTACTTCAAAGAGGAAACTGTTTAAAGGTCATTCACCAGTAGATGATAACAGCTTCTTCTCTTCTCCTGTGGAGGTTTGTGACCTTGCAGGTTGGTTATCAGCCTCACACAGAATGGAAGTCCATAACATTAAAGCTTACACTGCCTTTCTGCTAAGGCATTATCCATTCTTTCTCTCCATCTGCAAACCCGTGCACCAAAGAAATTGTTATCAATGACAAATGACATCTGGTAGGATCTGCTAATGCCTTGCTTTTCACCTCCTGAAGTAAGTTTTTTATTTTTCTTCAGCTGCTGGAGTAGCCAGACCAAAGTAAATTCTTTCTGGTATAAAGTCTAGTCTAGAAAATATTGTACATGGGTAACTAACTTTTCTGATTTTCTAAGGATTAACCAGTTCTGGTGATATTAGGTAATTTTATTAGGCTTAACTTTTGAAGAGACTGCTCCCATCTGTGCCAAGAGTAGTTTTAAAGAAAGGAATATTTTCAAGCTTCTTGTTCTTGTAAAAATATTTCTCTCTACCTGAAGAACATAAAATTATTTTAAACAAACTGCTTTGTTGACCCAAGATTGTCAGGAAAAGCTAGGGTGTTCAGTTTTAAGGCTTTCCCTCTATTTTTTAACTACAGTCAAATACTATTCAAAGCATAATCTCATAGTGATGACAGACACAGTAGAATAAATGTGATGTGGAGAACTCTTCAGAGAGGCAAGATTGATAGCACATAAAAAGTTCATAAGCTTTAGGATGATGTACTATTTCCCATTTGTTTCTTATTTGCTGAAGTTTTCTTCCTCTGATTGTTAATTGTGTTGTTTGATTGATTGCTCGTACAAGCAAGCTCAAAAGCTCAGCTGTTTTATTTCTTACTGTGCCTGGGAGTCAGATCTCGAATCTCTATAGATTCTTTAGACTCCTGTCCTCTTTTGTGGTCTGTATTTCCCTCTGCTTTTCTTTTTCTTGATGCTAAAATATCCCTCAGTATCTCCCCAAGATCGTCTTGTTGAAGTGATGAGCATATCTAAATTCATCTAGGTTTGCAATTGAAATCTTTGATGTCTTTAGAACTCTTTCTGAACCAAATAATATCACAAATGTGTGGCAGAATTCTGCTAAAACCATAGTCTTGCTTCTTGTGTGACCAGAGTCTGGGAGATTATCTGCTCCAAATTTTTTGCTTTTTTGCTCTGCCATTCCCTTTTTGACATGCTCTGCCTGGAGTGGAAAGAGTGAATCTTGACTCTCACAGTAATATATAAGAACATGACTTCAGTCATCAAATATGTATGATGAATTATTCTGTACATTGCAGTAAATAAAGCATACACTGAAATTTTTCTGTTTAATAAGTAAAGCATTCCAAGCTGCAGTTTTGAACTCAACCTTTTTTCAAACATGATAGGGCAAAATTTATGTGATTCCTCCAAAGCAAGATAACTGAGTTTAATACAATGGCAGCTCTTGAGTTTACATTTGAGAAAATACACTCTTATACTCTGACATGTGAGACTGGCCTGTGAAGTCTGATGTCTAAATTGCATTTATACAATTACACAAGATTTACTCATTTTTGTTGTTTTGTCCTTATGTATTTGGAAATAATTGGTTCTTCATGTATTAACTCATAATTGTAAAGAAGTAGGAATGTGAATAAATTTGCAATTTCTCCATGGACTGGAATGTCATTTGAAGGCTACAGATTAGCAGAGATTAATGGCATAATGCCATTCTTTTTCCTCAAGAAATAATGAGCTTTTTTTTTCCAAGAAAAGAATTTTTCATCAAGGTCATGAGAGTATCCCAAATGTGGCAGTGTCATTACATCTGTCAGAGGAAACAAACCTGCAGTTAGAATGTGACTACAGATTGGTTTAAAGGTTATGTTAGGGGTTTTGTATCCACTGCATGGGGATATTAGTATACAGGATAACAGTAGTGAGGAGATCAAGATCAATGAATAATGCAAATATTATTTTATTTAACTCAAGCTGATTTTAGTGCTGACCTACAAACAATTTAGGTTTTATGTTTGGAATTAATTATTGCCTCTTGAAATAATGAAAACTTACAGTAATGCCAATGGAACACATTGGCATCCTGAGTGTTTTAATTTGCTAGGAAGCAGCTTCAGCGTTGACTAGATGCTCTTAAGATTTTTCTGATTTGACCATGATGAACCAGAAAGGATTTCTGGAGACAGCCTCTTACAAAGGTGGTTTGCTGAACCTCAGCATAAAGAACCCAGTTTTGGCAATAGTATTAGAAGGGTCATTTCCATGCGACCTCTCAAGAACTACTGGGAACAGAGAATCTTCTCTGTACCTTTGCCAGGAAGTATTCAGAGACTGTCTTCTGTAATTATTAGTGGAGCCTAGGAGACTCCCTGACTTAATTAGGGAATATCATAGGTAGCCAGATACAGATCTCAATTAACATCTTTTTAAGGAAATGAAAATAAAACTTAAAAGATATGACTTGGGAACTGCTGATTCCCAGGTCAGTCCATTTTCAGCTAATAATGAATTACCTCTACTTTTTTTTATTTGTAGCTTTACTGTAAGAGTCTGCGCAGATTTTGAAGGTCAAAGTATTTCAGATGAGATAGGTAAGAAATATTTTCTATTCCTATAATTCTCTCTGGCCTGCTCCATTTCAGATGTATTGTTTTCCTACACTTGGAAAGACAATAGGAGTGAGCTCCTCCTAAGGCAAGAAAATGCAGTTAAAAAAAGAAGAGTGTGTGTGTGTGTGTGTGTGTGTGTGTGTGTGTGTGTATCTATATATATATCTCACAAGCCTTTTATTACTCACTTAAAGGATTTTTGTTTCAGATTAAGATATTTTCTAAATAAAACCAAGAATGTACATTGTTGGAGAATGTTCTGTTTTGGAAAAAAAAATAAAGAGACAGAAGTCCTGTACACGTATGATCTGTCAATGAAATCAGAAAGCTTAAATTACGTGTCTTGCATACTTTGGATCAAAAACTAGCGGGCTTTTAAACAGACAGGCACTTTAAGCATGGATTAGTTTTTCTTGAAAGACTTGGTTAGGTTAATTAGTTATAATGCATAATGAATTCTTTGCTACTTTGTTTCTGTTAAATCAATAACTAGTTTATTTATTTATTCATATCCTTTAGTGCTGAAAGGTGAATTGCAGTTAGACTCATTGAAACAGAAAGGAGCTGTTAAGAGGACCCTCTTCTTTGATTACCATCAGTCACATCATTACTTCTCCATTGTGATAGAAAGACAGAAACAACTCCATTGCCAGGACTTCCTTGTTTATCTCAGAGTAAGTTGTTTAAAATATTTTGGACTGTCATCATATTTTGAGTAGTACCAGGGATTTAAAGATAATAATAAAAAAGGAGCCACTGGAAAAGGAAGGATAATTTCAAAAATGACACAAATGGGATATAAGATAGACCTCGTCTGTATGTTCAGTATGTCCAGAGCATATTGCTACCTTGAAAAAATTCCCTATGTAAATCTTTGGCTCATCTTTTGTCAGTATAAGTATTAAAGAAAGACTTCTTTTGAAGAGTGTAGAGTTTCTGTGTGTAAAAATACATTCATTTCACACTCTTCTGGAAATTCTGATCAAATACTGCATCTTCTGATAGAAAAATGCAAGATTGCTTTCCTTTTTGGTATCCCTTTACTTTTTTAGTGTTCACAGTGCAGTAATAAACTAATCATGTTAAATATCATGCCAGTTCAGGTTCAAAAGGCGTTTTAAAAGAGTTTTACCAGAACTATTGGCCTAAAATCCATATATTTTAAAAAGTATTTTAAAGATATTTTAAAATGTTTTTAGAAAAATTTAAACTGTATAATTGAAGTTGCAAAGGAGAAAGGGTCAACACTTGCTCACTTGCAAGTGGAGTTACCTCATGCAACTGAAGTAGATTCCAAGTCTGGTCCAAGAAATGCAGTGGGAGGTGAAATGGAAAAGTTTCAAGCACTATGTAAGGACATCTCTGGACAATAAAGGGGGTTGAGTTTTACCATTGCTAATTCATATAAATTCTTGGTTATGGTACAAATGTGGTATAAATATACGGTACAGCAATATTACCTCCACAAATCCACACATGCTCTAAACTTCCATTTCAAAAGGAAGGCGGGCAGTAGCTGATAGGAGTTGGTTCTGTGTGTCTCTCTTACACAGCTTCATTTTAGGCTAATGCTTTGAAATATTTCTGAGTCTACTCAGCTCAGCCAGCTTCCCCCAGATGTGGGGCTGTGGAGGCAATGTGTTCTGGGCATTCCAATTACTGGTGAGTCACTTTGCTTTCCTAATGACACCACATGCAGCCAGAATTTGGCCAGCAGCTGTCAAAGAATCATGCCTTTACCTTCAATAAAGACCACATCTTTACCTTCAGAAGTCTGAATCTGTTGTCATAACGTGCTAACTGAAATAATCATAGTAAACCATTGGTTTTTTTTATATGATTGTCACTCACAGGATGAAACAGAATTTAGAGATAAATTATCTCCCATCAATATAAGCTTCAATTATAGTTTGGATGAGTCCAGTTTTGAAGATAGTTTGACTGTGAAGCCAATACTCAACTATTACCAGAAAAGCTCATTAGCAGAGCAGGTATGAATTTTGCGTGCCACATCTTCTGTATATAAACATGAAAGCATTTACAAATATTATGTGTGTCATCTTCCTTAAAAAAGAGTATCCTGGCCAGAAATTACACAACAGGGATTTAATAATTCAAAATGTAGATTGAACATAAATATAGAACCAACAGGCCTTTCAGGTATTTCCAAAACTGTCTTGTGCTCACAGTTTTGATTGCATTGTAGAACATGTAAACTAAGTTAGTGTGGGAAAGGGCCTGAAGATTATATTGTTCTTCTAAGAACATATTTGACCATCTAAATAGTCTCCAACTACCATGTGAAAAGGAACTTATAGAAAGGAGAAAAATATTTAATTCACTTAGGCAGTGCTAGTGGTATTTAAGACACTTAAGTTAGCAATATTTAATGATGTGATTTGGACTTAGAGGCATGTACTAACTGTATTATAATTTTTTACTTTGCAATAATACAGGCTTACATTCTGGTTGACTGTGGGGAGGACAACCTATGTATTCCTGACTTGCATCTTTCTGCAATGCCGTAAGTTAAATAAAATAAATTATGCTGTATATAAGAAAGTCCAGATGCTGCTAACTGTTGCAACAGAATGATGTAGAACACAGTTCTGTTGTTTACTATAGCTAATTACTCTTACCTGATTTCCGTATTTTAATTTGTGCATCCATTTCATCTATAAAACCAAGAAATGGATAAATACACACTTCCAAACCACATTCATGATGTTTAATGGTTATCACAGAAAATGTAGTTTGCAGGTGTTTGTTAGGAGTGGTTCAAGTTCTCTGAAAATCAGAAGATGATACAAATTGTTCATAGGAGATTTCAAGTTTTTTTTATTTCAGTGTGCCAGTGACTTTGAACTTGGACGCAATTCTCCTGTACTCAATGAAGTGAGTAAATAAATCTCAGAATAAAATTTTCAAAACATGGCAACAGTTTCTCCTGTGGAGGGAGAAATATGCCAAGCAGGACAAGTGGGGAACATCTGAGTTACCTGACTCTGTCCCATCATCAGAATCAGTCCGTAGCTGTGAAACAAAAGGGCACAGTGCCATTGCAGGTCTCAGGAGAATTTGTGTCATTGTTCGTATTGCAATGGACATGAGGAGAAAACTACCACCTTTGTGTCCTCCAGAAAACAATGCTGATGAGTATTTCATGATTCCTCCACGAAATACTTCTTGCTGTTTAGAAAGTAGTCAGGCTCTGAAATTTTATACCAGTAACTTTCAAGTTTTGTGGTAGTCCAATTTGGCCATGGTGGTGTTTTCTCTTGACCTCTTTTCTACCCAGGTGCTGGTATACTTTTTCATGGGGTCATTTTTTATAGAAAATGCTTTATTTTGTGTTCACAGAGTATTTTCCAGAACAGATGTTCTGAGAGCAAAATGTCCTTTTGGTTTTTTCATATGTAAATCCTGATTGTGCATGTTTCAACTCCTGACAAGTAGTGTGTTCTGTATAGGGATACAGATCAGCTAATAATTGGAGAAGAAAACTGTGTCATGCTCATAATAAATCCAAGGAATGATGGGGAAGGAGCCTACGAAGCTGAGCTACATATAAAGATTCCACCTGAAGCAGATTATACTGGGGTTGAACGCAACAACAAGGTAAAGGAAAATCAACATGTTAGCGATAATGAAGCAGACAGCTGGGAGCAAGGATAAAAAACAGGCTGTACCAGCTGAAAGCAGCACATAAAGAGGTTCCTTTCAGGGAGAGGGATTCCATCAACTCTGAGCTATCCTTGCTTGCACAGCCCAAGGTAAAGATTAGCTGTGCCTCCAGAAGATGGCAAGGACAGGACCATTCTGTTCAGACCTGTTCAGCTCCTTCCTGGTAACTTAGTTATAATGCTACACAAATACCGTCACATTTCTCCTAGGAATAGAGGTATTCACATCATTCAGATTTTGAACCAGTAAACACTACCAGTAGCAGGAAGTAATACTGCCAGATTCCCTGAGTGCTTCCAACCTGGGATCCCATGGTACCAGCTCCCAGTCAGAGTTAATGAGCCCTGCTGACCCCCTGACACTTGGACACTGCTGTCTCCTCTCACAGCACACCAGTGTTTTACCATTATTAAGGGTGTCCCAGTCTCCAGTATCCTGAATAGCTGGACATTAATTGCAGCATAAACTTGATAAAGTTGTTTTCCCTTGTCGTCAATTCTTTTATGTTATGAATGGGCCAAAAATGCAATTATAATGTAAAATGTGCCAGTGTTCACAGAAGGACTAATGTTGACTGAAGTCCTGCTGAGCTGTACTGAACATGCAATGTTTTTCCTTTTTGGGTCTGTTTGTTTTTAAAGAGCAAAGATGAAACACTATCCTGCAAACAAGCAGAGTGTTCATGTATGCTCTGTTGGACAGCAAGTCTGAGTCGCCTCATCTGCACATAAATCTCCCAAGCTGTTGCAACATGAGCCTGCTTTTTTCTCTTAGTGCCTGGAATGTTCAAAAGGGCCTCAAGGGTGAAAGTGGGAGAAAGCAAGTTAATTTCCTTTCTAAAGGCAAATGTTTTTAAGGAAGTTGAAAGTAACTTACAAGGTATTTCCTTATTCTCCTTGTCAGGGACTTTATTAATGGGCTTCTAACCTAGTTTGAAAAACATTACAAAAATAATTACAAGAAGTAATGCTGTCATCAAAGATGATAGAAATTCTCTGCAACCTCACATCTCAGAAGCATATCTGAAAGACACCAGCCTTTTCCTACTGCCTATTCCTTTTCTTCTCTTAGCAAAGCCTCTGGTTTTTTGGACCGTAATCTACAAAACTAAAGTTCTCTTTAATATGCTACAAATGGTTACCTTTTTCCTTCGTCCCTCTTTAGAAATCTTTCACTGTTCTTTTAGATGTTACCAAAGTGTCAGAGGAGGCACTTATTCTAAAACCCACAGCATGTATTAGGACATATCTATTATTTGAAGGACCTGGGGGATGGAGTGGGTGAGAGGCTGGACATGAGTCATCAATGTGCACTCACAGCCCAGAAAGCCAAATGTGTCCTGGGCTGCATCAGGCCTTCCAGTACCTGAAGGGAGCCTGAAAGAAAGACAGAGAGGGACTTCTTACATGAACATGTTGTGACAGGACCAGGGAGAATGAATTCAAACTGAGATAGAGTAGGTTTAGATTAGCTATTAAGAAAATTTCTTGGCTGTGAGGGTGGTGAGGCACTGGAACAGGTTGTCCAGGGAAGCTGTGGATGCCCCATCCCTGGAAATGTTTAAGGCCCGGCTGGATGGAGCAACCTGGTCTAGTGGAAGGTGTCCCTGTCCACAACAGGGGGGTTGGAACTAGGTGATCTTTAAGGTCCCTTCCAATCCAAACCCATTCTATGTTTTGGACCAGAGAGAAATCATTCAGAGCTTCTTGTGATTTTAGGAAAAATTGAATTTTTTAGTGCCAACACAATGGACTCATAGAGAAAGGAAGGAAAGAATACATGGGAGCTCCTGGTGCTTTGGAAGAATAAAGAGAAGCTAGAATGGGTTGGGAAGGCATTTTAAAGTTAGAATACTTTTTCTTTTGAAGACACAATTTTAAAACCCCAGGAAACATAATACAACTTCTTCATTCTTTTCAGATTTTGTGGAAGATAAAATACCTTTCTGACAAATCCGATTCTAAATCCTTGTAGATTTATAAAAAACTGCCTTCCTTTTGTCCACATTTACCTAGTTCACTCCCACACATAATTTATTTCATATTCTCTTGCTTTTCATACTTACTCCATTCAAAAAGATAGCATCATGTTCTTTCCGTGAAGGATCAAAACATTAGTCCTACTTTCCACATCACTGTTAGTGTCTTTCTTTCTGCATTTCAAGGACCATTTTCACAAGGATTACAAATGGCACTGAAAGCAAGTTTATTCTTTCTATTGTTTTTAAATGGTAAATGTATATTTCTTAAAACTCTTTTTTGCAATATTATGGTTCCATTAAGTAAACTAAAAAATTATAACTTCCAAGTGCATTTGGAAAAGAAACTGATACTGTAAATTTCTTCTAAAATTTTCTAAATGTAAATACTTTTGTTACCAGGATGACCAAATTCTTAGAGGGTCATAGTATAAATAAGAGGGACTCAATTCATTCAACTTACAGGGCTTTGAGAAAACACAGCAATTTGAACTGCCAGGATAACAGAAGAAATTATCACACTGGATGCAGTAAACACTGAGGTATATGGAAAAAAAAAGGTCTCTTGGTCTGTAGGCACTTTTTGAGGCATGGACAATGGATGAAAATTACAGTTTTCATGTCAGTTGCAGTGGAGTCAGGAATTCAGTACTTATTTTTGTGTTTGTGTTGTATCCTGCCAATGGGGCATCTGTGGCTGCTCCTGAAATATACTTAATTTAATACAGAGCAATTTCAGCAGACAGGTAGATTTATGGTAGAACCCGTTGCAATCATGTTCTTAAAGCTCTGCCTCTAGGATTGCATTTACTCTTGGTTGTATCTGTGTTTACAGTCCTCTGTGTAGCTGTTTTTCTCCAGCCTGCAGTATTCCTGGTATAAGGCATTCTAATACCAGTATTCCTGGTATAAGATTCACCTCAGAGCCAACAAAACAGGTAGACTGAGACCAGAATAAATGAAATGTAATCAGCTGAATAAATCCCTTGACACATTTCTGATGGAACTGAAAAATCTGTAGAATCAAATAATTCAATTATGCTGTCATAATTTCAAAGTAACTGTATTCACAGAGGATATTTGTCTACTTTATTGTGGGGCTATTCTGGATTTAGTCTAACAAAGAAACACACATTAAATGCTTAGTAGAGAAACACCTTAAGTGCCTCCTGTCCAGCCCTGGGTTTTTTTTCTTTATTTCATTTTCACAATGTATTGTGCAATTCTGTATCGTTTGAATTACACTTGGAAGCTGCTGAAGTCAAAAACTTAACTGAAAATTCACTTGCCTTCTACCTCCTCCCTTCAGCTTTATGCAATGAAGTGTTTGACCTGCCTCAGTTGGCATTATCTTCTTACCTGAGACCTATTCTGTGGAATATTGCACACAGACTGTGCAACTGCATAAAAAATGAACAACATTTTGCAGAAATGTGATCTTAGGCAAGTGGAGAGGCAAGTGAATGTGTGTGATTTTAAAGTTTGAGGTCAAGGACATGATTTTGGAGCTTCATTGATTCCTGCAGATGCTGACACTTCATTCAGTCAAAAGCTGATGATTGAAATAGAATTACTTAAAATGAAATCAGGTGTGTTCTTTATCAGTTGTACTGTGGAAACATTTAGAAGGTCCAGAGACCAGGTAAATGAGAAAATTACCATAGCTTTATTAGTCACTGGAAACCCATTGGCTTGCAATAACTGTTCATATGCAGTAGGTGTGAATTTACTGCTGCTATGAATTAGCTGCTATGAAGAAATTATAACCACAGTATACTACCTCATATTTCCAGCAGTAGATCCAGAGACAGTATATACTGCTGTATGGTACACTCTTAGACTACAATAGTCACTAGCATGACCATGTGTTTGAACCCCCAGCCATTGCCTGAGTACTGTGCACTAATCCTTTGCTCCATGACAGAGTTACCCATATTGAACAGCTCAATCCTGCCTTAGTAGCAAAAGCTGGGACCCAAATTCATATGGAATAATTAGTAGAAGTAAATCAGGCAAATGCAAAGGACTAACAGATATTTGTTACACGCTACAAACATTATGTGTTTTGGCAGAACTGCCTCTACTCAGGCTGGAAACTGCAGAGTGGTACAGATCACATCCAGATATGTATTGCAATGGATAAGCTCTGAGCCATTTCCCCCATGCCTTTCTGAACTAAAGCATGGCACTCTTAAAATAAGCAAAAGTCCTGAAACATTCTTGTCTTATGTGGAAATTCTTAGACTAAGTACATTGTGGCTGGCTAGATGAGATGTGATTTGAGCCTGGTGAAGGCAAAGTCTAGTTCTTCATAGATTAACTAGATACATACATATACATCAACTAGAAGATGGTACCTAATCCATCCCCTTTTACCCAGAAAACAAAATTGAAAGGTGATGGTAAAGAAAAGAGGAAGTGTTTTACTCAGAAGTCTGTTGTGTTTAACTGTTCTGGCATCAATTAGTAATTCATCACTACGACCACAAAAAAAAGTTTCAAGTTTGTAGACTGCCTGGGTTACTTAAAGCATCCAATCACTTCCTAGTTAAAATGCACCCTGGGAGCACACGTGTTAATTGTTGGGGTTTTATTTCTGATTAAGACTGCCAAAAAGACTGTGTGTTGCTACAGAAATACAAATTGCTACCAGTGTCAGGTAGAAGGGCTTTGTGACAAACCCTTCCATCTGGCTGAGTTACATGTGAACACACTGATACTGACAGTAGTAGGTGTACAAGTCTCAGCTCCTGCTTGCTTCCTGCCTGGTTTTAATTTTGTAATTTTGTACTTAACCACCTCAAAAAGGGGATCACTGCAAAAACAAAGGCAGTAAATCTCATTATTGAAGGAATTCTACCACAGCTGACCCTTTGTCACATCTTTATACTGCACAAATTATTTTTTGTGATGCTGGTCATATAAATTCTGTACCATTAATCATTTTCAGTCTAGGAACATAGCCCCCAGATTGCAAAAGAACTACTTGAAAAACCCCTTTGTTTTCTTAGCCTTTGAGGGACAAAAAAAATGTGTGATAAGGGCTGATTTACTCTTTGCTGGTCTATGATACAGCATTTTTAAAGAACTGCCAAATATCTAATATAAATGAGTATTTATTTCTAACTTTTAGACCTCAGTTTCAACTCCCCTCCCCCAACAAAAGCAAAAGTATAAACCCACACATCAAGATCAAATGGACAATTTTCCAGACAGGTTCGATTTCAACTGTGTTAACACCCTCTTTTCTCCCATGTGTTGTTTCCCACCTCTAATTAACCAGCTGGAAAGAGTGTAAAAATCCTTCCCTCCCAACCCTAGAGAGGCTTGGAAAGGCTATTAGTGCACTGGACATGCTGTGTAACAAACTTTGTTTCCTCCTAGCAAACTGTAAAAATGTCAGTGTACAATGAGGTGTGTGCTGAGGGCATGCTTCACATGGGCTCTGTTTAGGACATGCCCTGCCTTTTTTTTAATCTCAGGAAAGGATGAGGACAGCATGACCATGCTGAGTTTTGCAGATAGGGCAAATTGGTCCAGATATTTCCCAGGTCTTTTTATATAAAGGGCATGAACTTGTTCACACTGCTTCATCTGTGAGAGTCACAAATGAACAGAAAGGGAATGCAACTTGCTGCATCCTGCTTTTACAAGGCTGATTTACTTCTGCACATATATGGAAATACCTTCATTTACTGAAGATGTCAGAGAGGAAAACAGAAGAAAACCCCCCACATTTTATTGCAAACCCCCCACATTTTATTGCTTTGCCTTATTCTGTATCTCCTAGCTTGCACACTTAATGGCTGTTCCTCCTCTTGTACAGTTTGTTTTGTTTACAGATGATACTACTAGTGATAAAGATTGCTACAAACAACAAAAACCTTTGTATCTGGTAATGTGAAAGCCTGTCTCCTTTGTTGCTAATTTATGAACACATGTAACAGTTTATGTTTTTACAGAGTATTAAATGTTCTAAGTATTTTACCATAGATTGGAAAATAAAGATCTAGAATTGATCCAAGTTTTGCCAATGCCAGAAATTCATTCTAGAGACTTCTGGGAATGGATAACACAACCATTGTAATTAGTGTGAGATCTATTCTTCTCACTTAGTTTTGCCTACTCTTTTTTTCTCTGTTGAGTCATAATGACTATAGGAATTATTCACAACAACAAAGCAGTATGGTAAAACTAGACATAGAGTGATCTCATTATGATTCTTAAGGTGCTGGAAACTATCCTGTTTGTTTTTCCCTGGCATCAGTTTTTCCCCGTTGTCTGACAATAACCAAGTAAATGTTTTGATAGTGCACTGAGCAGGTGTCCGAAATCAAAGGAAAGTCACAGTCAAAAAGGCATCACTTTTCCAACTGGATACATTTCACTGTGATCTCTGACCTCTGCCTTGGTGTCCTTTTGTTGCAGGCACTGCGTGTATTGAGCTGTGATTACAAGATGGAAAATGAAACTAGAATGGTGGTTTGTGATCTTGGGAACCCCATGGTGGCTGGCGCAAACGTAAGGGAAAACCAGATGCATTTACTGATTTTTATCTAATTGAATTTTCAAGGGGAACGAATGGAAATTTATTCAATTACCAGAATGTGTCCGAATAAGCAGCACATAAAACAAATTATTTACCTGGACAAGAACTTCACTGGTGTAGCAACTTGCCCATCAAACTAAGGTTAAACTACCACAACTGTGCTTTTGAAAAATTAACAATTTGTTTTTCTAAAAGATTAATTATGCTAGTTTTATATCACTTAAAGAAAGTGAGAGTGATTCAATTTATCACTGAAGTTGCACTAGTGTAGTGAAAATTCCAATCCATAATGTGATCTATTTATTTCTCCCTTTTAGTATTCCCTCTACTTAAAATATATAGATATAGATATATGTATAGTAAATGACAACTTCTTCAGCCTGATTCTCACCTTGAGTGCATAAGGGTTGTCTTATCAGTTCGTATCACAATTTATATTCAGGAAAATGTGTATGGAATAAAGTTTTGCTTCAAGTTATTATTGTAATTCTAAAGATTTTCCTAAGACAGCCTTTCATAAATCATACTACATATTAGATGGAATGACAGTAGCCTTGTTTTTGGACAAAAGCTGAACTGAATAATAACTGATGATGAACACTAGATAAGGATTAAAAATAGGTTTGGAGATAAAAAAATCCGCAATTGTCATCCTTTGTCCCTATTTCATGACAAAACAATCCAGGAAATCCCAGAAGTATTAAAGCCAGGAATGTTCAGCCATGGATACTCTTGCAGAGGAATTTAGTGTTTCTTGTAAATTCATAAGTGCTATAAATATTTCACTAAAAGAAAATAATCCAAACATTGATACCTAGATAAAAAACTGTCCTAATAAAAATGAAGCAGTCAACAGCATGAACATATATCAGGAATAAATAACAGCTTTTAATTGAAACTACAACTGTTGAATTTCATATTGGACCTATGGCTTTGCAAAGAAATCAAAGCAAATTTCTTTGGTATTTTCAAAATCCCTACTAAGCTAAGGTTTGTCCTTCCTATGGAAGAGCAATATTTCATTCTTCAGCCTCTCTGCAGAGACGCTCTCTCGCCTCTTAGGATTTTGAAGCAGTTCATGTCTGACCCTCGAAGAAGAATCAAATGGGTCATATCATAGGAGATTGGGACTAGAATAAGTTTCTTTGGATCCTGAGGATAGCCTCAGATCAGCCATAGAACTTTAGAAAGTGAATGAGGGCAGGTGTCTCATGCACTCATCTGCCTGCATGGTCACAAGCAGTCCCAGAGATTCTTTGGGACTACAAGGAGGTGGAAACCATTGAAAATTGAGCTCTAGGTGATGGACCTCCTGGGATGAGGAATCTTCCTGGTGAGGATCCTTCTCCATTGAACTGTTGTGAACTAGAAGTCTGAAGACATTACTATAAAGATTTTCTGAGAACGACATAGACAAGAAGGCAAAAAGCTTTTATAGGTTTTGATTTATTCTACTTAATGAAAATCCTAAAAAGTAAAAGTAATTGAAGACATTTCTGAGGAATGGAATTTTCATAGTGGGATGATGGGATGCAATGATGGACCAAAGCATGAGACAAATTCCAAGTCAAGTCAAATAGTTGAGAAGGCAGAAATTTTACTTACCTGCTTAGTAGTTTCCTAGTTAGTCTCAAGGTAGAAGCAAATTCTCAAGGTACAGACAGAAGTGGACAAGGATCTCATGGGTGATTGGGATGCAGTGGAGGAGGGCAGGAGAGCATAAAACCCCTTGGGTTTGGAAGAGAAAAGGAAGACCAAACACAAGAGACACTAACTTTTATACCAAGAAGAAAATCTTTGTGGTTTGCATATTGTCATAAACATAAGCAATGGAAAGGTCTGAGTGTAAAGGTGTTAGACTACAGACCCTCATACTCCTCCCTTGGAATCCAGAGCCCTGTTTCCACATCGTCCTTCACCCAAAATGCTAGCAGTGTGAAAGCTTCAGGACTGCCATTTGGTGACCACTAAAACAGTACTACTCCCAGCTGTCTCCTTATGAATTTTCACAGCATAACTTATCCTTCTTTTCTTCAGAATCAACTCTAGGACTGCTGTAAGTGCCATTACCAGATATTCCTAAGCAAACTACTTGATAAAGAGACACTTGGAAGTAGCAGAATAAAACAGCAGGGTTCGTAACATATTCAAGGGTTTTCTACTTTATAAAAAAATAATCCAGCCCTTTAAAATTGAGGCATACAAAGAGCATTACAAAGCCAGATGGCAAAATTGTTTGATTAGAGTGAGTGAAATCTTAAATCCTAAGTTTATCTTTGAAGCCAGCTCTCCTGGAAGCTCAGTAAAGGTGAAAGGACTTGTGTTTTTTCAGTCCAAACATATTTTTGATGGCAAATGTACTTCCAAAAGCAAAATACCAGCCCTTTGTACAAATTGCATAAATGTCAAAAGGTTGCTCTGATCCATTTCCAATTTTGCAAAACAATTCTGCTCTGGCAGGAGATCAGTTACTCTCAAAATACTCAGTCAGAAAGGGACTCTTTGTGGAAGTTGTGAGTGGGAAGTAAGGGTTAGGTCAAAATTGAACATTCCTAAAACTCTTTAACTATTGAGCCACCTGAATGACTTGCCAGCACCCTGAAATCCTAGAATTCTTGACCTCTTGAAGATCAACTTCTGAGTATGAAGGTTATGTCAGGATTTTGTAATATAATTCATGAGATATCACTGCAGCAGACTACAGGGTTGTCTGACACTTCACATCTTCAAAATGCATTATGGTCATCTGTGTCCTTAAAATTGTTTACTGGCCACAAAAAAATACTTCACCTTTTCAGTAATATCTTTGAAGTTAAAAAAAAAAAAAAAAAAAGATGAAACAGTAAAAAAGAAGACAAAGACATGGTAAGGAAAACCTCAATGCCACATGGACCAGAATGCAAACTAAATGTCTGACAGCATCTCACTGGCAAAGATTACTCGACATACTTCTTTATGGCTCAGAAGAAATGGATCAGACTGACAAGCTTTCTCATGCCTATTCAGTGGCATTAGCAAGTGAGACGTAGGTTTTATTAAAAATTCTGGTAGTAAAATTTGGAAGTTCATAGAAATTAATAGAAATAAGGTTAGAAGACTGGAGGCTTGGAAGACCTTGCCTGTTTCTTGTACCAAACTGATTCTTCAAGAGCACCAGGTTTTGTCTTTCTTATGCACTGTAAGACACTTCAAAAAAGCTACACCTCTGTCTCCCAGCATACTCCTAAATCCTGTCAAATGTAATAGATTAAAACTTATCAGTAATAGCAGTAATGTACATGTATTTCAGAGACACATGATGTTACAAACATGAAAATAATGCAATTTTAATGAAACCAACTTCACTTGGAAAATTTTAAGTAAAATTAAACTATTCTGATAAAATTTATGTCCTACTAAAATAAGGATGTTGAGTGATTGCTAAGTTATAGGTTCAAGCAAGTTAAAGTGCTTTGGCCTCAGTGGGTTTTCAACAAGGGCATGGGAGCATCTTTGCCCCATTATTAGTAGCAATGTCAAGGGTTACTTGACATTAAAAAAGTCATATGACTGTACAAAGACAACATCTGCAGCTTATTAGAGTTGTACAGTAGGAGTGTGTTTCACTATTAAATAGGGGATTAAGCCTCGGGGGTGTAATAGATCATCAAAACTGCAGTTCATGTCTTCTCTGTCTGATGAAAATTTTACCTTTGGTTCATCAAATCTTATTTCTGCTATAAGTGGAAACAAATTTATTTAGACTGGTTAGTAAAAATAGTAAAAGAAATGGTTCATTGAATATTTGGAAATTTTTGTCTAAAAAACTAAAGAAAGTAATTATATTTTTAAAGGTGAATGGAGCATCAATACAGTTGCTAATATCATCTCCAAAAAGTGAGCTTAAAATTAGAGAGAGCTTACATCTCTATTCCAAGTCAGCTGTTCAACTTCTGAGTAATTTAATGAGCACTGTCTTTTCATCTGAAAGATTTTGCTTCCAAAAGGAGAGATCAACTCTAACTATGACATTAGGATAACCAGAACTCAATGGTTCGAACTCACCATTCCATTTATGATGACAGTATTGCTTCAGCATGGGCCAGGTGAAAGTAATTGAAACATGTTAGGTAAGTCTTGTTCTGGTGATGGATTGTGTTGCACCACTGCAAGTGAAGAAAAGGAGAATTGAATGAAAAAAAATTGATGGGAAAAAGGAATTGCTTAAACATAAGAAATGACATCCACAGAGGAAAATTCCTTGTCTTCAGTGATGTTGAATATAAGTCCCTACATTGGTGTATCTTGTCCTGTTGCTCACAAGGTTTCCTTAAATATTCTAAGGAAATTATGCCAAACAGACAACTTTTCTTTTCTTCCCCCCCCTTCCCCTCTAATCTAGTCAGATATTGGCAGAAATGAGGGAATGATGTCCTCATTTCCTAATGCATTTTGATTAATTTCTCAGGAAGATTGTTTCTCCACATGGAGAATATGTCTATGTGTAAACATCCATTCTAAAAAAATGAAAGCACAATGTCCATGTTATCCTGCAAAAAATTTTACCATCAGGCCAGATGGAAGGTAGAGGGAGAGTAAGAAGTTGTAGGAATTGCAAAATTCACATTTCAAAAATTACCAGATTTAAAATGTGCAGTTGAAACAATTAAAAACAATAATTCAAACATTGCAGTACAATTTAATTAATTTAACATTGAGGGCAGATGGCATCTCCCATTACCCACCTACCACTTAGACACTGGGGCGTAAATATGTCCTACAAGAGGCTTACAGAGACCCTACCACAGGCTATTGTATATTCTTTCTCTAGTTAGCCCTTCTCTCGTCTGAATGACCTTGATCTGCTTATCCTTGTTCTTCTTGCAAAACAAATGGAAATTGTCAAAGGGAGATATTGTCTGCATAAATGCAAGGGAGCACCAGTGGAAGCACTTACCTCCTTCAGTTTTGGGAACTGTGTGTTTTACTCTCTCCTCTGGTCACTCCAAGTGGTGGCAAACTGAACTGCAAATATAACTTTGAAGCTGTATTCCTCTTAACAGTTCTTAACAGAACTGCAATGGAGAAAAGAATCAAACTGAAAGTAAATTAAAACTGCTGCTCATTTAGGCTCAGGTGCTCAGTCAGCCCCACAACACCTAACGCATGCGGTGCCGAGCTCACAGGTGCAGAGACAATGCAGGGACCAGGAAGCCCTGCAGACCTGGACAAAGGCGTGCATGGACGGAGACAGGGATGAGAGCTGCCAGACAACTATTATTTTCTTTTGGCTTGGCAAAGCAAAGCAAATACTGTCTGGATGAAGAAGGGCCCACCGCTGTGTTCTTGGGAGTGTGCTTCTCTGTTCCTCTGATCTTTCCTCTGTCCAGCCAAGTTTTCCATCTGGTGACATACACAGGCGGGATGGTATTTTTTTCCTGAGAACAACTAGATGATGTTATTTCATACTAACTTGAAAAAGTAACAGTATCCAGTATAAGTCTGTGAAATGCAATGTTGAACAGTACTGCTTTATTGATCTGGAGAGATCAACTGTTTCCAGTAACCTGTTGTTTTGTTTCTTTCTCAGTTTTCCACAGGCATTCGATTTTCTGTTCAGCATTTTGAAAATGCGGATTTCAACATCAGTTTTGAGCTGCAAATAAAAAGGTTAGATATTGTATCAAGAGCATGGTTATTTAAATTATTAATTCCTATTGACTGAAGTTTATTAGATAATAAGGTCCCTCTTGAGTGTCAGTAATTATTTCATGGGCTTTCCAATGGTAGCTTACTTCAGGAGTACTTTTGGAGTTGGAGCCTTGTTAGCTTTTAGCAAAATCAGTCTTATTTCTTTAAAATTCAGGTTAACTGATTTTGGTCAATAATCCAAGGATCTTCTACAGATTTGCCAAAATTGATTTGCCAATTTGCCATATTTTCTACTACTTCAGAATTAATAAACAGTGATCACTTTGTAACAAAGGTGAATAGGTACAAACATATCATGCTCTGAATTAAACCAGACATGCCTCTACTTCACAAAAATTTAGAAAATAAAAGGAAAGCTGTTAAAATCTGTTCAACAGATTTACTGGCATGGAGAGAACTGTTTCAACTTGATGCAGGTGAACCTTTGTAATTTTTCCATTAGATTCCTCCCCATTTGTGGGCCTCACATACTAAGACTGTAGAATCTTGTGTTTTATGCTGAGCAGTACTTCTTCCACAGGAACAAAAAAGCACAGAGTGGGCTAGGTTAGGATAACCTCAAAAACAAACCTGGGACTTTTTCAGTAGATGGCAGGGCTTCTGCTCCATCTGTCCTCATCAAATACACACTGGAGTTCCGTATGGGGCCCTCTCTGCCCCACATGCAGACACTTAATTGCTAATGTCTGGCCTTTAATGAGGGCCTTGATCATGTTCATGATGGTAAATAACTGAGACATTTAAGACGTTTAAGTCATGTCTCCATAATGTAACCCTTGAAGGAAAGGACATGCAGAAACTCAGGAGGGGCACAGCAATGCCACAGAAGCCCATTAGGTCTTGGTCAGGCCTCAGCCCTCTCCCTGGGATCTGGCTGGGGATCATGCAAACCTGGCCATGGGCTCCTCTGGAGAGAGATACAACATTTAACTTGTAGGTCCCCTGTCCACTCCACTGTTCATTTCTTAATGCAAGCAATGGTTTTGAATGGGTATCCAAGGCTCGTGTCACTACCCTTTTCATGCTGTGAAACTGGGGAGATCCAGAGCCTTCTGGATAGTTAAATCTTTCTAGGTAATAAGAGTTGATAAGTAATAAGTAGGTAATAAGTACGTCAGTGTTTTTAAAAAGTGACAAGAATTTACTGAGGAATAAGTCTGAACTTCAGGAGAGAATAACATCTCCTGCTTCCTCCATGAGTGTGACTGACTGAAATGTAAGGGAAGGAAATATGTTGGGCTACAAATTGGTGTGAAAATTCTGAAGAGCACACAGCTATTTAAAAAACAAAAAAACCCGGAAGACTAAAAGAGTAAAACTTCTTGCATAGGAAATGTACCCTACAGGTAAAACTCACTGCTTTGTACATTCTTTCACAAGCAGCAGGACAGTTTGTGCATTTCTGTGTCCTTAGTAAAACAATCCTCAAAGAAAAAGGGAACTCCATGAGGCAAAAAGAGGAAATTGCCTAAATGGAAGAAAAGGGAAGAATACATCTGAATTTGAGTCCTACTTTAATTTATTCAAAAGAGAGAGCTTTCCTTTACTTGAAAACATCGAGTGGAAAATAAATATTTTGGTTTGCAAGACTGAGGTTCATTACTTACAAGAAACAAGCAAGAGGTTGAGTAGTGTCTTGAAATCTGATTCCTTTTCTGATGTGGATGTTGCTGTGCAATTATGTACCCTTTTGAGAGAGAAATGTCCTGGCACTTTTATTTAAACTATTTTCTTCTCTAAAAAATGCCATAAGGCACAAACAAGGTTTGAATACCAGATATATATGATCAAAATCTGTATTTTAAATCTATGGAAAGTAGGACAAATAAGCAAATTAGAAAGCAGCCTATTCTAACAAAGTAGTGGTATAATAATTTTTATACTTGTATTTTTATACTCAAAACAATGGCTATAGGGGATTACATAAAAGTTCAAATAATGTTTGATGGGAATCTGCATTAGTTTACAAACAAATTAAAGCTGCTCTTAATTTTAGCAATCTGTAACCAAAAAGCCTGGATCAAAGCAGTGTTGCTCTTTACTCCTCAGGAGTCAGTCACTGGGAATGCTGACCTCCTCTGAATGTTTCCATTTGACTGATGCTACCCAGATGTGATAACAGCAAACTGACAGCAATAGAAACTTAGCATTCATGAAGCAAGGAAGTCCATGCTTGCTTGAAAAAAAAATCCAAATTTAGTGTTGTTAACCCCATAATTAAATAAATTCTAAGTCTGTAATTACTTCTCTATCTTTGTGAATTTGAACCTGCAAACCTTTCTTTATATCAATGGGCTATAATCATAAGAATGGCCTTTTGAAGTAAGAGAAACAACCTTTATTACTAAGGATTTGCAATAAGAAAAGACAATAAGATGATTGAGAGCATTAGATTTTAAACATATAGAGATCTGTTTTCCCTGCTAATTGGTTTTAAGAGTGTAAACACTCTGGATAGAGGAGGGAAGAAAATAAGCAAATTAAAGAAACAGTTAATCTTGGTTCTTTTTCCCCAAAGACTGTCAGGCAAAAGTCACAAGTTTGGAGAGTCATAAAAATAAATTTTATTATAACAAAGCCTGTCTTGTTCATTGATACTGCCTTCCTCCAATGCATGAAACAAACTTGTATTCTATTAAGATACTTCTATCTATACAGATAGCCGAGTTGCACAAAGGAATTTACATGATATTCTGAGCCAAATAAATTTGTGTCATCTTACTCATCATCATAAGATTCTTTAAAGGAAGGTTGAGTTGATTATATTATTAAACATGTGATGAGCTCAAATAATATCAAACTTAAATACCAGTGTCCTACAAGACTGAAGAGTGGCAATAGGAATCCCATTTTGTCATGTGTCCAGTGGGCCTTTTGTATTGAGTGCTATGATAATCTAGAGTTCTGCTAAATAACGTTTGTTAACACTTGTATATAATTTTTCCAGTTCTAACAAGATAAATCCCACCAGCAACTTAGTGAACCTCCACATCAACATCAGTGCTGTGGCTCAAGTACAGATCAGAGGGTAAGTATTCAACTATTTCAACTCATTATGTTAACTACTTTTTTACAGAATCTTTCTGCATATGATAATTCCATGTTGTGAATCTTTTGGCATATTATAAACCCAAATGCTTTATCCATCTAGGACACCTGGGTTTCACCCCTGCAAGCCTTGCAGGATGGAGCTACTACAGACTTATTGAGTGTCTGTGCAAAGACAGCAACATGTAGAATCTCACATTGTAGCAACACCAGTCAGAACCAATATTTTATTTTGGTATTCAAATTGTGCATGGATGTTACTAATATAAAATGCCTGTTCATATGTGTAGGTCTTCTTGTGCAACCACCTGGATACTTAATGCTGAATACCAAACAGAATCTACTGCTTTTATGGCTGGAAATGTGAAAGGCATTATGGCAAGGCATATAGTAATAGAGAGCAGAGTGAGGCCTTTAGAGAAAGGATGAGTAAGAAATGAGTTATGATAAAAAGTCAACCAGCTACTACTATAGGATTCTTACATTTCTGCCTGAAGCAAGTGCTTGTTCACTGACACAAAGTATACCAAAATTAAACAAGCACAGGATATGATCAAAGATGATAATTTCTATCTCTGTTTTCACATATAAGTTGATTTTGGAAACTATAAAATGCAATTAGATGATAATTGCCAGCTGAGTATGAGCCAGCACTGTGCCTAGGTGGCCAAGAAGGCAAATGGCATCCTGGCTTGTGTCAGACATAGTGTGGCCAGCAGGCATTGATCATCCCTCTGTGCTTGGCACTGGTGAGGCCATACCTCGAATAGTGGGATCATTTTTGTGCCACTCACTACAAGAAGGACATTGAGGTGCTTGGGCAAGTCCAGCAAAGAGCAAGGAAGCTGGTGAAGGGCCTGGAGCACAAGTCTGATGAGGAGCAGCTGAGGGAGCTGGGGGTGTTCAGCCTGGAGAAAAGGAGGCTCAGGAAGACTTTATTGCTCTCTACAATTAACTGAAAGGAAGTTGTAGTGTGGTGGGAATCAGTCTCCTCTCCCAGGTAACAAGTGACAGGACGAGATGAAATGGCCTCTTGTGGCACCAGGGGAGGTTCCATTCAGATATTAGGAAAATTTTCTTTACAAAAGAAGTTGTCAAACATTGGAAGAGGCTCCTCAGGGAAGTGGTAGAATCACTTTCCCTGGAGATACTGAAAAGACAGGTAGATCTGGCACTGAGGGACATGATTTACTAATGAACTTGACAGTACTACTTTTGTGGTTGGACTCGATGATCTTTAAGGTTTTTTCCAACCTTAGTGATTCTAAGATTTTATAAGAATGTAAGACTACCCTGTAAAATCTTGGAAGTAGACTCCTATTCTGGCATCCTGGAGGAAGTCAGGAGAATGTCTTTTTAAAGCAAATAATTGCCTCCAATGCTTTTTGTCTGGGATATTAGCTTTCCTATATCTCCTCTTATGAAACTACAGCTCAAGACCTTAACCATTACTAGCTCTGCAAGGGTTGAACAGGAACTACAAGGCCCAGATTCACTTTCACAGTCAGGCCATGAGGCTTGGCTGATGCAAGAGGGTAGATGTCTCTTAAGTGATGCACCTCAAGGGGCTGCCTTAGATGTTAACAAATAAAAATGCATTTATTTATGGGTTTTTTAATGTATAAAAATGTATTTCTTGTTGTCACTTCTGAGACAATATGACTACCTAGTGCTAACAATAAGTCAAATAATTTTGCAGATCACAGAGAACAAGTTTCCTGCTCTAATAGGGAATCTATCTGCTCTGATCTGCTCTAATATTCAGTCTAAATCAGAGAGATTTTTAAGGATTTTTCATCATATTTTGTAAATGTATTCCAGGTTAAGAAGACTAACCCTAAAACTTGACAGGGAAAAAAGAAAAAGGCTGGCACTCAAAGACAGTGTGGATATATGTTAATATTTTTTTTCTGAAAAGGAGCAGTTGAAAGACAACATGTTTAATAAGAACAGAAGTGAGAATATTATTTCATTTTCTGTGATCTAAGGAAATGAACTAGATAGGAAGAGAGGTGAAAAATACAAAATGTGTAACACAGAAGGAGAAGTAGAGGCTGAGGAAATAAGAATCCAAGGTGTTATTTAATGGGCTACAGATGTGTGAGAAAATGTTGGGAGCCAGCGGCTGCTAGGTGTTGCCATGGGTGAACACCCAGGCTAAGGACTGTCTGGAGTTTCAGACTGGAACATTTGTGGTTACATACACAGGACTTCTCAGAAAGGGTTGCTTCCAGTGCTGTGGATTCTGTTGTTTTTAATGAAGTTTCTCCTCACTTGAATAAAAAAATCTTCCAAACTTTTTATTCTTTGCAAACTTCTTGGAAACTTTGCCTCCATCATGTTCTTTCTGTGCCATAGTGTGTTCTTTTTAATGAAAAGTTCTGTAACAGGTAAATAGATAGACCAAAAAATGACCACAAAATCCTCAGTTCTTTTGAGCTTCGTGATGAGTGGAAAAAAGTTGCTTGAATTGCTCCCTGCAGTGCTAAGAAACAGGTTATTATTAACAGAGGAATTACTTAATTGAATGACTTCCACTTTCTTTCCTCTTAAGTATTTTAGTTTTCTTAGCTATAGCATTCCCAACTACTTTGTTGACAGATTTTGCTAATTACTCAGAGATGCTAAAACATCCAGTTCCAAGAGAATTGCTCACTATTTCCTAGATAAAAATAAAAGAGAGATTATGTCCACATTTGGACTGGAAAATATCTTGCAGTAGTTTCTCTATTTCTCTTCAGAGAGTTGCACAAAGTGGAACTGGATGCATTGTACATTTTACTGAGGAAAAGTAAGTAGTTAGGAAATTGTGCATATGCATACATGCAGATATACTTGCACAGTGAAACCATGCAAATACTTCTATGAAAAAGGAAGAAATCTTCTTCAATATCCTCTTCAAAAGAAAATTAACATAACTCCTTAGATAATTCAATAAGCAGTTGCTTAGTTGTTAACTAAGTTTCGATTATTCTGTTCACCTTTTTTCTTCTATAAAAATGTAGGAGTTTTATTATTGTCATTATTGTTTCCCACTGCTGAAAGAGCACTAGGGGAATGAGAGATTCAGGAAGGAAGTAATTTGGATTGAGAGGATTTGCACCTGGCAGAATTTTTATTGTATATACCACATAAGCCTTTTCTGTGGACCGTACTTCATTTATCTTATTTTTCAGTACTCTTTTTTGACGATAATTGTCACCTAAATTCTAGGAAAAATCCTTGTCTAATAAATGATTCAAATGTTAAAAATATTCTCAGTTAAATGCAAAATAAAATACTGAAAAGAGTGGATTTGTTTTTCATTTGACCTAGTTTTGCTGCTTTCATGTCAATAGCAGAAGTCCTCAAAATAACTGTAATTCTGTTAAAATAAATGTTCTTATATGCTTTATAATAATATTAATTTAATCTCTAAATTTATACCTTGTATTTTGCAATGCTGTGGATAAGAATAATGCTTCCCTGGCAGTGCAATAGAAAACACTGAGTTTTGAGTGTTCCTTCTTTTTTGTCTATGTACAGTTTCTGATTTGCAGTTCTTTGTGGTAGCTTAAGGGTCTGTGTGTCTTGGTTCTTGTAACAACACCTAAAGCTCCTATTCTCCAACAGCAGTCAATAATTAAAATTTGTATTGAAAAGATGATTTGTGAAACTTAGGCTAAGTACTTAATTGGAAATTACTTTTTTAATGAATATGTTTAGTTTCTTTTTTTTTGCTAGAGTTGGCTTGTGAATATGTCCTCTGGCATACTTGTTAGTACAAACTGCTGGCCTTTTGAAGTCTGAGGAAGTATTAAGAGTTAGCAGGACACTCCAGAATACACCAGATTTCACAGAGTTGTACTTCAGCTGGATGGTATTAAGCTGTTCTTCTCTGGGATTTCTTGCTGCTTTGAGAAGCTGTATACTGTAGAAAATTTTCTTTCAGACATTTCATTCATTGTATATGACATAAGAGCTATAATCAAGAACAGTTTGTTCCTTCCAATAGTATTTTTTCAGCATTTGCAACAAAAGCATCCAATCTTTTCTTCAAGGGGCAATCTGCAGCAGGGCTACTGCGAGATTAACATTAGTGCCTAGAAGTCCATCATGTTATTCAAATGTTACATTTTAAAAAAATTAATGATTGTTTTTTAACACTTTTCTGTCAGCAAAATTCCAGCTTTGGCAGAACCAACACTGAAATGTTATAGATTTTCTTTCAGCTAAAGTCTCTCTAAACCAGCAAAACTGAGTGAGAGTTGACCCTGGCAAAGAAAGGGTTATACCATTTTAGCACTGCGAGTTACATGCAGTACTTGTAGACGACAGATGTCTGTGCCAGAGCTCACCTACCATGCTAGAAGAAATTCTTGGGATGTGATTTCCCAATTTCTGAACACCTGAGTGAGGTTTAGTTGGCATCTGAATGGGACCGGTACAATGAACTTCCAATTTTTACAGGAAATAAAATGTTTGTGATTCAAATAGAAATGTTAACAGAAGACTACTTTCTTAAGGTCAGATAGAGAAGGAAATGAAAAATAAAATAGCAGACAGAAAGAAAGATGTCAAATACTAAGTCATGGTTTTCTTCGTTTATGTTTTATTTATGTGTTGCAAGTTGCAACAGTATTTCAGGGAATGCTTTAGATGCCACTTCATTTGCAAAGCAATTGGAAAGCCTGGAGCACTCTTTTAGGCTCTAGTCCGGAATTCTGTTTCTGAATACATCAATTTCCATTAAGACTTTATGGAAGTCACAACATCCCCATTTCCCATCTGTAAAATGAGATAGGCAATTTTGTGAGGTTTTTTAAAGGAATAATAACAGAGGTTATAGAAATTTACAGTCAGAATAGTTAAATAAATATCTGAAAATGTATTCTAGGTAAGAAAGATGCATATCATTAAACACCTACAGGCTTTAAATGGAAAATACATTTATTTACTCTACTTTTGTGGATAATGTATTCAGGTATCTCATCAGTGAGAATGATATAAATGTCCAATAGACTGGATTCCTCTCTCCAAATAGGGCTACTTCCTTGTCTGGAAAGGACAATCCATCAGAGGAAGTATGAAATTAAATGCACACCCTCAGTCATCTGCAAGGATTGGGTAGTACTTTATGGAAGCATTGTAGCGTTCACCTCACCTAATTCCTATTAATATGCCCAAATAACAAGCCTTTGAGGGCTCAGTTTTCCATAATGGTCTTCATTTTTTTCTAAAAAACTAATTTAGTGAGTCACTGGTAACAGTTACTGTTTTAACCTGTTTTGTGTATTACAGAGTGTCTCACCCCCCAACAATTATTTTGCCACTTCACAACTGGGAGCCCAAAGATGAACCTACAAAAGAAGAAGAAGTTGGTCCTTTAGTGGAACACATCTATGAGGTAAAAGTTATGTATGTTGCTACAGGACCTCACGCTGCCCCCACTGAATTCCTGATGAATTTGGTTTATTGTCTTTATCTGTAGCTAGATAAAGCCACAAATGTAAATATTCTGACTTTAGCACATGACCCAAATTTAATCTGGGAATTCACAACCCCATTATCTGTTCATATGAGTGGAGGAGATATTAGTTTATGCTAGGAGTCTGTCTTTGATATTTAAGGGATTTATAAACATTTTGGGTGTTTGACAAGACTTAAAAACAGTCCTTAAAAGTTCCTTATAATCAATGTCAAATATCTTCTCATTAGAAGCTGTGCATGCTGTGCACTGGAAAAAATGTTTTCTTTCTAGCTAACTGAAAAAGAAAATGTAGACATACGTGTAACTTTTTACCTCAGAAAATGTTCAGTTGAAAATAACTCTTAATGTTTGAAGTACACATTTTTACCTTGTATTTTTGTTGGTTTTTTTCATATGGATGATGCATCAATTAAAAGAGAAGAGTTCAGCTTAGAAAAAGAGCATTGAGTGAACTACATGGAATAGAAGCCATCCTTAGAATCTGATGGATGGCCTTTATTCTAGAGGGTAAAACAGAGGGCTTCACATATGGTTATAATTCACAAACTAGCACTCAAGAAAATATAAGCAACTGAGCTTAATCAGCAGTGTAAGATTACAATTTGCATGACATGCTAAAGTGTAGTGAATACAACTGTAAAGTATAAATTATCATTTGTGAATTCCTCATCTTAACACATTTCCCTAAACTGAAAAATAACTAACAAATCTTCCTGTCTCAAGCATTCGGGTTGTTTGTGAAACTATGTATGTGATTTCAAATGTATTAAAATAATTATAGTAATTAGTTACAGTCACTAGGGAAACCACTTAAATTGTTTATATCAGCAAAGCATAAAAAAGACAGTCTCCCAGAAGATACAAGATTGAAATGGCTTTTTATTTAGTTCTAACTAAAGGTCATCAGTCACAAAAATTCTACAAATTTAAAAAAAATTCTCACATCCCTAGAAACTTTGCGTAAAGGTCCATGGTGTTCAGCTTCTTTACCTCTTCATGCCCAGTGACAACACATGTCCAGACTTCCAGTTGTCATCAGTTATTTTCAAACTGTAAACTGATAAAAAGAAACTGTTTTAATAGCCTAGATTTCTAAACTTTTATTATTTCTATCTTTGCTCATTTTCCCTGGAAAAAAATAATGTCCTGGGATGTTAATTTAGGAAAACTAGTTCCTTTACTTCTTTTGATGAAATTTAGATTGAGAGTGTTGAAAATACATTTCTTAACCAAAGAAGCTAGTTTAAGTTCTGCTCTACCTTCTGTTCCTGTGCCCCGAAATGTGATTCTTTTGTATTCTGAAGTTTTGGCTACTGTTTTCAAGTATGATCTGTTAAGGTTCACTGTTCATATTTCTGTAGTGTTTCTTTGCTAGTATGTTTTGGGTTGGGTTTTTTTAATACTTGTTTAGATAATTTCCACTCTTCATATGTAGGAAACAATGGGAAAGGTGATGGATTTCTTGAATACAGACTCAGATAGAAAAGACTCTTCCCCCAGATTTACCATTGGCTTTGTGACTAACGTGGAGAGGTTCTTCTCTCCTACCTCCCACAGATTCTCCATCAATAAAGTGATATTAATAATCTATATATCCTTCCCTAAATATTTCAAGGCTGTGTCCACTAAGAATTTGAAAATATCTGAGTGGTTGTTGCAGTTTTTTGTTGTTATTTAGTGCCTTGGAAAGTACTGATCATGTTTCTTTGACAGCTGCACAATATAGGACCAAGTGCTATCAACAGTACAGTTCTCCACGTTGGTTGGCCTGTGTCCAGTAGAGAAGAATTTCTTCTTTATATTCTTCACATTCAGACACATGGACCATTGCACTGTCAAACAAGCTCTCCTATTAATACAATGCAAATAAAGGTAAGTATTTTATTTCCATCCCTTTCTGCATTTTGATTTGGTTTTTTTCCCTACACTTCACAACAGGATGGAACTTTTTGGGAACTTTTAACAACCCAAGATCATTTTCCTGAGTTAGAAACAAGATATAGATAGTCTGTAATGTTTCTAATGTGACTGTTGTGTTGCTCGGTACGTATTTGGTTTCTGTACTCTTTATATGAGGAGAAGGGTGCACTCAACTCCACTGTCGATGCTACCAACAGAGAAGTTAAAAAGCGCCCTGTCCCAATACCAGCCACTGAGGAACACCACACATCACTGGTCTCCAGTTGGACATTAAGCCATTGACCGCAATTCCTTGAGTGTGATCACACAGGCCATTCGTTATCCCCTGAGTGCTCCATCAGATCCATGTCTTTACAGCATAGAGACCAGGATGGTGTCTGGGACTATGGCAAATTCTTTCCCTAGGTGCGGTAGATGATGTCAGTTGTTCCCTTATCCACCAACACTGTGACCCCACCACAGAAGGCCACCAAATCTGTCAAGCACAATTTGCCTTTAGTGAAGCCATATTGGCTGTTACCAATCACCTCCTCATTTTCCATGTGCATTAGCATAGTTTCCAGGAAGATCTGCTGCGTGATTGGGCTGGGCATAGAGGTGAGACTGACTGGCCTGTAGTTCCCTGGGTCTTCCTTTTTTTCACTTTTTAGAAATGGGGGTTATGTTTCCCCTTTTCCAGTCAGTGAGAACTTCACCAGACTGCCGCAGCTTCTCAGATATGGATAGTGGCTTAGCCAGTTCACCTGCCAGTTCCCTCAGGACCTGTGGATGCATCTCATCAACTCTCATGGACTTGTGCACCTCCAGATCCTTTAGATGTTCTCAAACCTGACTTTCTCCTACAGTAGGCAGTCCTTCATTCTCCCTTGTGTGATTTGGGCAGTGTGCCTGGAGTATTTGCCAGTGAAGACTGAGGCAAGAAGTCATTGAGTATCTCAGCCTTCTCAACATCCTGGGTAACCAAGTCTCCTGTTTCCTTCTGCAGAGGACTTATATTTTCCCTCATCTTCCTTTGAGTATGCATAGAAGATTTTCATATTGTTTTTGGCATTCCTGGCCATATTTAATTCTCTTAGGGCTTTAGCTTTCCTAACCTGATCCCTGGCTGCTTGGACTATTTCCTGTTGTAAGACCTATGTTTGTGATGACAGATCCCCCCAAAAGAGCTTGGTTTGGCTCGAAGTCGGAAGATTGAGCAAAACACAGCTCTATGCATTATCCCATTAAAGGCAAGGTACCCAATTTATTAAGCATAACTGATTCCAGACATTTCTGGAGTAAACAACAACACTTCTCAAGTTCAACCAGTAGCCTGTTAAACATCTTTCAGGGAGAGTTGCATTCCACATGCTAAAAATGCTCTACATCTTTTGCATACCTGAAGGGGATTGAGTTTGGTATGTTCCATGAAAGGGGAGACAACTTTCTAGTGATGAGGAGTGCTCACAACCTCAGGAGCTACAAGTCAAGTCTTTAGCTTAAACAGACAGAGCTACAATACATACTTAAAAGAGTAAAGAAAAATTGATGTCTACCAAAAGCAGTATGGCTAGATTTTTGTGTTTCACCCAGGAAACCAGAGAGGGGTCGGAATTCCGTCCTTTTATGTAGTTTCTCTAGAGAAAGAAAAAGCAAATGAGTGGTAGGAAACAGAAGATAAAAAATGTCTGTCCATTTTATACCCAAAGCACATCAAGATTGGAGACAGGGAATTTTTTCTACATATCTTTTCTACCTAATTTTCACCTCTTTTTCAAAAGTGGCAAGGAGGAAGAAGCTCAAGTGCTGCATTTGTGCTTGTAAGCCAAGCTTCTCAAACTCACTGATCAGGTCAGGTTGCAAGTGAAAAGGAGTTCATCATCTTCCCACCCTAGCCACTGTGTTCTGTTTAAGTTTGAATTGAGAAGCTGGGTAGAATATTGCCACAGTTCTTACTGACATTTTCAGGCAATGTATATTTTTTTATTTAATTTATTTTATTTTTTTAGTTTGCTCTTCCTTCTCCTACTTGGTAATGATTGCATCTGTTACATAAACAAGACTTAATTCTTGTGAAGCTTGTGAGAAATTTTCCTGTAATAATGGTCCATCTGTTGTGGCAGAATATGGCTTTAGATGCACAATCATTATTGCAAGAATTTAAGTGTCCTTTCCTTATTTCAGTTTTTCGAAGCGTTGAACAGCATGAATACACCAATCAGGTTTCAGATATGTAATACTTATCTGTTGGCTTCAGATGGGAAGAGGACGCAGAGACAGGCTCCTTCAAGTTTCATATAAACAGCAGGATGCTTATCTCAAATTTCCAAATAAGGCTAAGGACGTTAAATGCCTGACTTCTCTTGGATATCCGAACCTAGCTCTCTTAGGGCACTTAGGCATTTCCCCTTTGAAATTACTCAGATTGTTCGGTTTCAATCAAAACATTGCTGAATTTCTTGTCTTGTAAAAAGGTTTTCTTCAGGCTTTATTGTCTAGTCCACAAGGATAGATCACACCTATGCACACATGGGAAGACTTTTGTTTAGGGACTTCTCTGTAGCTTATCTTTCTATGAAGGCCATGAGGGATGTGAGAAGATTTTAAGATTATGAATCATGAAAAAGGTGTAAAAAGGAGAAAAAGTACTTATCAAAGATACGGAATGGATTCCATTGCAGAGGAATTCAGAACTCAGTACACTAGGATGCTTCAATCTAGAAAAGAGGTGACTGTGCACAAATATGATCCTCAAAATGAGTAGTGGCAGGAAAAGCGTGGGTGTGGATTGACTGTTCTCTGCCTCTTCCTGCACAGGAACTGGAGCATCTAATGAAGCCTGGAGAGTCAGATTCAAAACAAGCAAAAGGAAGTGGTGGTTCATGGTGGCAGGTCTCAGGTGTCTGGAACTTGTGGCTAAAGGGAAGTAGTCAGGGTTAAAAGTTTTCATGATTTTAAGAGGAAAGTAAACAAATTCCCAAAAGAGGAGTCCAGTGACGATTAGTAAATGAACAAAAACTTCATATAGATAAGGAAGTCCCTGATCTGAAAACATTTGGAAGCTGAAAGTTTTTAGCAGAGTGTTGTGTATGCATGCCCCATTCTTACTTCCTTCTTACTCTTTCTAAAGGCAGCTGTGATGAGAGGAGGGCTCAGGAGGGCTTAGATTGACTTTTGGCTTGAGACAATATTCCTGATGGGTTGGTTTTGACTGAAGATCTCAGACAATGTCATATGCTTGTGTTCTGTTTATAGCATTATAATTTTAATCAGATAAATGGCACAAATTTTCCAAATCTTGTACTCCTGAGCATTAGTGTGTGGAAGGTTTTGTGTATTTATAGCCATTCTCTTCCCTTTAGTGCTACAACATTTATTACAATTACAAACATTTTCTTCAAGAATTTGTTTAAGATATTTTGTGTTCAGAGGTTAAAGGAACTGATAAGAAGGATCTGATGTAGCTCTTTATAATTTGAGATCCTTAAGGAATAGCTTTGGCTATGTTTAGTTAAGCTCCTGTTGAGATCTTATTGTAAACTTCCATGTATATTTTATTGTGATTTTACATGATTAGATTGTCATGAATTAAAATTTATCTTTCCTTCTGTAGCAATTGGCTCCAGAAGTTCTTCAAGGCTTCATAAAAGAAGCCATAAATGCCCTGTGTAGAAGTTAAACCCAAACTGGCAACAGAAAAAGTAGGTTTTAATTGAAGAACAAAAATCTGTAAATATAAAGCTGGAGAGAATGCGTTTTAATGTGAGATTAAAAATGAAGAAACTGTTGCATTCTACAAAGTTGAGCTGTTACCAAAACAAAATGATCAAAAATTGTGTTGTTTGAAGTCAGACTTCCTTTTTTTTCTAGAACTGGTAAAATCATTGTATTTCATTAGGCAGATTCTGATCTGAACTAATGAGTAAATTACTGTGCAACAACTCTGAATTTATCCTGTTATATATATCAGAATCTACCCTCAAGAGTATAACAAAATTAAGTAAAGCAACGAAATTGGCACCAGTAGAAAGTGGAGAAAAATGTTATCTAGTGTAATTCCTATAACTGAGCAATATCTTGCTGTGCTATTACTCATCATGCTCCTAGTTGAAGACAGTGTATTCTCATGATTGTGCTGTTAAATTGAAAAAAGTGTTAATCCAAAATTCAAGACCTCTGAGATGGGAACAAATCTGTTAGAATCATTCTGTGTGCATGTCATTACCATTCCCATTTCTCTCTTTGCAGTTTGCTGTTCCACAAGACACTCCTGAACTTGCTGCTTTTTTATATAATTCCACAATTTCTCATTACATCAGGAGAAGGGATGTCGCAGTGGCAGAACCTCACAGGAAAAACTCTGCAAAAATATTGGTGAGCTATCTAAAAGCTATATACTGGGACTGTGCAGGGAAAGGTGAGACCCTCTACAGTACCTCAGGGAAGGCAAATGTGACAGGTCACTGCATTTTTAACAATCCAGACAATGCTGGAGCAATAGCAATGTTCTCTCTCCTAGGAAAGTAGTCCTGGTTAGATAGTCTGGTACCTGAGTATTTGGACTTGGCTGTGTTTTCAGAAGTTTTTTTTCCACTCCTGCATTCAAAGTGCCATCCTTAGCATACTTCAGCATTGTGGGTGTCAGCTGCCCTTGCCTAAAGGCAATGTTCAAACTCAATGACCTTGAGATCAGTCAAGGGATTCACACAGTCAGTGCTTTCCATCTACTTTTATGAACCTTGGGCAGAGTTTCTTTCATGCTGTCCAGTCTCTTATTAATCTGTTTACTACAAACTCATGCTTGAATTCCTGGACCTCACTAGAATTCGGTAGGAAGCTAAGAACCTCACAAACCTAAGTCTTCTGGGGTAATAGAATAATTACACTGCTTCTGAAAGTTAATTTGGCAATTTTTGTAACAGGAAGAAGATAGAATCTGGAAATAATGAAAACTGTAATTTTATTAAGAACAAAATCACAGATTAATCAATTTTAAACAGTAATCACTGTTGATTCCTGTGCCATTCTTTCATCAACCCAATACCCTGGGAAGAATCCAATTCCACTGGGTCTGAAGGAAAAACACCAGGACTTTCAAAGACATGCCAGTCAATATCACAGAACACTTAATCCATTCTTCAGTGATATCTTAATTTTCAGTCATCTTTCTCAGTGACTAGGCTCATAGGCTGCCAACGTAAAAATGATTGCAGCAAATGGAAGTGGTTAACAAAGTTCTGAAGTATGCACTGTATCTGCAACTTAAAATACGAAGCAGAGAATTTTCAGCTGCTTGATGTAGTTGTATCAAATATATTTAGTGGGGTACATAGTAATATGAAATTGGCACTTTGATGAGCACTCTTCTAGTAAAATATGCTTTTGATCAGCACAAATTAGGACAGGATTGGGTGCAGTGCTTACCACTGGATATATAGCAAGACCTTTCCAGGGTAAGCATAGAAAAGCAGTGTCATTCGTTCAGTCAGAAGGTGTCCCAGTTCTGTGTGCCTTCAGCATCAGTTACTGCTGATGCGTAAAAATTATTTTTTTTATTTGACACATTGGAAGTATACATGGATAATCAGTGTTGCTCTGGAAAAAAGACTGATTGGCTAAAGGTAATTCTTTGTTAAAAATTGTTATTTTCTTTTAGAAATTTTAAGTTTATTTCATTTTCATCAAAACATTGTCACAGGGAGACAAAATGTTCTGAGAACCTCTTATTCTATTTATACTGTTTATTAAACATTTGGTTTCTCTTCCATTAGTTCCAATGGTGCATTGTTCTGAAAATCACTGCAGGCTAAATGCATTACTTAGAAAAACAGAAGTATGTGTTCAGGTCCTAAAATGTCAGCCAAAAGTAGACTTTTTTGCATACTAATGATTTATTTTGCTAATGTGTGTTTTTGGCCAATACGATTAATGAAAACAACTCATCTTCCTGCAAAATAAATAAATATGTTTGGAGGATGTCTAAAGCCAAATAAACAGACACTTTAAAATATTCATTTTAAAAAAAAGTTTATAGTTGCAAGTTCCAGGGTTTACAGTTTCATTTTCAGGCAGATATGGAAAGCAGCAATTAAGCGTACAGCTTCTGCTTATCCTCTGATAAGATAGAGATTTGTGGGGAAAGCTGTCTATAAAGACAGAGGATTCCTTAAGGGTGTTTTTGGATCTGTTACATGCATCATCATCTCATTTCCTGAAGTGTGGGCATTGGTACTGCATTCTCACTCTCACTAGAGAATATACTTACTTGTGAAAACTTAGCTTTGCTTTTGAGGTCACAAGGCCTTCTGTCATGGGAGGGATTCTCTGCTTTGTTATAAAAATAGGAATCAATTAAAGCCTCAGCCTTTCCCTTAGTCAAACAAAACTTTTCAGATAAAACCCATTTGTATATACAAAATTTTTTATTTTTTCTGCACACATTTAATCATTTTTTATGAGATTTTTTTTTCCTTTTTATGCCCTAAACAACCACATCATTTCTGTGGTTACCCCATGAGACTCTGCTCGTTCCCTTCAGTGGCTTCTAGTCAGCTTTTAACCTTTAGTGTGACATTCTTCTGGCAGACTTTATATAGTTTTGAGTTGCAATGCTTGGCTTCTGCCTTCAACTTCGTGTATGAGCCAGAATCACTGCTCTTCAGGAATGTTTTGCAGACAATGAGTTTCAACTGAAGGAACTAATGAATCTCAGCAAAAATTCTGGCTGCTACAATGTAAATATCAGTGGGAAAACCAGGAGATTTCGAAAAGGGGAAAGATTTAGGAATATAAATAAACACTTCATGCATAGAGAACAGAAAAAAAAGTGTTGAAATCATAAAATGATTGATAGGTGAAGAAAAAGCACATGCTTCAAAGGATTGGTAAGTGCCTGGATGTTTTAAGAGTTCTTCAGCGCGGATATTGTTGAAAATTATTACTTTTATTTTCTTTACTACAGGTAGGTGTTTGTATTCATTGATGATGCAAAAAGAATCTGCTCCTTGGTTCATAGTTATCACAATGACTCATAGGGTATCTCATGTATATTAGATAGAATTACTAATTTCAGGCTATTTAGCTCTTTAAGGGAAAGTTGATTTGTTTTGCTTATTTATAGAATTTGAAAATTATTTTATTTGTTTTCAAAGCATAAATATGACTTCCCTTTATTTTGTGCTCAGAACTGTACAAATGTGAAGTGTGTCCTAATTTCATGCACGGTGGGACAGCTGGAAAGAGGAAAGAGTGCCGCACTAAAAATCAGGTCCCGGCTCTGGGCGCAAACATTCCTGGAGGTAATGCACACAAAGATCTCTTTCAATACACATATAAAAATATTTTTGATTTGACCAGATTTTTTAAAATATGAATGATTGAATTAAATGGAGCAAATGCAAATACTTTTTGTTGCCACTGTCTTTGAAGATAACATCTCACGGGTTCCTGTCCAGCGTGTTTGGATGCTGCTTCCTTTTCTTTTTTTTGCTATCACTCCTTCTCAAATTTATGTCCCGAATCGTACTTGGAAATTCCAAGATTATTTTTAAATACCTTTTCTGATTTTGTTTCTGCTTTCTTGGACTGGCCCAAATCAATAATCTCTTAGGTCTCAGTGATGTGTTCTGCATTTGTAACCTCTTTTCCAATGGAAGGTTTTTCTTGGAGCCGTACTGCGTATCGTGTACACCATGTCCAGCTTAAAAATTTATTGTTATTCATTCTCTGTTAATCTAGGGAGGAGTAGTATGTATCAAGCTCATATGATACATGACACTCATGTAGTGGCAATCTGTCTTACTACTAAAAGAAGAGACAGTGTAGGCCATGGAAAAAATAAAGTTCTCTTTGAAAATTCTTGCCTTTCTAACTTCTGCTCTCAGGGTTATATTCACACTGCATAAAGGGACCTGTTGGAATGATCCCAGAGGAGGGCCCCAGAGATGACTGGAGGAATAAAACACTTCTCCTATGAGGAGAGGCTGAGAGAGTTGGGTTTGTTCAGCCTGGAGAAGAGAAGGCTACAGGGAGAGTTGATAGCACCTTCCAGTACCTAAAGGGGTCTTATGAGAAAGATGGGAACAAATCTTTTAGCAGAGCCTGTTGTGATAGGACAAGGGGTAGTGGTTTTCAACTAAAAGAGGACCTCTTAAGATTAGATGTAAGAAAGAAGTTTTTTACAATGAGGGTGGTGAAATGCTGGAACAGGTTGCCCAGAGAGGTGGTGGATGCCCCATCCCTGGAAACATTCAAGGTTGGATTGGACAGGGCTCTGAGCAGCCTGGACTAATTGAAGATGTCCAGGCTTCTGGCAGATGACTTTTAAAGTTCCCTTCCAACCCAAATTATTCTATGATTCTGTAAGGCAGAGGGATTGCACTGTGAGCTGTTACCTCACAGCTGGCTCTGTGTCTGTATTTACTGTGTAGTTGTAATATCTTTAACACTGGGCCGTACACTGAGAAATTTATAATTCAATTTGCTATTATTAGGAAATAACTGCAGCTCCTATCTCGATCAAACTGATTAATTATCACCTCCTTTCTCAAGAAATTTCGAATTCTCCAGTCTTTCTATCTGGAATGCAAGAACCTTCCTCTGTTCCCTATAGCTGTGGGAGAAGAATTCAATATACACAGGGTACCTCTTACCCTGGCAAGAGAAAACTTGAGGATCTTGTGTTTACAGCCTTAAATTAAGCTCCTCACACGTTTTAAGTTAATTTCTCCCTTCCCTCAAATATGAAAGTAGACAAAAGAAATTCATCCTCACTTGCTTTCCTGGAGAAATGAGAGTAGAGAGGATAGTATTTCCCGAAAGTTGAATGCCAGCTCACTAGCTAACCATCTTTGCTCCAAAACCATAATGAGTGCAAACTTTAGGGGGGTCACTGGTCTCTCCTGGTATACAGGACTATGGCAGTGGTTATTTGAAAGGATGACTTGAAAGGTTTTTCTACCTATATGGCAGGACATCAGGTCACACTCTGTGTTTCTTCTCCAAAAGCTGTTATAGGGACAACTATGACTGAAGAGCCCTTGAGTTCTGTCCTCGCTATCTGGCCTTGCTTGAAAAAAAGAGATTTCTGTCTAGCTCATTAACAAAGGACATCCTTTCAGATACAAGGTGAACTAATTCCTGATTTGTCAGTGCATTTTCTTTCTATGAACAATCAATCCCAAGAAATTTACATATCCTTTCTTCAGTTCCATTAACACAAATAAAATGCTTTTAAGAGGAAGCATATTTAACAAATTTGTTTGATACTCTAGACTGGATGTACCTCATTTAAGTTTTCTGAGTGAGTCATCAGCTAGTGCAGAAAATGGTAGGCTCTGGTTCAAATTTAAGCCCAAAAGCATGACAGCTTGGATGTGTCTTTGTCCTTTCAAATCTGGGAACTGGGATGGACATTTTCTGGTGCAAGCTTTTGCAGAGGACAAAAAAATACCAGTATGTAAGCATCTCTACAGCTATAGAAAAAACTTATCTGTTGGGAAATAGGATGGGAGTTTGATTCCAATTTTTTCTAATTCCATTAAGAGACTGCTGGGCAATCTCACACCAGCTAGTCCCTGTGAAGTTCAGGTAAGAACTTCACTGCACTGGTTTGCTGTTCCTAATACACAGAGGCAGGCAGAGAGGCAGAGTTATTATCCTTGACTGGAACAATGTGTGGCAACTTTGAGCACTGCAGTGGGCAAGCAATAACACAGAGAATCTTCATCATTTTCTTCACCAAGCAAAAGATAAAGCTTAGCTTCCTTAGCTGCCTTCCTTACTGGGAACTGAGCCTGACATATTCCGGATCCAGTCAAGTCTTTCTCCTCATTATTCTGCTGGGGAAATATAATTAACTCCATAAGAGCCAAAAAGAAGGTCTTGTGAAAACACCCTGTGCACAGATCCTTGGGTGAAATTTCTAGGCTATTTACAGCTATTTCAGTGGGAATTAGCCTCATAAACATTATCTTAAGTCTAGTTTAGTATTTATCAAGAAATACCTGTAAGAGATTAAAGTTAAGCAAAATTCATGAGAAACAGTTTCTCTGAGTTTTTGGCTGTGACAGAGGATGTGGAACAATTGGAATAAACTAGCTACAGAAGACACAAAATCTCCTTTTTTTAGTGATTCCTAGTAAAAACAGAATCTTTTTCTAGGATGTGACCTTAGTTAGCCTGACTTAAGTTCAGAACAAGTATAACTGCATGAAATTCAGTGGCATATTTAATGCAAGAGCAGTGGACCTCATTTTATGTCATTTTAGTAATCTGAACATTAGATGCTAAAGCAGTTGCCTAACTCTGTAGAAGGTGACAAGACAGAAAGGTATCTTCAGAGGATGCATTATCCAGCTGATTTGAAACATCTTCTCTCCTGATCTGGATGAGGAAAAGGGTCAAAGCTGGGCCTTGGGACATGGGTGTATGATAACACACCAGCCAGTGCCAGTGCTGCAGTCCCTTTAGCTCCTCCTTACTCCTTAGTAAATCCTACTTGCTTTGCCTGCACCTCCCTTCGCTTGGTGAGCTCCAGGTGGAGATGGAGTGTTACACCAGCTTGTGGGCAGGGACACGGATGAGCCATCCGGTAGATTCACTGGATGGAAAAACCTCATGGGAAACACTCCTACCAGAACATATGCCTACTTCACTGGCCTTACATACCTTTGCTGTCAAAAAAGACTTTTTATGGGCTGTGGTTTTACCCTTTCCTTGTAAACATTTCTGTGTCCTTTGAATAGTAATTTGCAAGTCTTGTTAAGAATCAGAAAAACTCCACTCAAAGCAACAGAATTTTTTCCTAAGTAGAAAAAGGTAGTCCCTAGAGAACTGTTGCATCCCCCCATTTATGTCTAAATAACTGCCAGAATAACATGATCCCTACTTCACAGGCAAACTTGGAGAGAGACCATAAATAGTGTCTTAGGGTCTTGTTGTCTTCCACTCATCTCAAAACAGTTCCCTTTTTCACAGCCCCTTTTAAAATTAACAGTTATACAGCCATCACCATAAAAGACTGTAGAACATAATTAGTTTCCTAAAAAGGACATAATCTGCTCTTAGTAAGTCTGCAACTGTTATTAACTAGGCTGAAATCTGCAGATTCAAACTGAGGACAAAAAGGCAGTCAAAATAGTCAGGATGAGATGATTGTGAACCAGGAAGGACTGTTCAAGGGCCAGACTGAACCCCACTGTCATGGGTTTGTAAAGAAACTTAGGGGAAAAATCTAGAGCTACACTGCAACCTCTTTTGCACATTCAGTTAATGTAAAAGTTTTCATATGCCGAAGAAAGCAGAATAATGGTGACACACAACATTCCTCAACTGTGCTATAATCTAAATGAAGACATGATGATTTGCAGAAGAAATTGTTTGTGCTCATTAAAGCCAAGAACACAGTGTCATGGTTCTCTTTTCATGTCATTTTCTTCTTATAGTTATGCTAATGCAAACCTGAGAAGGATTTTGTTGGAAGTGATTGACTTATGCTGGGATGAAATAATGTTTTCCATCAAAGTTTTATGGGCCAGCCTGTATATTTTGTTGCCACAAAAGATCTGTCATGTATTGAGTGACTCTTTCCTCTTCCACTTAGTTTAACTGACAACAGCTGACCCTGTTGTCTCTTGACAGTTGTAATCTGTCACCTTAAACCCCAAACTCCCATAACAAATAATAGTTAAATGACGTGCAATGATTAGACATGTTTGAGTAAATAAAGCAGCCCAAATTTCCCAACCAGCCAACAAAGACAGAGACAGAGATTGTGCAAAGGCCAAGAAGAATCACAGACTTTTCTGGATTAACTTCAAAGTCTGGCTGTAAATATGAACCCTCTAGTAAAGCTGACTTTTGGATTCAGACTTGCTGATCAGGCAAATAATAGCCTGATTCATGCAGAACAGAAACAACCTTACATGGTTATGTTACGTTCTGATGGGGCTCCATTATGTCCCCATTTGTCTAATCACATTTCTGAGTCATCTGAGGGAGACCTGAGGGGATCTGGTCCAGTATCCTTTGAACGGATGGGTGCTTTTTAATATGAGACTCAGGAATTGTGTGGTAAAACATCTGTTTTGAAAATGCATTTCTAAGTGATGAATCTGTATCATCTGTCTGATTTGTGACAACCTTCAGGCTCCAAGCTCTTTGGAACTTATAACATTGCGGGATGTGGAACTCAGCACATTCTTAGCTATTATTTCAGCCTGTACTGAAAATTCCTCATAATGATACAAATCACTTTCTGGGAGAGCTAGGAGAGGCAGTAGTGTAAAAAAACCACAGAGGGTATGTGAGGTTCCCAAGAAGTTTGATTTTTTAAATTTTCTTTTAATGTTATTGAATATAATTGTATTGTTTCTCTCTTGACTTTTTTACAGTTCCAGATATCGAATTTGGTGCTCCTGAACTCATGAACTTTAATAGTTAGAAGGGAGAAAAATCTAGTTTTAATCAGAAAAAGCTGAAAAGCAAGAGAAGCACCACTGCATTTGGGTGCTCTCTTGGTACCCAAAGTCATATTTTGGCTTCTCTGTTAAATACTCATTATTTCAATGTTTCTGAACATGCACTGATAGTGTTTCTTTTTAGATGCCTAAAAATGGAAATATATGCTTGAAATATTAATGGTGGTGTGTGCTGCAACACCCGTATCTTAACTGCCTGGCCCCAGACTGGTATCCAAAACCTGAAACTAAATACCTAGGCTCCCTTTTCAGCACATGGAGAAAATGAGGTACCTCAGACAAAGTGACTTGCACTAACCATCAGGATGGTGCATGAGGGATATTCCTTATCAGGAGGATAGGCACCCAAATCAGGATTAAGTGGGAATATGGGCACCCTCTCTGAATACAGAATCCAAAAATTGCTTAGAAGGTACTTACAGAATTAGTTGGAAGATTTTAAGAGGACTTGGTTTATTCCGTATTCATTGCCAGAAGCAAGAGCTGGCAGTCTAATGATTAGAGCATTCAGGACCAGAAGACAGAAATCCAATTCAAATTCAGCATGAGAGGCCTCACATCCCTGCTTTATAAAATGATGGTGTTCCCTTCTGCTGAAGCTGCATCAAGGACATAAAAAGAAATTGAGAGGTCTGGAAGGGTATAGAAAACAAGGAAGACCATGATGTAATACCTTGGTTTGGACCATCAACTACAAGTTCTCCCAGTCCTGTCATCCACCTTTGCCTTCATTGCCTGGAACCTGGAGCTGTCACCACTGTTAGAGTACATGCTCTAATTGTATTTCCATAATGAGAAATTTTGTTGAGAATCTCTGTATTTTATTACTGGTGAACTCAGAGCCTCTTTAGTGTGGTAGAAGTTCTCTAGGCCAGGTAATGCTTTTGTGGTAAGGATTCAGTTTAGCTGCACAAAGGCCATTAGAGGAAGAATGCAGAAAGCCTGTGCAGTGGGGCCACACAGACTGTGCAGCCCATGTGTTGGCAGAGGCTTGGAGCTCAGAGCAGAGGTGAACTGGTGGAGGTGATCTGAGACAGGTGAGAGATCCTCTTGTATAAGATCTTTTATTCACTTTTTTCCCTCTTGTCTTTACTATGGGGGCAATTATTCGGTCTGTAAGTGGAATATGACCCCAAGGAACAATAATTTCTGTCCTCAGCATCCTCCAGCACAGAACCGCTTTCTGTGTCCAGTGAAAAACATCTCAGTCAAGGGAAGATTGCTTAGTATTTTCAAAGAATAATTCTGCAGCCAACCTAAACTCCCTGTCTGTGGATGGAAGTGGGGAAGCAGAAAAATTAGTGAGAGACTTGTCTTGTGCCCTCATTCATTGCCATATATAAGCTATATATGGAAGTTTAAGTAGATTATTTTAATTTAGACTGAGATTTAAAAGCCAAAAATTTGATGCACTGCCCTTCAAGCCACATATGATAACAAAAGGAGGAAGAAGTCAACAAAATTTTCAGTTACACCAAAAAACTGTTGTTATTTGAAAAAACAAAACAAGTAAAATCCAAAACTTTGGTTGTGGCCAAAAATACTATATTATACTGGATTTGATTGTTTATGTGGAATGAAGGCTAGGAAGAAAGAAACATTTGCATGGGGCTGAACTAACTGGAGGTCTTTTGGGTGTGGGCTAGTTTTGTTTGCATTCATTTTTATTTAACAAGAGGAGAACATGAGACTCTTCCTAGATGTGCTACGGTATAGGTGATGTTAGGTATATGAAGAAATAAACAAATTCATAACCATCATAATCTGTATATTGAAGTCTTCTGGAATCATGACAAAATAGCTGCCTCTATTATAACTTAAAATAGGCTGTTAAAATTAATGTAAAAAATACAATATGTGAAGTGTAATAGTATAATGATAGAAGGATGTGTTGATTTTCAGAGTATTGTCTTTGGTCACAGCTATATTTGGGTGGACATATCCTCTTGCTACAAATAGCACAAATACTTTTTGACCATGTACAGAGTCACATGTCCATTTTTAAGCAAATTAATAAGAACAAGTAGTTGTATGAGCTCTACTCTCAGCATTTACGTAAGCTACTCTATTGGCAGCAGTTCATGTTTTGGGATGTATTGGTCAAAGAAAACAAGCTAATGAATTCCCAAAGCATGTATTTAAAAGGTATTGCTTACCCTCCTGTCTTTGAAGTGTGCCAGACTGCAGCAGACACGAAGGGAAACAAGTTTTAATCAAACAGTGCCAATATTGTTGTATCAGCACTGAACTCCATGTGCAAAAGTCATAAGTTCTTGGGGCGAAAATACCACCACAGCATGCAGCTCACCATAGGGAAAGTTTGTGCACTTCAGCTGGGGAAACTTCACTGGGCTACATCTAAGCAGAAGAAAAAGGATTTCCAAGAGCCTGAACAATTCTCCATAGAGGCAATGAAACAGAGTCATTCTGGGGACTTTTTCCAGTAGCTGAACTCTTAAAACCTTCAGAACAGCAATGATCTGCCAGTCTTTAAGCTGCTAAAGGTTTGTTCCTCCTACCCTCAGTCTAGCTCCCTGGGACCCAGATTTGTCCTTGCACTTCAGTCTGCTCTCTGGCCATGATGCCCACATGCCTTAGAGATGCTTTGGGGGGACGTCAGCAGGTCTGTGCTTGAGCTTCCTGCAGAAAGCACCAGCATTCCACTGGAGCCTGGAGAACTGTCCTTCAAATTGTCAAAGATTTTCCAGCACTTCTCACATTATTTTGGTCTCAATTGTACTTAGGAAAACACTGTACTGAATATTTATTGGGAACATTTTCCTTCATTTCTGTCTGCTTTTTTGTCTCACAACTTTTAAGGAAAACAAAGGCTTCAATTCAAAAATCTGTAAAACAAAAGCATGTAGAGAGAGAGAAGCTTTAATAAATACATCGGCAGGATCTGCCACCCAGGCAACACAGGGGATGGCCATGTTTTGCCTTCTTCCCAGAATATTGCAAACTACTGTCTCAGAAATGAGCACAAGATCAGATTCTGCTTGTTCTAACACAAGGGGAACCACTCTACAGGCCAGTGTGGATAAGGCTGGGCTCTCTACAGTTGGTCATTAAGCACTGACACAAATACCAAATTCTTTCTTCCCCTTCCTCTGAGCCATGACTAAGTCCTCAGCATGAATTTCAAACCACAAGTCCTGCAGCTTCCAGTAAATACTGAATATTTAAACATATGTTATTTTTAAAATGATGTGGTAAAGAAATGCTGTTTCTTACAATTGGCTTGAGAATTATATAAAAGGCTTTAGGAAAGACAGCTGCTTGTGTCTCGAAGGTGTTAGTACAAGTAAGAATCCTGGTTGCAACCAGTGTTGACCACAGTCATTGTTTTCAAGTCCTTTGCCACAAACACATAATTCTGTAAGTGCAGGAAAATACCCTCTAGTCTTTTATAGTCTCCATTCCTGTATTCCAGCATTTCCAGGAGCCTAATCAAGGGTTGAGGTGAGTTGATGGCTGTGGTCACAACCCAAGCTTATTAACCCAAGCCAAGCATTAATCCACAGGAAGTACCCTCTTCCAATGCCCTTGTTGGTGATATAAGCTGAAAATGAAATAAGCCATGTATAGTAGGTGAAAGGCTTTATTTTTCCATTAGTGCTGTGTTTCCTTTATGGGAGGTTTCAGGAGAGTTAATGCCTTTACTGTACCTTAGCCAATCTGTCTGAACGTCTAATGTCTACTTCTTCAATAATATAACCTATTCTGCTCTCTCCATTACAGATTACTTTTATAAATCATATAATCATATCCAGAAGCCTGCTTAATATGGATTGCTTAGGATTGAAAATATAAGGCTTTTTTCAGGTTTTTTTCTGAATGAACAGCCACAGAAACATGCTGAGATTTTGTGTGAGGAGGAATCTAGTGCTGAAGAATAAAATATGAAGAATGGCTTGAGTCTGGAAATGGAAAATAACTAATTTAATAAGGAAAAATCATTTTTCTGAGTATCACCTCACAGATGATCAGCGTCATGAAAGTGTATAAAACTACTTATTTACCAAGTCTAATTTTTCATTTCAAACACTATTAATAGAAAAGGTAGTTCCCTTTCATTTGATGCTATCTGTGTTAAGCAGCTGATTTGACCATCCCTGTGTAGTTGTTTGAGACAGATTTTTTAGCATTGCTCTTTCCCAGTATAAGCCTCAAGGAGAGGTTGAATTTTCTGATAATAACCATTCAGCTGCTCTCAATATTTTAAAAGAACAAAATTGTGGCATAGCCAAATGAGTTCCAGAAGGCAATAAATATGCTGGCTTTTTATCACCAGTAAACCCTCACATATTTACAGAGAAAATTAGTTTTTAAAAAGGAGAATGGACAAGGCAAATACCGGAACTACGACCCTGGAGCTTAGGAGAGCACCTTTTTGAGGGGTCTGCTTGGAAGAAGTCCATGGGAGATGATCCTGGAAAAAAGAGAAGTCCAGAAGGACTATTGATTCTCCAGGATCAGCATCACCTCCTTTAAGCTCAAGAACTGTCCATCCTGACAGATGGAGTTTTACCATCCTGGTACAACTCAGACATACAAAGATGGTGATTGATTAAAGGTTGGACTTAATCATCTTGGAGGTCTTTTCCAATCTTTATGATTCTATGGTTCTGTGAAACATAAAAGAGGTGGAAGCAGAGTCAGTTGACCCAGTGCAGGGGCTGGATGAGGAATATAGAGAGTGTCTGAGAATGCACGGACAGAGTTAGGAAAGTAGAAACCCAACAGGACCTGAGCCTAGCAAGGGCCTTTGAGGGCATTAAGGAGGCTTCTATATCAGCAGCCAAAAGAAGACTAAGGAAAATATGGGTCTTCTTCTGAATGGGACATGGAAAAGGCTGAGTTACTCAATGCCTCCACACTGTTGTCTTTACTGGTAAAATCTGCGTACAGTAATCTAAGGCCTCTGCAACCAGAGAGGAAACTTGCAGCAATCAACATTTATCTTCAACTGAGAGATAGCAGGATAGGGGAACATTTAAACAAATCTGACATACAAAAGTCCAAGGAACCTGACGAAATATAAGTACAAGTCCTGCAGGAGGGGCAACGACAATCTGAGACCTTTCTCAATTATCTTTGAAAGCTCATGGTGACTGGGGGGAGTTCTTGAAAACTGCAAGAAAGCAAATGGTAACATCTGTCTTTAAGGAGGATTCAGAGAAGTATAGGTCAGTCAGCCTTACTTCAGTCTCTGAGAAGAGAAGGTGATGGAGAAAAAAACGTGGAAGCCGTTTGCAAACATCTCAAGGACAGGAAGATGATTGTAAGCTGTCAGCATGGATTTACAAAAGGGATATCTTATCAACCTGATAGCCTTATAATTTGCAGATGGTAGTGAAGTGGAAGGAGTCATTAATATACCAGTTCTTTGTACTGCCCTTCAGAGGAACCTCAACAGGCTGGAGAAGCGAGTTGGCAGGAATTTCATGAAGTATAACAAAGGGAAATGCAAAATGCTGTACCACAGGAGGAATAATCCAATGCACCAGTACAGGCTGGAAACCAACCAACTGGAAGGCAGGGTTCTAGCAAAGGATGTTGGAGTCACGAAGTTGAACATGAGCCCACTGTGTGTGCCCTAGCAGAAAAGAAAGTCAACAACCTCTTGGGCTGCATTAAGAAGAGCATTGCCAGCAGGCCAAGGGAATTGAATCTTCCTCTGTACTCAGCACTGATGAAACAGATCTGGAGTTCAGTCCTGGGCTCCCTGAGACAAGTGAGATGTGAACATACTGGAGCAAGTCCAGCTAAGAGCCACAATGATGGTTAAGGGCTTGGCGCATTCTATATAGCAGCAGAGGCTGAGAGAGGTGGGAGTGTTCAGTCTGGAGAAGAAAAAGCTCAGGCGGGATCTCATCAGCGTGTATAAACATCTGATAGGAGGGAGTAAAGAAGACACTGCAGGGTCTTCTCAATATCCAGGAACAGGGAAGAAGCACAAATTTAAATACAGGAAGTTCCATTTAAACATAAGAAAAAAGNTTCTCCATTCCAAGGGAGGCTCCTGCCTTCCTTAGCAGACACCTGTCTTTCAAACCAAGACACTTACAAGAATCTGTCTTTCTGTAAATCATCAGTCAAATATTGTACTGAAATCTGATCATCATATTTCATAAAGGATTAAGACAGGTAGCAAAAATAGGATGATATAATAATAATAATATAGAAAAAGCATGTTACAGTCATAACTCGTAGCCCTCTGGATTCCATTGACCATATTAGCCCTTAACCATCTAATGCTCTTCAGAGAATATCGAAGCACTTTTAAAGGAGAAAGGATCACTGCCCCAGAATTTACATGGGAAGGGATATACAAGATGAGTTTCGTTTAGTGTCACCCAGAAAATCAGTTGCATGTTTTGTGTGCACATCTTTTGGTTTGTTGAAATACTTAATGCCAGCTATATAAATATTTTACAAGGTGGCCAGTTAAACAGTGGCTACTATACATTCCTCTCACATTGACACAACTTAGTAAACAAGCAAGGTGAGTGGGATTTTTGAGCTCTGCTGCAATAGGAAATCAATCAGATTCTAAGTGTACCTTGTCTAAGTGACTCTGCCTTGGTAGAGGAGTTGGACTAGTTGATCTCCAGAGGGCCCTTCCAACCCAAACTATTCTGTAATTCTGTAACTGAAGTTCAAAGTTGCATGTTCCTACTATTTTTCTTTGGTGGGAAGGCACAGCCATTCCTTTGATGTTATCAGGAAGCTCTACCAACCTAGTCTCAACATAGGCCTGTAAATGCTCTCAATATACCCGTGTTGGTTGTTGAACTTGGTGAGCAGAGGTGGGGGTTTAAAACATAGACACCCCATAAGCTTCTCCCGTGCTTCTAAATCACCTGTTTCAGAGAGAAATGTGAGAAACAACTGTATACGTCTTTCTGCATATCTAACCCTTCTTCCCCATTTTGAACATGGGCCTTTGTATTGCAGCTTTATGATATTTATTTATCTCATGGACACGTACTGGTCTCAGTATTCCTGCGCTCTTCACCAAAAGAAACCATCTTTGACTTATGAAATCAGTGCTCTGGAGTTTTTTTTTTGTCTGCTTATTTTTCGTAATGCTTTTAAATATAAACATGGGTTTTAATAATTTCTTTTTTTTTTTTTCATTTCAGAGAAAGAATGACCTCTATAGTCTTTCTTCCAATGTTTCCTTCGAAGTTAAGAGCATGCCATATAAAGTGCAACCAGCAAAGCTCCCTGAGGGAAGCATAGCAGTAAGTAACTGAAAATTATATCTTTGTGTGAAGCACATGTATTTGCTCACTCTGATCACAGCTGTGAAAGTTTTTATAGATGAAAATATTGAGATTGGTTTTTCCTGTGTTTCTAGTGTAAATTCCTGAAGTAATACCTAAAGGAAGTAACTTCATTGCTTTCTGTGGAAGTTGATGATACATGATTCTAATTACATTTTTAAATAATTTCTTGCTGCACTAATGTGCAGACTGCTTTATTGCAATTATGATGGATTTTTCACCCAAAGGAAAACAGAACTGTGAAAGAAAGTATCTAGGTACTTTGTTTGGGGTAAAAAAAAATCTGGAGGAAATTTTTTTGCAAAATCCAAAATCATGTTTCTTTCACGTTTAGAGATCTCACTCTTCTCCCAGTCAGCAGTTCTCTCACACAAGCTTGTGTATTGTCTACAGCAACTTCTCTCTTACCTGTATTAAGCTTCTTTAATACCCTGATTTTCAGGAAGGTCTGTATGCCTTTCAAGTGTTTCTACCTCACAGCACATCAAGTGCAAGCTACAAATTTACTTGGTAATCCTTACAGAAGTGATAGATGCTAAAGTACTTGCCTTATTTGTGGACCAAGATCTGTATGGCCCTGGAGTACTATATGAAAAATTAATTTTGGAGGCATAAGTTTGATTTAATTGTTTGCTGGTGCTGAAGCACTGGGTTTAGGGAGCACTTAAAAGTAATTTGCTTCTTAATGGTGTCTAATATTTTGGGGAAACTTCACTCTGTTTTGTCATTACTGATAGAAATAAGTAAAATATGAGTGCAAAAATTGATTCAAGTATAAGAGTAATCGTAATGTCTTAAGGCTTAATCTTAAGGCTTAATGTTCTCATCTTTATAATGACTCATCAGTTACAGTCCTTCTTTTAAAAGATAAGCGCAGTTCAAACTTTGCCAAATTGAACTGTGGTGAAAATACATCATACCAGTCTGTTGAGATGTAGTAGTAGGGACAGAATATTTTCTTACCTAGAAAATCAACAGAATAATACACTTTATAACTTACTTTGAGTATATCTTAGAGGATACAGTCTATAAAGTTTTGTTTTGTACATGCACAGATTTAACAGTTGATTGAGACTTGCTCTGGGAAGACACAAGGTAAAATCTTGGTTCTGTGTGCACAGTGACTCCAACCTCCATCATCAGTAGAACCATGATTTCACTAGAGAGGATTGGTGCTTAAGGCAGTATTCATCCAGAAAGGTTCAAAAGCACCAAGCTGACAGATATGCTCAGGCTCTTTTTATTTTCTTGCAGCATGTGTTCCATACCAGAAACACATGTGCAGAATTCTGTTGATAGTGGGGCCTTCATCTGGACTGAAGTGCTTTACCCCAGGTGATAGCCTGCTGTTCTCAACAAGTGTCAGATGATCTACCAAATGATCAGATAAGCATTTCATTCTCTTACTCCAGCCAGTATAATGCTTGTTATTTGCAGCAGATGATTTACGGCAAAATGCCTGTAATGGCAACTGTAAAATGTTGAAAAATGATAACACTTTTATGTCGTTTCATATCTGGACATGGCAGTGGATTCTTGCCAGCTCTACAGCTTGATGCGTTATATGCACCAGTTCTTTGATGTTCCACTTGCAAGAAGAAATATTTCCTTGAAGTTGGGCAAAGCTTAATATTTTTGCTCCTTCTGAAAAAGATCACTAGTTGTGTTTTAAAAGCTTCCAAAGATTTATTTCAAGGTTTATGGTTTTCTTTCAGACAATGAAAGGGTGTAAGTGGATGAAAGATTTAAATATTTTTAAAATCAGTTTTCAGAAGTACATATCTAATAATCAGCTAGCACTTTAAAGTTTATATAGAGAAGATAATTTATTTTAAAAAATAGAGCATATGTCCTTCATTTAATTCATATAGTGCTGGATTCCAGTTGTTCAGGCTGATATTTACCTTTAGTTTTAATGGCATGAATAATCCCATACACATCAGTAACCTACAGAGTCATGTGGTCATATTTGCAGCACTGAGGACTTTATTTCCATCATCATGGAATATAGGTCTTGGACACATGGATCTTGAACACAGGGTCGTGATACGAAGGTGAAACCTTATGTAAATGTAAGAAAATCTGGATCTTTTATAGTAAACCATTAGAGTAAAAATGCATCAAACAGAAAATTAGCATGGAGCTTGAACTAGAATCCACTGACATCTATGATAGTATTTCCATTAATTTTGGTAGTCTTAGAATTGGAATCATATAATATACAACTGATTGGATTTCCTTGCTAACAGCTATATCATTCAAGAAAAAATTTTCTTTTTTTTTGTTACAAGTATTATTGTGGTAAATAATACTGTCTTACTTGGTGAATTTCATGTGCAACATGAAAGTACTTTTCATTACAAAAAGCACAAAGTTAGAATAAGCAGCAATTTGCTCTATTTTAATTTATGATTCTTGAGCCAGTTTGGAAGTTTAATAAAATATTATTCCTTTTCTTAAATGTTTGATAGGATTTTTCCTATCGATGCCTTTAGTCTAAACTGTTGACCAGTGTCCTACAGTGAGTAAAATTGGTTTCAGACTAAGGCCTATAACTTTTTTTAGTTATTACATGGTGATAGTATTTTTGTTTTGGACAAGCTTATATTCCTCATGTAATATATTTGCATAAACATTTGTAAAGTATAAACATAAATGTGACTTCAAGCTCAAGGGAGCTTTTACATTCTATTCTGAGCATTTTTTGAGAACATATAAGAACATCATGCTGTAAAGGTTGGATGGGGACAGGCAGGAGTACGAAAGAATTCCTGTTTCTCAGCCTCTGTAAACAAAATTGCTGGAGACTAAAGGAAGGTCATCATGGGCAGCAAAAGTAGTAGCACTAGAATAATAATTAATTTAGCTACTGTTTCTTGAAGTTGCAGCATAAATTATGGAGAAGTTATTTTTATTTTTTAAAGTGTGTCTTTTAAAGAACCAGGGAGAAAAAAAAGTAACTGTGAGAATCCCACTAGCATGCCCTGAGTTCTGACCACAGATGCTGGAAGTTTGCACCAGTCAAACCTAATTCCCATCTATATACATGGAACTGCTGGTGAACCAGCAGCTTTCTACATGTGCTTCTCTCTGCTTTGTGCTCCCTTCCAGAGGAATCAAAGAGTATTTTGAAGACACACTGAGTAACACCAAAATCAGAAACAAAATCCAAACTGTACGAAATACAGTGGGAAAAAAACCTAATAATCCTTTTATCTACTTAAAATGTGCTTAACTGGCACATTTAAAAAGGAAAATAAAAGCCTCCCCAGAAGAACGCTTTCATAAGCAACACATGACTTTCATGGAACCACAAGAGGGGTTATGAAGTTCAGACTATCAGACAGCATCTGTGCTAAGACCAGTGTGGATTTTATTTCCAATAGCAAACAAAGGCTCTGCCCATAACTCTTGGGTTGACTTCACCCTGTCTCAGTGCCTGAGGTAGGTGGAATTCTTTGGCACCCTTTGCATACAAATGGTGTGAGACGTTCAGCAATGTCAGAAGTCGATGCCTCCTCTCAAGTGTGTGAGCTGTGCTTTTCACCCACCTGACAGAGAAGCAAGCACTGTTTTCAGTGTTCAGCATAAAGTCTTGTCCTGAACGGAGAGGAAAGCCAACGCATATCTAAAGTACAGTGTCAACATGCAACACTTGTGTAAAAATTCCACTTCTTGTTGGCCACCTTGGATGGAAACATTCCTTGGCTCTGATCCTGCAGTACTAAACCTACCACATGGAGATGAACAGAAAACCAAGCTGAAAATACAAACTTGTCTTAAACCAAAATCATATGTAAAACTGTTGTGGACAGCATGAGGTGAAGAAAGGACAGTCCTCTGTAAAAATGGTGAAACAAGACAGACAAAACTGAAGGAATGTTTTGTTTCTTTCTTCCCCATCAGCTTCTGTCTCAGCCCTGTGGGTGTTCAGGACTTGCAGTGTCAAACGGTTCACCAGCAATTGCATTAGTAGCCTTGCAAGTCTTTGTGTAGAGTATAAAGGGTGGCAGCCCAGGGGCATTATATCCTATTGGTAGTGCACACAGGCAGGAGTGAGACTGATGCCTACAAATAATCCCCTGCTCAGGAAATATATCTCAAGTACTTAGCACAACTATCCCCTTGCTTTTAAAACCTAAGACAAAGGAGGATTCAAGGAAAAAGGGTGTGGGTTCGACAGGATGCAAGATTTTAGCAGGCACATACTTCATTAGCATTGGCTGCACTCAGGCTAAGAGAGAAGAGAGATGTGCCAGCTTTGCAGCAGCATTCTGCTTGATACAGGATAGACCTAATTTCTGCTGTCTGTTTTGCTCATTGCTGATAATCTAAGGATTATAAACATGATACCCTGCTATTCTGGAAGATTACATTTTCTTATTTATTTTTCAACATTTGTCAAGCTCCAGCTGAGCTACTGAAATTACACCAGAAGTTGCACTTGACTGTCTGTAAAGGCAGAATGACAGAAGTAGGAAGGGAGAAAGGATTCTGAACCCAGGCAGCACAAGCAAGGCTGAGTGCTGCTACACCCCTCATCATTATTTAGCATCCTCAGGAAGATCCACATGTCCTTATCTGGATCCATGGTGATAGGGGCTCTGTAGATACCAGAAGAAGAGCTAGCTTGTCTTACTGTTTTCATAGCCTAAGAGGAAAGAAAACACAATACACAAATACTGCAAACATCTAGGAAGTGGCACATAAAAGAAGGCATGGAAAGGCAACATGGGTGCTTGTAGTTGCATATGCTACTATCAGCTTTATCCAACACTTACCATCCCTAATGAAATAGTCTGTTTCCACTGGTTGCAGGAGGATCTGAAACATGCTTTGTAGTCTAGATTGACCCTACCTAATTTTGAACAGTGAACTGGCACACATTAAGAGTCTAGTTGTTGCTTTGCTCCTGTGCAATCATATGCAGCCGTATGAGCTATTCAGACCCAAACACCAGGTAGCAGCTTACTTCACCCCTGTCTGGGAGCATCTGTGGTGCTGAAGTAGTTACCTTAGATTGGGTTAAAGTGGACTTGGTGCCCAAGGAATGAGATGTGGTTCAGTCAAATACTATCTGAAGAAATCTCTAAACCAAAAATTCTTCCTACAGAAGTACTTGCCCACTCAGATAATTTCCATATTCAGGATGTACCATTTCAGTAGACTGTTGTCATGGTTTAGGAATGGTACTCCCCAGTTCAGTTCTCCCACTGTGATTCTCCAAACCATGCACTGCTTGCTCACTTCCCCGCTTTCCCCTCCCTCTCACCCTGCAACAGGATGGAGATACGAATTGAAGGTACAAAATGTAAAGATTATGAGATGAGATAAGAACAATTTACAGGAAACAGCAATGAGATAAGAAAATTAACAGTAACAGCAACAATACTAATGACAGAGGGTACAAGAAAGGAAAGATTGTCAGGGAGTTTCCCCAACAATAGACAATACTAACAGCTCCCTCTGCCACGCTTACTCACCTGGGACAAACTTCAGAAGAGACTCCCTTCCCCCGGCCTTGGCAATAGTGTGAGGTGGTATAGAGTAACCTTCACGTCCTGGCCATGCCCCCTCCAGGCTACTCCAAAAATTAACCCTTTCTGGCCAGACCCAGGATAACGTCCATCTATCAAGCCATCCATACCTGGCCAGCAGCTTTTCAGAATCTTTTTGTTCTGTTTTACTGATGTTCTACAATCCACCCCAAAGAAACGATGCTGACTCCCATTTCCTCTTGTATTTATCTCAGTCACATTATGCCATCTAGGAATCTGGCTGGACCTATCAGTGGCAGAAATGGCAAAATAAAGTCTTTGCATTATGGGTCTTCCCTGTGGTTTGGTCTTGCTGTAAAATGGAGTCAGTCATTTCATTAAACTTGACACAACAGAAAGCATTGCTTGCCTTTTATTTTTGCTGCTGTTTTACAAATATTTTTTTAAGATGATTTTGGTAAGTGGTCTTTCACATTAGTGCTCCAGCTTCACAGCGACATGTTCAGGCAAGTGATAGTGTTAAGAATAGAAACTGTAGTGAAGCTCAAATCTTAGATGATTAAGATATGCAATCTGTATGTTGACAGAGTCAGGTCCTTTCCAAACAATGATTAAAATTTGTCACTTCCTGTGTGTAGTACCTCAGAGTTTGCCAACAGAGGAAGAGCACATCATGAATGAGTTGGGGTTTTTGAATCAATCCGGTTTTGCTGTCTTGGGGCCCATGAATTTTCATCAGCTCTTCCCCACTCTTGTGCTGTATGTGATCAGACTTGCTTCAGGGCAGTGTTCATGATTTTCAGGCAGTAAAAGAGAGATGCTTTCTTCCTCAGACAGCTGAACTAATTGTTTTCTACAGGCTTCAAGCAGCCCCCTGTAACTGCATCCTTTCTCTTTTCCCTGGTCAGTTAACCTTTTACTTGAATTAATCTTTTTCCTTGATTGGCTTTTCTTGGGAAGAATCTCTGCAGACAGTTCAGATGACCCTTCTCTCATTTTCTCTGCCCTTGTGTTTTAATGCCACTCTGAGACACAAGCAGAGCCATTCAAAAACATTTTATCCTTACTAAATGAGCTCTGCTTTAGCTGAATCTAATGATGCAGAGAGGCTATGAAATTTCGCAGTTGTTAAGAAGCAACCCAAAGAGAAGCCTGGCAAAGGGAATGGTATTCCTGAACTCGCATGATTGATCACTTGAACAGACCATCAGGATATCTATTGGGACATAAGGGTGACATTTCATGGGTTGTTTTATTAATGCTGTTTGCCTTAAAATAATTTTTTCTTGCTTTTATTAGCTCTCATATTTATTCTTTGTAGATGTTATCTTTTTGAAATATTTTAGACTTATGACTATTTAGAGCTGCTCCAAAGATGTATATTAGCTGTGTTTGTTAGATCAGCAATGGTCTGGCCGGCACTGCAAGTACTTCATCTTCGGAGCCAATGTTAAAGTGCAAACACCAGGACTGGGCAGTGTCTTGGAATTTTCTGTGTAACCCTCAGTGTAAGCTTTGATAGAAAGCAAGTGGTATCCTACGTAGAAAGTTTGTCCCTACATTTTGTTTCCCAGTGAGGGATACTATAAAAAATACTTGCATCAGTAGAGCTCACCAGACTGCCGTCTCTGTAAGTGCAGTGTCAGAGTAGGCAGCAGTTGGCTGCACAGATAAAATAGGTGAAAAGGACTCTTCAAAAGTGTCTTGCAGTTAAGCCTGACAGTAGCTGGAAGACAGATCTGCTGGTACTTTCAGAATGAAAAATCTGTGAAAGAATGCTGATCGCAAGAAAAAGTGAGAGAGGAAAGGACTGGATGTGGCAGAAAGGATTAAATGATTAAATTTGCCATCTTCAAGGAGAGAAGTGAGAGGCACGGGAATGGAAACAGTTTTGACCTGAACTACAGAGTTGTGTCCATGCTTAAAACTGTTGTCTAACAGGCTGCTTTTCCTTTGATGAACAAATTAGAATTTAGTATTGTGTTAAATTTCTAGTGCATCATTCACTAAGGTAGTAGCAGAAAAAAAATGGTAGAAAGAAAATTTACAATGAGTGCAGCTCAGGGACTGGGAAATAGCCCAGAAACTTATTAAAAAGAGTAGATTTCCTAGCTATACCTTGAGCACAGAAGAGGAATATCATTTGAGAGTTTGTGTCATCAGTTCTTTGCAAACTGATTTCATCATGTCATAAAGCAAATAACTCCCATCTGTCACATACTTACCGTGTTTAAGGGAGACTAGGAGTAGATGAGAGAGGTCCAAGAGAAAACCCCGGAGAGAAATCACTTCCTAGGCTAACAATAGAGAGAAAAGTTTGAGAAAATAAACTAAGACTGAAGGGATGTAATTGTGTTGGAAGAGGTAAGGAAAACTCAAACTCATTCCTTCCCACTTGGGAGCAGCATGGACAGAGCAAATATTCAGTGAGACTGATGAGGAGCCTTCCAAGCAGAGTCTGAGAGCATATAATAAATTTTGTACAAGGTACAGAAGGGAGAGTGAGGAGGAGAGTGTGGATGTCCCCAAAAGGAGAAATACAGAAGGGGTATTACTACTCATTTGTCCACATGAAGGTCTAAAGAGAGAAGTTTGCCAAGTCAATTAAAGCCTTTGATAACTGATGTTAACATCTGCTGCTTTGTAGAGCCTCAGACAACGAGGGAGCGCATTTCATGCTTGTTTCCCGTTTAGGTAATAGTCTGTATGCTTGGCTTCTTCTAAAGAAGGTAATATCATACTGTTCGTTAGGCTTTATCACCAGGACAATACACGCTGCTTGAGTTTCATTTTTGGACTGCTTAGCTGAAATGCAAATTGTCGGAAAAAACGTATACTGGTCTGTCAGCAGAACTTACAATAAGAAAAATGTAGCTGGTATCTACTGTGGTTTGAATTAAGAGTTTGGGCCAAAGTCAACCATTGTTTCAGAGTAATTCAGTGCAGTTCAGTGTAGTGGCCTAAGCTGCACCAGCATGTGAGCAGAACTTTGCTTCTTGAATGTTCTTGAAGCATCTGCACAGAAGGACATTTTTTTGCCACTCTGTATTATGGGAAAATTATTTGTATGTCTGATACAACAAGACTTTTATATATGTGTGAATTCCGTTTCTAGTAATTATCATGAACAAGTGGAAAGGAAATTACAATAAATGGAGCCAACATGGAAGAATTTTGGTCAATGTGCATTTCTAATCTGCAAAATGCCGTTGAAGTCAATGCTTCTAACCTCTGTATTCTGTCAAATTTGCTTTACTTGCTTCATTTTTGTTCATTAAATGTATTCCTTTCATTGCAGATCAGAACATCTGTCATTTGGTCCACCCCAAATGTCTCCTTTGAGATCCCTTTATGGGTTATAATACTAGCCATACTTCTTGGACTACTAGTACTAGCTCTGCTGACTCTAGCTTTATGGAAGGTATGTTGCGTTATTTTTGTTACTGTTGCTGTAAAAAAAACCCTGAAAGGTACTGGAAGATACTAACAGATAGAAAGAGAGGCTAGAATTTTGTGATCTTTTACAGTTTGGAGCAAAAGCAACAATACATGTGTCTTTTTTGTTTTGGCCTTTCTGACATGCTAGTGTCATTGACCTTTATGCAGGGAACTTGTTTTCAAAGTCCTCCTTCATTATTGAAGTCCAGTTATAAATGGGCCTACAGAGTTTGGCTCTGTTTCCCAAGACCTGTGATCCTCTATTTCAGGATGTTTAGGTTCAAAAAGAAGTTACTCTAACTTTGTTTTCTCTGAATAATTCAGGAATTTCCAGTTTTTGTCAGGATGGAACAACACTACCAGTTCTGAGAATTAATTTTTAGAAGATTTCCTTTTATATTAATATGTCATATATTTTTGTTTTTAAAGTTTTCTATTTGTGTGTTGGTTGTTACACTCCCTTCACAAGTTTTAAGTTACTGGAAACTGCTATATTACAGGGAGCCCGTGTAGCTTTTGTCCATCCTCTCAGTTCACTTTAAAAATAAGATTGAAATAATTCCTTTAATTAGGATATGGCTCATCTGTCTTTAGCTGCCTAAAGGTTGTGGTTAGGTGTACAGCCTATGCTAACTTCCCAACTTCACCTAGTCAGGTAACACCAGCAGCAAAAACTATGTCTAAACATGCAAGGAGGAGAGAAGTTACCTTTTGGTAATTACCTTTTGGTGGTACCTTCCTTTGACTACTTGTGAACTTTCAACCTTTCAACTAAAAGAGGGACTTTTAGGCACTTAAAGTAAGGTGAGAGGAATCTCATCTTTAGTGATCTTTAGATTAGGTCACAGTACTGTCCTGTGGACATTTCCCAACACATATTACACCTCTCTTATTATTACTGCTTGTCAGTCTAAATCTCTTTTCTGAATGAGCACCTTGCTGAACTGAGATGAGCAGATTTCTCGTTCGCATCAGTCCACATCAGCATTCAGACCAACTTTACATCTCCTGCAAAGACATCTGTCATATAATTTGGATTTTTAAAGCTATGCTTTGGAACTCAACGCCTTGCATCTAAAACTTTCATAGGGAATGATTTGGATGGAAATAAAATACCTTCACAGTCTATCAGCCTGCCATACATTGTGTCTGACATTTCAGGTTGCCTGAGTGAAGAATCAAACTACAGCTGAGTCTTCCTGTGGTTGTCTTACTATGACATCTTTTTTTCTGTTGATTGTTTTCTGCAGTGTGGCTTCTTTGACAGAGCTAGACCTCCTCAAGATGACATGGCTGACAGGCAACAGCTGACAAATAACAAGACTACTGATGCGTGAAGGAAGAGAGTTACAGTTCAAGTCAGAATCATGCCTGAGACTAGAAACACAATGAGGATTAGAAGGAAGATTCCTTCCGCCAGTCTTCCTTTGTACTTGCAAGTGACATGGTGTCAATCTGATCTATGCAATGTTCTGAGAATATGCCACATGATGGCCATCCTTGCCAAAGAAAGCAACTTTATCACTGCCTTATAAACATATTCACCACCAAACAGAATGTTTATCCCATATTCCAGTCAGTCTACATTTCAGCAGATGCTTTTGAGCACGTGTGGTATACTGAGATGCTTCCAGAACAAGTCCAAATCTCTCAAGGAGAGAATGCCTTCATTGCTGTATTGTCTAGAAGATGAATCAGGACAAACCTTCTGAATGCTACTGTATCATGCAGAATACCTTTGAAACCTCCCTAAGAACTTTTATGAAATTATGGCTCAGGGAGACAGGCAATATATCAGTACTGTGAAAGTACTTCTGAAACACAAAGGTAGTCTATAAATAACTTTATAGATGAGGCACAATTATTTATTTTTCCACCTTTTTGGAATAAGTATCTGATATAATCATCAACATAGATTTTGAGAGAAGAAAGGAAAAAATAATAGAAATCATGTACCTACTTTGCATGTAAATAGAAGAGTAAACCCATTGTACACCCAGAATACAACTGCCTTGGCTGGAAGGTGTTTTGCAAAGCAGAAGATTTATGGAACACTTTACAAGATGGGACAAGCAAGTACACGTTGTATCTCTTTCAGCCCAGAGCTGGCACTATCACACCCAGATAACTAAATCCATGCACAGTGTAAAGCAGGGATGAGTTACCCTGTCCTTGCTTTGCTGATGGCTGGCAGCTGCACACTCACACAGGATACAGTCATTTCTGAAACACTGTTTTAAATCACCACAACCACACTGGTGATATTGAAAAGGCTTGGGGGGTTTGGGGCTGGGGTAAATTTTCTTGGCCATTGCCCTGTTACTATGTTGAAATTCCCTCTTAAAATTGAACAGCTACTGCCATAATTGTTCACCTGAAGAAATCTTTATCTTTTTAGTTTTTCAATCTACAAGCTGGCAGCATCTTAAAAGTAATGCTTTTGGCAAAGTTTAGGGCTTAATAAAATTATTTTTTAAGCAAAGTCTTGCAGGAAAGTGTGGTAGGATTCATGTTTATGCAGAAAAATAGGATGCCAGCCAGCTCAGCATGAACAAAAAGAAGAAAAGAGATTTTGAGGTAAAGAGTAAAAATATACACTTAGTATTTATTATTTTTTTCTGGGTTTAGCATTCTGAAGAAGGGATGTTTCTTTCCCTTCTGTCAGCAAATGATCTTTATCTCAGCAGGGGCTCTAAGCCCTGATCTGTGCAAATTTGTGTGTGAAAGCTTAAGTCTTTCAGTGCTGCCTGTGAGTGTGAAATTAGCTATATTGTGTAAACTTCAGGAGGGATTGTTCATTTTGTGAAACATACACACCACTTGCCTTCTCCTGAGTTCCTTTTCTTGCCAACCCATCTCAGCTTCTCAAATGGTAAATGGCCTCATCCATTCTGCCACTTTTTGGCTCCTTTTAAACAACTGCCTTTCTGCTTCCTAATACTTCAAGATAGGAGTAGTCATGAGACATTGTCAGTTCTGTCGGTCTGACATGAGATTTTACAGTTTTATCATTTCTTGCATGCAGACTGACCTGGGAAACCCAAGCAGGAGCTGTGTTCCATCTTCATATCTAAGGCAAATTTGCAAGAAGACCTTTATGGAGTCTTTACCTCATCAGATGCAGTGTGCCCAGGTCACAAGACTTCCTGAGAGGAGGAGACACGTGCCTCTGACCATGGAGGTGAAGCACCTGGGTGCTTCACCCAAGCGAGCACCTCTGTTTCCTAGGGACGGGGAGGCCTGACAACTTCCCAGTCCCCCAGAAAACCATTAACAGACTCCTTCCCCCAAATGGTTTTGAGCTGCTCCCTTGTAGATCAGCGACAACAGCTGATAAATACCACCACAAAGCATGCCTGTCCCGTATTTGCACACCTCTGTATCCCGTACATTCCAGGCAAAATCATCCTTCCATGAAAAAAAAAAAGCGAGCTTCCAGCTTTTGTAAATATTTAATTGTTGTGTGTAGCAGCTTCAGAAACAGTATCAGCAGTTCATTGTAATCACATCATCTGCAAAACTCAGATGAAATAGCGCCATAAGGAGATACTGAACATAAGACTTACGTATGTGCAATATTTTATATTTCTTATATACTTGGAGCATGTTTACACTGGCATTTGTGGTTGTTTTTTAAACTTTTGAATATACTGATAATGATTACAATAAAGGAAAAAAAGGAATAGGGAAAAAAAAGGAAAACAAACACAGCACTGTTCAGTATTTCTTGCAATGTGTTTTCAATCCTGCATTGTTCTGAGGATGGGACTAGGTGACCTAATAAGTTCTTTGCAGTTGTAATTTCTACAGTTCACTTTTGAGCAATTACTCTCCATTTTAATGATGGGCAAAACATGTTCAGATACTAAATTTAAACAAAAAAGAACTTCAGTGACTGTTGGGCCTGGCTGGAATCCATTGGCTGCAGCTGTGTAATGTCACTGGAAACCAAATTAGAGGCACATGATCTGACAAACAGTTACTTTGAGCAATACTTTGTTTTGTATTTCTACATCCTTGTAGATTAAACTTCCCCCATGGAAATGTCTGGAGTTGTATGTTGTCAAGGACTGTAGTTTCCCAGCATTTGTGGATAGTTTTGGCTGCAAATTGCAAACAGCTTTCTGAAGATTTCTGGGTTTCAGTGCTTTCCAGGAGTATTTATTCCCTGAGGAGATTGCATCCTGGATGTGGACACTAGCAGGCAGTTGACATAATCTTTCCCCCCAGTATATTAGTAATGTGCTGCATGATAACCTCTGCCACATCCCTACATGACTGAACTTTTGTTTCAGTGATGTCAGCTTTATAATGAGTTACTAAATGCAGCTTTCTGTAAAAGTAATTCAACCTTATGCTTCCCAATGTATGTGGCGAGCTGCTAATCGCGGAGAACATGGGAGTAGTCCAGAGAGCTGGAAAAACAGAAGATTACTTAAAAAATTAGTCTTTTAAAACTCTTTATTGCTATGACCACCACAGCAGTCTAGTAAACAGAGAGACACTCACCTTTTATTTCACATGCTTCTTGCTGAATTTGAGAAAGGCTGTCCAGTTATTTTATCCGTGCAGCAGACTGTATCATGTTTTCTGTTTCGTGAAAATATCAGAATTTGCATAACAGGGATCAGTATATTTGAATATGTTTTCCCTTACAGATTTAATCTTTAAAGATATTTAGCAAATACAATTTTAATTGTACCACAGGTTAATTTTTTTCTTGTCACGATTCTGTAACTCATTTTGAGTTTTTCCTATTTCTTACAGCTTTCACAGGTTTCCCACATTAGACAGCTCTTGAAAACAGCACTGATTTTCTCTACATTTTAGCTGTGAACTTTCCATCCATTAGCATAAAGGATCTTCTGATTGGTACAGCTTACATTAACTAAAAAGCCTTTTGGGAACCAACAAAACACCTAGAGATACGCAGGGGAAAGAAACCCCTAGCCAGCCATAGCCTGTGGTACTCCACTCCATTGCAGCAAGCTTTTTTTTTTAATTAAATACTATCTGACACACTGCCTTTAGGAATTGTTTATGAGTGAGTGTTTTATTTATGATTGTTGGCAAAGATCCATATTAAAATGTAGTGTAATGGCAGTGCCTCTTAACAATAAAAAGTCTTGAATTCAGCTTGTGCAGGCACCATGATGTGACACAGCAGGAATGCTTTTAATATTGAAGGACTGTTCTTGTTTGGCCTGTGTGTTGTATTGGAGAGGCACTTAGCTATTCAAGATGCTACCCTACTGTACACAGTGGTTTTTAGCAAAGAAGAATGGAAGTAATTGTTCAACTCACTTTTCAGATGGTTTCATTTGTTTTCTACATGTTATTCTACTTAACCAATGCACTATATTTCATTTGGTTGTGTATTGTTCTTTGTTTCAGTGAGGGTTTGTAAAGCAGACTTCAGGAACTCTTTTCAAAACTGGACTGCATCCGACAGTATTGCTTTTCCAGAAGCCACTCAGGATAACAGCAGCAGAGCAGAATTCAGGATGCTGTGTGAAATGGTCAGTGCATTACAGGGGCTAGCTTACTTTTCAGCGGTTCACTCAAGTTCATATTCAGAGTTATATTAACAAAACATCAACCTCAGATTCACCATTTCTCTTGTCAAGGAGGGCCAGGGTGTGCCCTGTTTATCATTGCTGCAAAAGCCAAACACCAGGCAGTTCTCCCAGCAAAGCTGGGAAGAGGAGGGCATGCTTTAAACTTGCACAAGACCAGTATTACACAAGGAACCAAACCAAGTGTATGGCAAGAGCACAAACACCATCTCTCTTGAGATGTTCTCCTGGTCATGAAGGTTAACATTTTCCCAGCAAAAGCACTCTGCCCATTTACCTGCATTATCTCTACATTAGACCTGCAGCACCAGAAAATCATCTCTGAAGCTGCAAGAAGTTTCCATAGATTTCATATTCTTTGTAGAAATTTTACATTATGAATTTATATGATTGTTCTTGGCTCTTCAAATAGCCTTACTGATTTTTTTTGTTGGTCTTTAATATTTCAATAGCATTTGGGAAAAGATAGGTCAGCATAGTAAGACCTGAAAAAGAAAATACATTTAAACTTACAGTGAAGTCTCACAGGAGACCCAGGCTTATATCTGGATTTATTTTTTTCCATTTTAGGCTTGGAAGAGGTGTCAGGAGACAGCTCAGGTGGGGAGTGTTCTGGCTTTGTTGTAACAAATACTCCCATGCCAACTAATGTGAAAACCAAAAGATTTTGTTCTAAAGATCCAGGTCTATCATCTCCTCCTGTGTGCCCTGTATATGAGAACAGGCAGAGCACGGGTAACTGACACCATTAAACTAGGGGTAGAATGAGACATTCACAATTTGACTCAGTACACCAAGAAGAAACTTTCTTGTGGAGAACGACAAAGACTAAATTTTCTCACTGCCTAAAATTAGGAAAGATTTGTTTTTCTTGAGGAGAACATGATACTGTGGAAGTTCTGCCCTTCAAACACTATGGGTACAAGAATAAACACAAGGTGGTTGGGCACAAGAGACTTGCTATCAAGCAGTTAAGGAGGCTGCAAGATACTACATTAACTATAAACAACTTAGAGAGGAGGAGGCTCTAGAGGAGAAATCAAACCTTTAAACACATAGATGTTATCACAGATCAGAAGCAACAAAAACGATGATTAGTAAAATGGATGATTGGAAATAAGGCTCAGCTACAGCAGATGAGAAGTTTGACCCCAGAATATAATGAGATTAATGATCTACTACAGTGATCTGATTTTTTTTCACAATGGTGAACTGGTTCATTGCTCATGCAAAGTTTGAGGAAGACTCTTTCCCTAGTAATTAGATAACAAAAGGAAAAATATCTGCAGCTGTGACAGGCTTACTGCCTTAACTGTGAATCTCTCTCATTCCTTAATGAAGGGCTGTATTCATTGACTTTGAGAGAAGGAAGGAGGTGTCAAAGACATGACGCTTGAATTTTTTCCAGCTTCTGGCTGCACTGCTGTTTCAGAGTGACTTCAGTATTTGCTGAGGCACTGTGACATCTTTCACTGTAGTGGTACAGACTGTGCTATCCAAAAGTAATAGAAAGATTTTTCTTTCAAACCAGTAAAAACTAAATCTTTCATGGAAACTTTCTGTCTATGCCTGGCTTACCCAGGAAACCTGAGCAGTAACGTGGTGCTTGAGTGGCATGGTTTTATTTATCAAGTGTTGCTACTAAGAAGCTTCTCTATACATGTAGAAAGCTTTGGTCTTTATATGCAGTTTCAAGTAGTTAAACTGAAACAATTCTTCACAAACAGATGAAGGAGGCACAACTAAGTCAGCAATGGAATTGAAAAGTTAATTGATGTCGTGAAGATGATACACCTATTTGATTTTGTCTGTACAGAATGCTTGATATTTTGAAGGTTTACTAGTTCTTTAATTCTACATTTATTATATTATGGTACCAATGAAGCACTTAGACATTGTTAACAGTGATGTTTGTGTTTAATGTAACAAGATACTCACTAACAGATCAGACAAAGCAGTTATTCTCACAAGAGGAGAAAATGCTAATGCCATAACAGTTTTCAGTCCTTTGGACATATTTGCTTTGCGTCAAGGATTTCTGAAGCATGTTCCTCTGCTCTGTTGAGTGCTGCTTCATTAATATTATTTGGTTCATTGGCTCCTCCATGCTCAACTGGTTTGGATGGTAGGGAATCAATGCCATCTCCCTGCATCTGCTTCTTGTTTAAAATGCTGAAGATATCTCCTGTCTCATGATCATGTCTGCAACTTTTCAGTAATTCCCATGTGATTGATGAGAATATATTCTACTTGATTTTGGGAGGAAGGGGTGTTTAGTCTCCACCCCACTTTTCTAATGCCCATATATACACAAAAAGTCACAGTCCTGCAGTATCTATTACAGATTATTTCACTAAGCAACCAGCCAAGTCTTTGTGCTGTAATTTAGTAGAACAAAGTAAGCCTGAACTTGGCCCCCCAGCCATTTTAAGCAAACATCTGTGTGAAACCATTGACTCACTGCAATGTCTTTAAGAGGAAATCTTGTAAAATATGTTGCGGACTCCTCACTGTCATCGCTACAGTTGTTACGTTGTGTCAAGTGTATGATCTAATGTAGATCATGCTTAGCAGATTTTATTATCTCGAAAATGCTTTCTCTGGAGAGTGGGAATGAAATGCAAGAAAAAATGTGGATTTTCCTTTGCAAGCACACTCAGAGCTGGTGAACATTTAACTACCAGCCCCTCAAAGGGACCTCCTGAGCAGGTCTGCAGGAGGAGGGGAGGTGGCAGCATGGGTTGTGAGCACCACCAAGGAGGAGCAGTGCCTGGAAAGATGCAGATTGGCTCCAGCATACAGCATTGTCCCAGGCGTGGCACGAAGAAGTGCTTCCTCAGCCGCCATAGGGCTGAAGGGCTCTCTGCTTGGCCTCCCTTTTTCCTGAAGCTCCCTCTTCCTTTGTCTGTGCCCCTTTGCTCCCTCCCCTCGCTCCCTCCTGCAGTCAGTGTCTTGCCTACCCTCCAGCCCCCTCATAGCTCCTCCTTGTGCTTCCAGCTATTGATTCCCCCCAGCCTCCCCCACCACAGTGGCAGCAGCTCCCCAGTTCTATCTCCCCACTTGGGACTTCACCAGCTGCTTCCCAGCACTGTGATGTGATGGGGCCCCAGCTGGGCACCACAGGTCTCCCAAAGGCAGGTCTCACTCTGTGGCTACGCCCTGCCTCCTCAGGGAGGCTTGGGCAGAGCTCAGTCCAGCCAGAGTAGATACAGCAACCACGTAGTTCTCACAGGGCTGGTGAATGGGGTGGCATCCCCAAATCATTCATAACCCGCTGTTTCACATCCACATATGCCTCCCCAAAGATAAAACATCTCTCTGGTCTGCTCATGTTGCTCCATCTCTTCCCTACTTTTGTTTCTGGACTGATCCCCTATGTCCCAGAACAATGTCCTGGCCCATTCCTTGCAGATCACCTCTCAAAACAAGCTCTCCCAGTGACCTTTTACTAATTGAGCTCTGCCTGTTCCTCTTGGCTCCTAAGGCAGGCCCAATCCCCAAAGCTGCCCATGTATTATGTACCCTGGATCTTTCCAATATCTCTCATCACCACTCTAGGCACTTCAGCTTGTTCCCAGTGTACACTGGGGATATAGGAGGGAAGGAATGGCCTTGTGCTTGGCTGCTGGGCTGAGTTTGGGCAGTGGGAATCGCCTACAAGCTTCATGTAATTTTGGGAAAGCATTTCATGCCTTGCTTCCTCATCTGCAGCAGGGCCACCAAAAAACAGTGCTGGATACATGTTGCAAATAAGAAACTCATCAGGTGGAAACCAGGACTCTCCTATTTCTCTAAGGCTGAAGCAAGCTTAAAACACCGTATCAGTGCTGAGTAACATCAGCCTCCATGGACCAGCTGCTGCAAGTTCAAGTGCCTGTATTGGAGAAGCATGTGACTGCTCCCTTTCCTTCCCCACAGACCCATAAAACCATATAGAGTTATTTTTTAGCTGCTTATGCTTGCATTATTTGGGCCATCAGCTATAACTGTTAAAATAAAGTAAAGCTGATGGAAAAAGTAGTAATAAATACGGTGATGTGAGCTATTTATTCATCTCAGGCTTGCAGAAAAAAAGCCTGCTTATTCCATTCTCATCAATCCAATATATATGAAGCTACTGAACTGTCATACAAATAACAGTTTTCCAAGCTGCTGTGTGGAACAATTCAGGTGGGAAGAACTAGTAATATTAAGTACTTACCTTTTCAACTTTGGATCCATGAACACTAAAAGGATCAAGCCTGTATTTTTTTTGAACATAGAATTATATAGGAATTAAATGTCACATGTAGAGCTTCTCTAGAATTACTCTGGAGATTTTCAGCAGTGAGATAGAAATGTAGTGCCTTGTCTTTGCTCTACTGCACACCAGGTTATTGCATTTTTTGTTTCTGTAACAGAAGAGATGCACAGCCCTGAATGGGAGTACAGATACACAAGCAACCATGAATCAGATCATTGAAGAGGATTTCGAGGAATAAAAGTGGTGTGCCCCTGAGCAACAGCCAAGCTGGTGTGTTGACTCAAATAAGGAGTGGTTACAGATGAAGTGACTGGGGCATTGAATCCCTGGGTGCCTTCCAAAAAATCAGACCTGCCTGAAGCTGAGCAGTCAGAAACATTATAACACTTGACAGTCTTGGCCTAGGCATGGCTTTTTGTCAAACGGAGCAGGATCACTTCATATCAGCATCCAAAGCTGCCATAAAACCACCATGAGTAGAAGAGGCTGACAGTGGAGCCTGTGTGTTAACAATGCAGTTCCTTGTTTTGGCTGGCTTGTGTCACAGATGTAAAGATGACATGTAAAGCTTTTGTAAAAACTGTCTTTTTCTTCTCCATGTACTCCAATGATGTCTACAGCTTAAAAAGCTGGATAGAGTCAATCTCTTAATTTGCCCTCCTAGTCCTGAAGTTTTTGCCTCATTAGATAGCAGGCACCAGCTGACAAACACCTCAAATGCTGGTGCCCAAAGGAGGAATGAAGCATTTTTCCATATGATCTACTGCCTTAACCATTTCCTTCAACTGTTCAGTGCTTCCACCAAGATCTGTGGGGGAAGTGCAGGATTTGGGTGTTGGCATGCCTTTACTATGTGCTAGGCATAGCGCAAATTTGTGGCACAGAAGGCCTGCACTTCAAATACAAAATATGGAGCAGCAGATGGATGTAATGAAACAGAACCATACAGAAACAATGACGTGAGTATGAACAGCATAATAAGCAATGGTCATAGCGTGCCAGGGCCATAAGCAGACTTCCTACTCTGGATTCCTAAATTGGGCATTGTAATACCTAAATAGAAGTCATCTGGCCCATCAAGGCAACCCAGGGCATCTCTCCTAGTTACTCCAATGCCTTATACAGCCAGTGGATGTGACTGCTGTGGGTTTACTCTCCAGCAACTCCCTTGAGCCCATCTGGTAACATTTGAGTCTGGTGCCAAGGAGGAAACAGCAGGCATCAACTTGAGCTATTTTCCCTGCTTTGTTGGGGGCTGAGGCACTGGGTGCCACTGGGGTATACTGTGCCAAGGCCACTTTCCAGAAGAGCACTGGTGTGCAAGATAGTGGAGACAAGCAGGCAGAGGTCATGCCCAGGAGCTCATCTCAGCCCTGTGTTGCCTGCTCTGCTCTGGCTGTGCTGTGGTTCACAGCAGCCCATGATGCAGAGGGACTACAGAGAGAGTGGAAGGGTCTGGCTGCAGTAAACTGAATAGAGTGATCTTCTGGGACTGGAAAGTTGTGGTCTGTGCTCATAGGAGTGAGTGGGTTGCATCTTCTGTATTACAAAATGCTCAAAGCATGGGTATTTCTGAACCCCAAGAAAATATCCTCTCTCTGAGTGCCAGTGCTTGCTGTCCTGTGGTTCCCAGGTGTCCAGCATCCTTTTCTGCACCAATGGCACTAGTACTGTGGGAAGGATGATGCACGAGAAGGATGTCTCTTCCCAGACATATCCATCACCCAGTTGTGGTCCTCTTCTGAGAAGTAAATGGTTGTTCACATCCTGACAGGTTGAATTAATTCTAGTGTTCACTTGCTCTGCTTTGTGGCTGACTACAGTGGCCAAGAGGCTGTTAGACATGTAGTGTCCCTTTCTCCTCTGATCCTTTCTTGAGCCTGTCAGTGTGTGGCACCATCTAAAGAGGCTCGGTGGCTTTGGGCCCCCCACAGAATTCAAGTTATTCTGCACCAGTTGCAAAAACTCCGGCAATGAGGTGCTCCTGCTGATACACTTCTGAGTTTGTGCAGTGAAGCGTGAGCATCCACAGACAGCAGCAGTAGAAGCAGCACTATTAAGGCTGGATACCTCTGTGGGCTGGCTGCCCCAACAGTTTGTGGTCCAAGTTACTCTGTTGAACTAAGGCTCCTAAATTTCTCTTAAATCAGCCCTGGGTTTGCTAACAATGAGTCTTAATGTGATCCCTTGCCAATAAATGAACTTGAAGAAGCCTGGAATTCCAGCTATGTTGTTTGAGATCCCCTGTGAGTGTCTTGGAAAGTTTACAGCCTTGCCATGTTCTGCTAATTATTTAAACATTTAACTTGTCAGATGCTCAAAGGTTCATCATTTTCATGTTCAATTTCCTGAATATACTGGGAAAATTTTTTCCAACTTGACCACTCAAAACAAGCAACTGTATTTGTATGTAGGCACCTAAACCAGTGCTTTGCTCTGCCATGCTCTGAACTCTGATGTCTGAAAATCAGCCACTCTAGATACCTACATATGGCTTTAGGGACCTAAGTCTTGGCAGCCAAATTCATGTTTGTGATAGTCTCACATGTTTTCAATAAGAATCTAAACATAAACCAGACCAAAAACCAGAGAAGTGGGGGGAAGGAAAGAAAAACAATGCTCTGTAGGATATCTATGTGTTGACAGAAAATATGGAATAATCCCGTCCTACTGCAACTGTGTGTGCAGAGTTTCCTTTCAAATGTGAATTATTGAATCAGTAGTTCAGCCTGTCCTTGGAAGAGAACTACTGTATCTCACACATACCAAGACAGCAGGCTCCACACTGAGATGTTTTGCAGTGGAAGTCAGGTGCCCACCATGCCTCAGCAGAAGATCTTCACTTGCTCCCAGGTCATCTCCTGGGCCTTCTCAAAAATGAATTTTGGTGTCACTGATGAGTAAAGGGTTTTGTATTTTCTGTTCTTATGCTATTGTCTCAGCTGACCTCTGCCCTTGGGCTGCAGTTCTGGGCATCAGGCCCACTCTGCAAACTGACAGCCTCAGGAGGGCTTCTGGGTGAAGAAAAAGTTAATGGTATGAGGCCACATTTGGCAGCATCTAGGAGATGCTCAGGGTTGCTGGCATCAGAAATGACTTGATCTGTTTTTAAATTTACAATTTGCCAGTGGGATTTGTTTTTAAAGATACAAATATGATAGGCTCACCACCCTACCTGCAACCTCAGAAAAAGCTAAATATCTACTTGAAGGTCCCTTGACAAGCTGTGCTTTATGTTTGTTCAAGGAAAAGAAACCCATATTTTTTATTTGATTAATGTGGCCAGACAGAACAACAATACATCAGCAGAGTCAATACAATGACTGGTTTGAGACTGCTGCTGTCATTTCTCCATCCAGTAGACTGAAGTCCAAAAAAACCCCAGAGCTCTCTTGGGGTCTGCACTTTCTTCTTGCAACTCCTCTCTGCTCAGTTGGTTCTCTGGAGAACAGCACAGCTGTGAACCTGCTTGGGCAGGTCCATCCACAGCTCCTCTGGGAGGAGAGCAGAATTTGGGGATTTCTGTTAAAGGGCAGTGCACTTCAATCAGCACTTCAGCTTTTACCACAATGCTGTTAGTCACCAAAAGGTCAAAATAGCACACGATTGTGGTCCCCTTACCCCTGCTCTTAGTCACAGTGTCAGGTAGGGTTCCCAGCCTGGGGGACTAAAGGTGTTTTATTCTTTTGTCATGCCTGGACAAAGGTGTAGCTGCAGGGACCCTCCAGTCTTGAAAACTAGACTGGAAGGTTATATGCCTATGCCCAAAACTTAAACTGAAATCCAGAATTACCACCATATTCTTTCCAGGAAAACACTTTAAAAACATGAAAATTGAGTGATTTCACTGTGTACTTTCTTCCTGCTCTAGAGACCATCTACAGAGAAGCATAAGAGCTGTCGAGCTGCCATAGCCTTGCACATACATGTTTACTATGGCATAACCCTCCCAGGCAGGATGTGGACAGAACCTCCAGATTTCAGTCTGGCACAGAGTTTGTAGCAGGAGCTAGAGAGGCCGGAGTTCCTTGCTCAAGCCATAAATTTAGGGAAAGATTTCCCTTCCTGTGTTTGCACCAGCACACACATACTCCTCTCCCATGCAATGTTAGGCAAGAAGATGAATTTCACCTAGACAGAAGCATCTGCTGGGGTTTAGCTCTTCCATGGCTTTGTGTCTGTGACTCAGCTCACTGGCTGTTGTCAAATGTTGTATAAAGCCCTCTTCATTCTTTACATTCAGTACTTCGCAGTTTGGTTTACACCCACCAAAATCTTTTCTATGTTTTTCTTCCTTACAAGGAAAATAAACTTGTAAAGAGGCAGAAGTGAAGGGTTACATCTGGAGAGAGTTATGGCTGTGGCTCAAAGGAACAACTGGAATGTCTGCAATGCGGAAGTTTCTTCCACAAAGCCATTTCTTTCCTCTTCTGGAGAAGGACAGATACCGGCTGCTGCTGCTCACAGAGCACAGCCCCAGTGCAACTTCCAGTGAGGAAAGCCAACAGCATCCCTGCTGAGAGCAGGGTTGATGATTTACATCGGTGCTACCCCCTCAGCCTCATGCACGCTGTCAGGAGCAGCTCAGCATTAGAGAGTCTATCTGTCTTGAAACAAATTACAAAAGCCACAGCCATAGTAGTAGCAGCAACTTTTATGATTGGCTAATTCTGATACTTTTTTGTAGGTGTTTCTGACAAGGCAAGTGCTTGTAGATACCGCTCAAGGCACTGGCATTGGGAGTGCTTGGCAGAGGAAAAGACCCTTTGTGTAGGTGGTGACTCTGAGATCAGCAGCACCGAGTCCACCACAGCCTCACAGCTTCATTCACCTGCTACAGGTACCATGTTGGAGGGTGGCATCTTCCAGCTTCAGGCTCACCTCTGAATTTTGAGGAGCATGTGGAATGAAGAGACGAGAAAGGAAAATACTTTTCTTTGGCGTAAATTAGTGATGGGGAAATACACATACAGAGGGTACAGCCCACTTCTCTTGCATGTGTAGGATTTCCCTCAGACTACAGTTCTCAAAGGTTGGGATTGCCTTTTTTTTGTTCCATGCAGATGAGTGGTATGCAGTTCAAAACCACTCCTGGTTCAAGCAAATGTAGTTTGTCATTAAAAAGTTTTTAAACAAGAACTTAATTTCTGATTCTGAGGTTCAACTGATATCTGCATCTGGTTTTATTTTTTAAAAGATGTTAAACTCAACCGCTTAAAAACAACCCCATTTCTGAAAAGAAGAGTCAATGTTTAAAACATGTATTATTTATTTAAGCAGAAGTTACAAAGTTCTTTTAAATTAATGTGTTATCTGTAAAACCATTATCTCCTAATTTTTTATAAGTTTGGAAGTTCATTAACGAACTAATTTTGAAATAGTGGCATTCAGGGAAGAGAAAAAAAACAAACTATGAGGCAATAACATCTACAGTGACAGATTTTTTTTTCCGTTTGTAAGGCATAGAGTATTTGCAATGTACAATCATGCATACTGTTCTTCTGGCACACTTGTTTCACTTTTCTCACAAGTGTGCCAGACTAAGGACAAGGTTCTGTGAGAAATATTGAACTCTACTTGTTTTTAAAAATGCCATTCAGCAGAAAACAAAAGCTAGCCTTCCCCATTGTGGATCTTCCTCTTTTTTTCCTGAGATATTCTAGGTCCTCTTTGCAGTCACTTTTTCTTTCTTTTCTAAAATGTCTAATATAAAGCAAAACTATGGCAAAGTGAAAGTATTGATTAAAAAAAGAATTTGCTATTCACGTCAGTGTTTAGTGTATTTTTGGAAATAATTGTGAGCAGAACAGCTACCAGTGTTCCAAACAAGCAACATCTGCAGTGCATCTAGCAACTGGCTCTTCAAACATTCCCATGTGTGCTTGACTTGTTCCTGCACCATCTCCAGCAACTATTCCTGGTAGCTATATGTGTCACCAGAATGGATGTGGAGGAGAAGTTATGTTGGAAAAGGGTGAAAAACACTGCGAAAAACTTGGACAGAGACCTCTCCTTGGAGGAGATCGCCTTGCTCACTCTTGAAACAAATCCAGTAGTCCCAACATGACAGCAATGGAAGCACTGGGCTAACAGTCCATTATGATGAACCCAAAGACTATACTCTTCCTTGGATTTTTCCATTCTTCATACTGGAGTGTTTATTTGTCTCTCCTGAGCATCCAATTATGCAGGAATTAATTACATACTATTTTAAATTAATCTGAGAGATATTTTGACTTGCCAGCTATTTAGCCGTCCTCACTCTTGAAAGTTTGTGTCTGAAATGCAGCAGTTGCTTCATCATCTTACACTTTGCCTTTGAGCAGGGATTTATCTATCATTGTTATATCAATATCAATATCAATATTTATTGTATCTTAATATTACAGTAATGTTTGTGGGGTTTAGGGGATTATTGATAACAAACATTAGATAACATGGGAGCAGAACTGGATACCTTTAGAAACACACCTTCTCAATGATGAGACTCCATTGCAAATGTTCTCCTGTTTCCAAATTATAATTTGTCACTTGTCTGTTTAGCTGGTAATCCACTCAATGTAAGCCACACTGCTTCTGATTCACACTGAAGTTACTTTGCAGTCAAAGAACCCTACAAAATCAAACATTTTAAAGAACTTAGCCTTCCATCAGTGCTGCAGCTTTTATCAAATATATTTATAATCTCATTTTTAAGATAAAGGTAGACAAGAACATTAGCCATACAGAACACAGGGTTACTCACCAAACTACCGGACTTACTCCAGATGGAAATGTTTCTGATTTTAATGGTGATGCTCATCTATAAAAGATTCAGGAGCACTGAAGACTGTCCCATTGCCATCACAAGGTCAGAGCTGCTACCAAAACCTCCCTTCTTTCCACATGAAGAGTGATGGGAGGTGGGAAGAAAGAGGGTGATTATGTCTTTCTGGATATCTTGGCTCTGGCACCAGAGAACAGCAGCTGTGAGCCCTTCAGCTCTTCTCAAAGCCTTCCACTGCTCTCTTAACAGGTAAGGGAAATTGGAAGCTGGAAGTTGATGAGCATTCTAGCTTAGCCCATTTCTGTTGTCCTCATATTAGAAACACCAAAATGTAGTGGGGGATATGATGCCTTTGTGTGACATTTCTGTTGTAAATGTGTTAAGTGTTATAATTATGCGTGCAGATATACTGAAACTTAAAATGGGTGCAACTGTACTGAAAGTTTGGTCTTTAGTCCTCAAATGGAAAGCAGCCAGGGATTTATTTACCATGACAAGAATAAAATAAATCTTGCATGCAGCATAGTTTTAAGGGGAAAAGGAGAAGAATTTGATATATAACCATGCACTAAGAATCCTGATTTGGCAGGGTTTCCATTGGTTTTTCTTTGGGAAATGTTTCTTATCAAGACGGGTATCTGGGATCTTTCTCGTCTTTTCTGCTCCTTGGAGTTTTTTCTTAGAGAAAATGTTTTTAAATTCTAGATATAATCACAATTTTTTTCTTTGCCTTTTTGGACTCTCATATGCCCTAGGTTCTGTGCTTCCCAACACAGATTGCCAGGCAGCTGGGGGGAAAAGGATTCTTTATAAATGGAAGGTCTTGTTTCTTCCTTTCTTTACTGCTGTGTCCAGTCATCCAGATTAATTCTTGATTGAGAACATAATTTAGAGCATTTATTGCTTTCCCTCAGGCCAGAGGACATCTATTTTTTAAAGGAAAATCTTCATAAATAATACTTTGCTTAAATAAATGTGCTTCAGAAGCTGAATCATTATGAGCCTTTTCCACCCAGGCAGCTGGCAAATGAACGGCCTCATGGAAAGGGCCTCATTGCTGGGACATGAAGGCAGGACAGCAGCTGTTTTACTCAGGTGACTGTGGTGGGATGGTTTTCTCAGGTGTGACACATAAACACAGCCACTCACCTGCGTGTCCGTGGCAGTGCTACTAATCCTTGCTACCGTCCTGACCCACAGTACCTGTGTGCTGGTGTGCCAGGGCCAGGGACGCCTCGCAGTACACCGGTGGCTTCGCAGTGCACGTGCTGCAAGAACTGCTCCTGCCCCTCCACTCCCACCAACAAACATCACACCCATGTAAATGACAAATGTGTTGAGGGGAACGAGATTCGATAAGGAATAAGAAACAGGGAGGAGGCAAAAGAGAGACACACTCCCTTCTGCTGACATGTCATCACCGGAACATCTGCTTTATGTCTGAGTGTGCTAATGATCTCTCTGAAGCCCCACTGCAAGACAATTAGGGCTGATAAATCACAAGGGGGTTTCTTAGGTTTTAAGATCCCAGATGCTATGGTAGAAAAAAGGAGGCAAAAAGAAAAGAATGGACACTTTATCTCACCTAAAATCTGCTGAGTGCTGACACAAAAAACCTTAATTTTAAAAAGACAGTAGAATGCCATAAAACACAAAAAGGGCAAAGTTGTTTCCCACTTTTGTCTGGATTCCAGCTTATACACAAGACATTCTTCATGATTCTCTTTTTTTAGGGGGGGCAGGGAGAGGAAATTTAGAAAAGGAGCCTGGTCTTCCTGGTCTTTAGGAGTTGTGTGTATATATATACATGTTCTTGACTGATGAACTTCTATGCACACATGAGCTTTTTCATCCAATAAAAAGTCATTTAAAAAAATGAAACCATAAGTTATAGGATGATTTCATTGCAAAGGTTAGGGGAAAGTCAGAATTGTTTGCTAATGTTTATTCTTTCCCTCTCTAGGACAGAGTTGATTACGAGGCGGTATGCATCAGAGGCTTTTCTAGTTGTGTTTGTACACACTGTCTCCCACACCCTCACACAGTGGTAGAAGGCAGATTACATAATGTTTATAAAGCTAAAGCTGGACAAATTATCTGCAACAGATAGTCTGATTAGCCTGAGACTCCACCTTGCTCACAAATTTTCTGATAGTGGATCCTGGTCTTTCAGATTAGTTTGCTACTGAGATTTGTCCAAGCAAGGGACAGACTGGAGGAGCTGGGTGTCAGCTGCACCTCTGGGGAGCTGTGGCAGCTCCCTGTTTTTCAGAGACCCTGGAGGAACTGACTGAGAAGTTTACAAACACCGAGCAGCAAGCTGATGCACACGAAGAAGCCACTAATATTAATGAAAGGTCAGTTTTCTCAAGACTAGTAAACATTACCTGCAGTTGGTATTTGCAGCTTGTTAGTACAGAACCTCCTCTCCCTCCGAAGGGTTCTGAAAAAACAACTTCCAGATCATCAAGGTCTGTTGTTTAAACCAAAATAGAGGGCAGGCTCCTGCAGGAAACTGGCACTACAGATCTGCTGTACTTCAGTGGTCAACCACTTCCGGTATTTCCTTCATTAAAAGACATGCATGTACTCATGTGATGCTGATGATGATGATGACAATGATGATGATAATAGTAGAACTAGAGAAAATTGCAGTGGATGGTTTCAGTAATCACAGGCGCCAGCCACTAAAAAAACACCGCAGTGCTGATGTCAACTGTTGTCCTCCATTAGCTTTCCCTGTGCAAGACATCTCAGTGCTGGCATTGACTTTACACCATGAAGAGCATGGCTGCCAGAGTATATAGTCCTAGAAGAGCATGGTTTGCTTTGCATCCTTTTATATCTGAGTGAATTTCAGACAGTCTGGGAACTGCCCCTTCCATTGGGCTATGGGGGCTGCTGAAAGCTTCTAACTCAACCTATTGATTTGTAACTGTTGATCTCCCCTCTAAATGGAGGGATACCATGTCCTGTGAGATGGAATCACCCTGTGCTCTTGCTGGTGCTAATGCAAATATGAGAGGACAAACATTTGCTTTACTATTCACGAATCCACTCAGGCAGAACAGGACATGAATTTTAATTAGACTATTTCCCCTTGTACTGAAACACCTTGCTCTTTGCATGAAAATAAAAGACAGAAGTAGTTGCCTAAGGGTCCTTCTGGCCATCTACCCTCCCTGAAGGGGGATTCTAAAATGCTTCTTGTGCAGGGGCTGGTGGTTAAGTGTAAGTGAGAGGGTTGCCCAACAAAGAAGAAAAATAGGGGGTGAAGTGCAGCTCTGGAGAAGCTGTTTTCCAGCAGTCATGCCTGTTGAGCCACACTGTAGCTGTCTTTTTTAACAGTCAAGGCATGACTGCAAATAAAAAAGAATATAGGCAAGAACGGGAAAAAATAAGTGCTTAGGAAGGAAGCAAACGGTGGATGGACTACTAGAAAGTACCTTACTATCATCTCCACTGTTGTAGTCACTCTTGTTAGCGGGGAAGGAGAACTCAGAAAGCAACTATCTTGCATGTGCCCAAAACAAAGGACTTAGAAGGCTCCCAGACACGTGTTATAACCTGTAATTCTGTGATTCGTGACCACAGATTTATCTCCAATGCAGTGCTCCTTCCAACATGCATGTTCTCAGAGAGAAAAAGCTGGGGATGAGGAGCACCTGACCAGGCTGGCTAGAGCCAGCATCACTAGCTCTCCGCTGGATTCCCACATAAATCTGTGCGGCACCAGACAGTACTCAGTTCCTTCTTTTGCAAGAATCAAATGAAAGACATTGGTATCCACTGCAAAAATCCCATCCAACTCATCTAAATGCAGACAATAGGGGGGCACCCCTGGTTTAACATCTTAGTACCCTTTGACTTAATTCAACAGTGCATGGTATTCCTGTGATTGTCTGGCTATTCCCTTAGCAATTCTCTTCAACCCTTCCACAAGTCTGGGTGCAAAGACTGGTATTTTCTCATTCTTTTTCCCCACAATGCTGGGACATCCAGAACAGCCCAGTTCAAATCTACCTGGACTACTGCAAAGCATTTGATACTGTCCTGTAAAACATCCTTGTCTCTAAAATGGAGGACGTGGAATTGATGGGTGGACCACTCCGTGGGTAAGGAATTGGCTGGATGCTCACACTCAGAGAGTTGCACTCAAATAGTTGCGTAATGTCCGGATGGAGACCAGTGATGAGTGGTGACCCTCAGGGGGCCATATGGGACCAATATTATTTCACATCTTCATTGGGAACATGAACAGTGATATTGAGTGCACCCACAATAAATTTGTGGATGACACCAAGCTGACTGGTGTTGCAGTTGATAATCTGGATGGAATGGATGGTGTCCAGGCAGACCTCGACAGGCTTTAGAGTTGAGCCTGTGTGAGCCCCATGAAGATCAACAAGGTCAGGTTGGGGCAATCCAAACATGGACACAAGCTGGGCAATGACTGAATTTATAGCAACCCTGCATAGGAGATCTTAGGGGTATCTGTGGATGAAAAACTCAGTCTGAGCTGGCAATATACTCAGGCAGACCAATCACACTCTGAGCTGCATCAATAGAAGCACGTCCAGAGGTTGAGAGAGCTGATTCTTCCCCTCTACTCTGCTCTGGGTCCCGCAGCATAGGAAAGACATTAATTTGCTGGAACAGGTCCAGAGGAAGGCCACAAAGATGATCAGGGTGCTGGAGCACCTCTGTTATGAAGACAGACTGAGAGAGTTGGGGTTGTTTAGCCAAGCTCCAGGGAGACCTTCCAGTACTTAAAGGAGGCCCTGAGGAAAGATAGGGACTGACTCTGAATCAAGGAGTGCAGTGATAGTTTGAGGGGAGTAGTGGTTTTAAACTGAAAGAGGATAGATTTTGTTTATGTGTTAGGAGGAAATTCTTTACTGTGAGGGTGGTGGGACACTGGAACCAGTTGCCCAGAGAAGTTGTGGCTGCCCCATCCCTGGAGGTGTTCAAGGCCAGGTTGGATGGGGCTTTAAGCAACCTGGTCTAGCAGAAGGTGTCCCTATCCATGGCAGGGCAGTTAGAACTAGATGGTCTTTAAGGTTCCTTCCAACCAAACCATTCTAGGATTCCATAAAATGGTGGGCTGTGATATCTCCCAGTGTAAGGCTATAGCAAACTACTGGACTGTGACCCACAAATACGAACTGGATGAAAGCCCCTATGTGGACAGGGTGGCTTTTGTGTGAATTGACTGCAGATCAGCCCAGACAGTTATCTTGGTTATTCTCAGCAGAGTACAGAGCAGCTGGAAAAACACCAAAATAATTCTCAACTCAGATGCCACTACACTTAAGAGAAAGAGGAGAACAACTACACCTCTGCTCACAGCCAGTATTTTAAAGAGATATGATGAAACTCAGAGCTGCATTTTAGTAATTTCATTATTCTAACGAGATTGCAGAGAAAGACTCTTTCTAGCACGTCTGCTGAAGTTGGCTATTAACATGATATCCTAAATATCTGCTACTAAGGTCCTGCACTCTTCATAAAGAGTCAAGAAAGCATGTGATAGACAAGACCTGTAGGTTAGGTCACCTAGTCCATCTCCTTGACGGTGCTTGTTGTTTTGTTCTTCCCTGGTTTCCCATGTCTTAATTTAAACTTGTCCTTATTTCCTCCCTCCCTATCAACCATACGAACTTCCTTTAAAATAGCTGCCTTCCTCCTTGGTGTCAGACTAGATAACAGAGCACATATTTCATATCTTTCTGCTGTAGAACCTGAAATTAGTCTGAGCTCATCAAGAGCTCAATTGCAGTTAATCACTGTTTTCATCCCTCTTCTTTTTTTGCTTTTTCTGTGCACTTTGCTTCTATCAGCTGCGGTCATTAGTCCCCCTCTCCCTTACCTGCTCACCTGTGAAATTTTTCTTGCATTTAGTTACACAACATTTTTTAATCACCCCTTTAATGATTAGTGAGTATTTGGATCTGCATCTGATTTAATTTTCAAGAAAATTGGCAGTGATGGACTTTTTGGGTCAAGATAGTATGTTTTCACTTGTTCTTAGTCAGAATCCTGCTCTTCCTTGCTTCCAGGTTCCTTAGCTTGCTGCCTTTATAATTCCCTTGAATTTGCTCTTTCTTTCCTTGTTCCCACTGATGAACATTTAATCTACTTGTAAAACTTCCATCCTTATCTTTTTTCACTCCTGGTTGTTGGCTGCTTGGCAAGGCTATCCTGGCATCTTCTAGAGGAGTTGACATCAGGGTAACAAGTGCTAGTTACCACTAAAAACAAATGACCAGTCACAAGTAACTGCTCAGGTACTAACAACTCTTTTCTTTTACCTTATCTGCTTAATTATGCTCATTTAAAATTTTACTGAAAAATATGGCAGTTTTTCAGTAGATTTCATTATACAGTGACACAAATATATATATGTATATATCTATAACATGTAGGCACCTTGCTGGCACTAAGGATTTTCAAGCTGCTGCCACTCTTAATACTGCCCTTTACTAGAATGCTTTAGTGGCTTTTGGATTACTATGAAGCTGGCCATCATTGCAGAGTTATATTCCAATTAACTTCTTCTGCCCCAGATTGCTTGAAAAAACAATCCATGAGATTTTTCAGAGAGCAATACATCCTTCAGAGAACAGGCTTCCATCATTTTCTGTCAAAGAGCTTCCAGATCAAAAGCTGAAACAAAGTCTGTTGACTTTACCAAGACAAAATGCAATGACTTCACTCAAATGAAATGTTCTGATAAGGCCACTTTTGTATTCCCAAAACTCAGCTTTGGGGAATGCTTAGTATATGGGGGGAGTATGAATTCTAACTTTTCATTCCAACTGAGATGGAAACAAATTCAGATGGCGGATAGATTTTCCCCCCAGAACAGAACTTCAGCATTTCAACCAGCTCACAGCAGATTCCCATTTACAGTGCGTGGATTTCCTGTCTGCTCTACAACCTTCTCCAAGAGTTTTAGGCTAAAACTTTCTGCTCCCTTCCTCAGTAGATCAACTGATTAAAATATTATCTGATCCTTAGTAACCCAGGGCTATAATTTAGAAAAAACATCATTTCCCTCTCTGCCCTTTATTTTTGTTTTCCCAAGGGAGCGTAGAAAAAGCAAATATTATCTACAGACATTTTTTTGGTTTTCACATGCAAAAAGTTCGCCCCCCCCCCCCCCCCCCCGGGGCGGGCNGGAGCTGCAACCCCTTACCTTAGAGCTCTCTGTGTTATCTCATATATCCTTCCTCCTGTTATTTGTTGTGTATCTTCCAAAATAAACACAACTGCAGAACCACAGGATAACTTCAGATTGCAAGGCTTAGCATCAAAAACTACATTGGCTTTAGGCTGGAGGCAACACTGCTGCACACAGGGATTTGAGTTAAACCTCTCTAAAAGGCTGCTATTTTTTCCTTTCCCCTGTAAATACTAGAGCAATGTTCACAACAACGCCTTCATGCTTTTCAAGAAGCAGCAACCACTTGGTTTCATGTTTTGACGAACAGAGAATGTTCCTGTGGTGATTTTTAGTGGGAAAACTTTATCCCATAAACACACTATGAAAGAACATTCTGGAGGATGTGGGATGGTTATTGGTATAGTCAGGAGGGCAAAATCTTGTTCTGTGGGGATTCATTTATGTTTCTCAGATGGGAGTGTGGGGAACTGGAATTCCAGTTCAGATTGTTTCTGTGTATATTAATATGTGGTTGTGCATTGCACAAGATGGCATAACCCATATGCTCACTGCCCAAGCACCCAGCAGGAAAGACATAAATGGCTTCATATCATCGTAGAACTGTTGCTCAGTTCCTGAATAGCCTCATCAAATCAAGTGAAGTATCGGTTCCCCAGACGCTACAGGAGAAGGAAACTGCACATGAACTGCACAGAAGGAAACTGCACTCTAGGCTGTTCAGTCTGGAGCAGTCTACTTTAGGAGCAGACCTTCAGCTAGTAAACTCTGAAGATTTGTTGTTTTAAAGATGAATCAGGAATATATGGAAATCAGTACCATTTGCACAAACATGAGCCAGGACTCATAGAGCAATCTGTATGTTCTGCATGATAATGCATTTTCTTACCTTCAGGGAAACCTGAGAGACTTTGGGAAGACACATGTTCATTCTGCCTGAGCTCTGAGGTGGCAGGAGAGGAGCCAGCTCCTGTGTGGAAGCTGTGCCATCACAGTGGTGTGGCACTGTGACAAACCTAATGTACACTGCCTCTCAGCACCTGGTCTGTGTCACAGTCCCTTACTGTTCACTGTAAGGTTCCATGATTCCAGCCAAACATGGGAAATGGATACAACTTCTTTGCAAGGTCATCAAATAAATGAGCATCACACATTGCTGGGTTAATCATATGCCCAATATTAAGTTAGAAAAAGAAAAAAAAAGGACATAATATTTTTAAATAAAAATTTTGTCTCTTCTAGGCAATTCTTTTGACTCCTCCTCTCAACATGCCTCTCAAGGTTTAGTCCTACTTGCTCTCCAGCCACTTGTACAGTCTTCCAACAAAAGCAAATATGACTTGGTGTTACAATGTAAAGTGTAAGCAAGAAAGAAAACTTTCCATGGCTGTAAGAAATTCAGATTTCTTTCAAGGGAGGGCTCTTCGGATCCCCTATTTGATATGCTGACTGTTGTGAAAGAGAGAAAAAAATCAGAATTGAACCGCCAGATCTTGATATTTCTAAATGTTTTCTCTGATTTCGTATGTCATCACTTGACAGTATAATTCATGGCAGGTAGATAATATGATTTTTTTTTTCACACAAAATTAATCTCAGTTACAGAAAGTCTGCAGTTCTGCCCTTCCAGTGGCACTGTCTTCTACTAAGGTTGGGACGGCTTTAGGCAGAATGTGCCAGTCCGTGCTTTCTTGGCACAGCTGAAAGTAAAGACTCTGCAGAACTGCCTAAAGATTAGAAATATCAAGGAATATGGGGACTAATTTCTGCCTGATTAAGATATTTTATGAAGTCTCAGGGAAAAAAAAGTCATTAATTCTTTAATTTAAATATTATGTTTAAAATAGAATACATCATCTTTGGCCAGAAATCAGGCTGACAGCTGTAGCCAGCTGCCCACGACTGCTGGGTCTTTCAAATGACTCTCAAAGGTGAATATAATGTCCAGGAAGTCAGAATTCTCTAATTCTGGACCAAATACAGTTTGACCAGGATGGCAGCCTAAACGACCCCAACCTTCGTTTCATACTGTGGTTGCTTTAATCAGCTCTGGAGACAGAGCGGGGAGAGGAAGAGGGCCTCTGTCAGGGGCTGTAAACAGCACTTCTGAGCCACTTCACTGTCTCAAGGGTGTTTCGGATAGTGCTGTGTAATCACAGTCAAGCAGCAGAAATGAGAGGAACTGACATAATATTCAAGTATTTGTTTTCACTCTGAATAAGACACAGATAAATAGACGGATTTTTTGAAAAAAGTAAATGAAAATATTTGGAATGATATCTTGAGGCTGCACACAAACCAGAAGAAAGCACTTTTTCTGTTTGCTTTGAGAATAGAAATAAAAAATGCAAAAAGTTTGGAGCGAGATATGAAAATGAAGAAGGAAGAAAAAGCCAGAGAAGTGTGTCCCCATGTAATAAGGATATGGAACAAGTTGAAACAAGTCCAGATGAGGACCACAAAGTTGATAAGAAGACAGGCTGAGAAAGTTGGAGCTGTTCAGTCTGGAGAAGGTTGAGTGGAGACCTCATAGCAGCCTTCCAGTGTGGGGAGGGGCCCTACAGGGAAGCTGGAGAGGGACTCTTCGTTAGGAACTGTAGTGGTAGGACAAAGGGTAATGGGTAGAAAACTGAAAGAGGGAAAATTTAGGTTAGATATTAGGATATTCTTTTAGATATTCTTTACTGTGAGGGTGGTGAGATACTGGAACGTGTTTCCCAGGGAGGCTATGAGTATCCCATCCCTCGCAGTGTTCAAAACCAGGTTGGATAAGGCCTTGAGCAACCTGGTCTGGTGAGAGGTGTCCCTGCCCATAGCAGGGAGATTGGGACTAGAGGATCTTTAAGGTCCATTGTTAAGCCTTAACAGTTGACCCCCCTTTTGGGGAGGGAGTGGAGTCACCATGCCTGGAAGTGTTAAGAAGGTGTCTGGATCTGGCGCTGGGTACCGTGGTTTGGTTGTTTAGGGGTTCCAGTGGTAGTGCCAGGTTGACACTTGGACTTGATGATCTTAAACATCTCTCCCAACCTTGACGGTTTTACGATTCTGTGAACATTCTACGATAAGTTAAAAAGTGAGTTTTAAATGGACTCAATGACACAAAAGAATTTGCTTTTATCTTTAAACCAGAACTAACAAAACCGGTGCCTGCCCTGAGGCCAAGAGCTGTCCTTGGTTCTCTGCAGGGTTCTGCCTG